>CALQYR020007214.1:889267-1043080 GCA_943334845.2 Auanema sp. JU1783 | reverse complement strand
GGGGGTAGTTGATGTTGCGTATACAGGATGGGTGGTAAGGGTTCGGTAAGTTTTAGGAATAGACCGCTGCTCTGGGTAGCAGCGTGAGGGGTAAATTCAGCAGAGCTTGATCAGGCTCTGGGCGGTTCTAGACCCGCCTTATACCGTATTCTCTATTCTTATTCGCTAAAACTAGGATCTTTTTATCTTTTCCTTTTCTCTTCGTTTCGTATTGTCTCTCTTAGTCTTGAAATCTCTCTTTTTCTGTCAAAAAGTTGAAAAAAATGATCTGTCTCAGTGAACTCCGTTCACTCAACTCAAAAAAAAAATTTCTTTGTCTCTACTTCCTCTCTCGAAAATGATTTTAGACGTGTTTATGCTTCTGCAGACGGTGTTATTGCACCTCCGGACAGTGATAATGAAGATCCCGTGATCCTCTTTTCTAATTGAACATTATTTTAATTCTTTGTACAGTGTTTGAGGAATTACAAGAATGCCGAATTCTGAAGTATTTTTTCTTTTGAAGTAAGATAGAAATTGAGAAACTGATCTGATTCTATTCAATTACTTAACAGTATATGAAAAAAGAGAAAATTTCTATACTGTAATATTGAGTCCATGAAGAGATCTAGAGAGAGGCTAAATCCACTAGTTCGCCTTTCATTTCAGGAAGGATGGTTCCTCGATCTGATTTATGACTCGTTTTGAATCAATTTTACAGGTTGAATCTTCTGAGTATCATTCCTTCGTTACCACACAGTCAGTTCGCTCTTAAAAACTATCTAGGTTTATCAGATTAACTATAACTGTAACTCTCAAACACTTAAGTTTTTCCCCAATGTTTTCTTACTATTCCCAATTATAATATGTACCGTCTCAATAGGATTTATTCCATATATCTTCGCCGTATCTAGTATAAGTCGGACGATTGAGGAACACAACCCATTTCTGAGTTAACGTATAGTAAGCTCCCTTTGTAATTAGATTAGTTATATTGTGTCGATTCCTATCGTATATGTCGTTATGCAGTATCTCTTATTTTCATAATAAACCTTTTTGATGCTACTTATGTGTTCTTGTGTTAATGTCGTCAACGCTTGGCACTCTAAACCCCCGGTGACTCAGGGTGGCGAGCCCAGGCTCATACGAAGACTCCACATATTGCCAAAAAAAAATTAACTTTATCGTCATCTAACTTTTGAAACTTACTGCATTTTGATGAATTCCGACAGCTTAAATGGTGAACTTTTTCGTGGTAACGTCATAGACTTCAACAACGAATTCTGAACCACCGTTGACTTTATAATACGAAACGTTCCAATCTTGTACTGGACGATATGGAAAACTGAAGAATAGTAGAATCTTCAGTTTTTTCCATATCTTCCAGTACACGATTGGAACGTTTGAGGTAGAAGGAAGAACAGTCTGAATAAGATAATAAAAAATTGATACAAGATTCAACTAACCTGCTGTTCTTCATGACAGTTAAGAGATAAAAGAAAAAGCTCAGAAAATACAGCTGTTTCAAAATGGCTTGATGATCTTTCTTGACATAATAGCGATATACCGCGTTTGTGAGAAGGAAAAAATCTTTTACTTCTTCAGTCCTTAAACTGAAGAGTGGGATGTTCTGAAAAAAAGAAGTGAGAATGTGAATATGAAAGAGAAACTCACCTCCAACTATCTAATCTTCAGCTTTTTTCTCCAGAAGACTGTACCGATCGCAGAAAAACTTCCAACCTTGCCATCTGAAGAAATATATATTACAAAAAACGATTATGAAGAGATTAAAAAACAAGTATAATGAACAATATGGCGAATGGTCACATGAATGAGTAAACAGTATGGTGAAGACATCGAAATCAACAAATTCCTATGGGAAGACAGATGCACTAATATGAGCAAGCTTTACGATCACGTAACTAATCGAGAAATCAAAGAAAAAAAATGAAAATTGAACAATAATCAGAACAAAATGTTTAAGAAATTAAACCATGTCATTTTGAGAAAAACAAACACATCATGATACGGGCAAGGATGAACTTTAACAACATTTTCTAAGCTTGAAACTATGCTAATTTTCTCGATGTTTTGAAAAAAATCAAATTTAACGTGAAAGGTATGCTAATGAGCACTCAGCATGCTGACGTGGCTTATTTTCATCAAGAATCACAGACATCATCGATGTATGAGTTTACTTCATATTCAAGAAACTTCCGCTCACATAATTTTTGAAGAAATTTCAAAAAAATCTGTGCATATAACCTTTTTTTTTCAGAAGGGTTATGCATGAACAATAGCTATACTGCATTCGCCTATGCTTATTGTTCAGAACAATGTTGAAGCTTTTTCTGAACATGAAGTTTATTCTCTTTTTTTCCAACACAAAAATCATTCATAAAACTATTTATTACAGAGTAGAAGTTTTTTTTTCTTCTCAGCTTTCTGGAATATCTGGAGAAGAGGAATATCTTTTCATGCAACTGACTTTTGTATTGAGGAGCAGTTGCATCTCCAGCATGAACATCTTCGGGATATTTAGAGTAGCGAGGCTCAGTTCTATGTCGAAGTTCTCCAGATATTCCAGAAAGCTGAGAAGAAGTGGATGGTCAAGTTTCACCGGGTCAGAAATTAATAGTTCAGTGACTTAGTACTTTGCTTACCTGTAGACTCATCAAGTGGAGACGGTTTCTTCTGAAGCGGTGATCTTGATCTGCTTCGGCGGTGGACATTTTTCTGAACTTATAGTTCAACCTTTCTTCTTGGTGTAGATTTCCTTATTTATAAGTTATCATACAAATCACGAAACCCTTGTTGAGACACATTCCGTTAGCCATTCCAAAAATACCAAATCTGGTCCGATTTCTTGAACCTTTTCACCAGCACATCTATGCATAAATTACTTCTCAACTAATTTTAAGTATTTTAGTTGTTTTTAACATTGTATTTTGCAAAGCGATAGTCACTTTACATTTTCATCAAATGAAATCATACCCTCTGGTAATCGCGTCCGATCGCAATGACGTCATAAATTGAGTTCGAGCACACTTACTCAACGTTCGCAGTTTCAAAATATATCATCGGTGAAAAGTTATACCTTTTCAAATTAAAATGGGCAAAAAACAAACTTATAAAGGTTTCAAAGGTATTATCTATGATTTTAGATTGTTTTAAATTATGTGTGATTAATCCAGGCTCTCTTCTGCAGGAGGCAGTCTTGTCTCATGTAGTACAACTGCGGGAACCGAATGGCATATATGATTACGAAAAAGCCATTAGTTATTCTTTTGTCAATACTTTAGCACTTGTTATAGATCCACTAGATCGTATAGAGTATGGTCAGTTCCATTTAGGTTTCAAAAGTTTCAAAAAAACATTCAGATATATCCGTCAAAACAGCTGATGATATTGTTGTTTACCTGTGTGACCTGCTCGGAACTGGGGAAGTCGAGAAGAACTTGAGTGGAATCGACCAGGAGACTTCAACTGAGTTGCTGATCGTATGATAATTCGTAAGCAGATGTTTCAGTTCTTCATTTCAGCGTATCCGCAATCTCAGCCGATTACTGTTTGCTGTGTTCTGCGCCTCCAAAGGATATCTTGCCAATGATTATATCGACTTCGACCTTATGGAAAACGCTTTGAAATATAATGTTTCTAATTTCTTAGAACTTTAAAGTAATAACCGTTCATCCAGAAGCTTGACATCACACAAGAATTGGATATCCTGTTAGGAATGCACCGAATTCTCGATTTTCTGAAACTGCCCGAGGTCACAAAAAATTTCAATCTAAAGGAAGTTCAAAAGATGAGCGAGTTGTTGAAGTTACTGAAGACAGAGAACAATGAAGAGTTACTTAAGGTGAGCCAAGCTTCGAAGTTTTCATAAAAAATTAGTCTAAGGAAAATATTGAATCAGTTTTCAAAAACACTCTCTCCAAGATTGAGTTCCATCAACCAGTGGAGGAAGAAGAGATCTACAAGGTTTCAACACTTGACATCTTCCTAAACAAAATTGTGTTCAGCTTGTTGTTCAATCATGTAATTCTGATTTTGGTGCAGTCTTGTACCTCCTGCAAGAACGAATCGAGCTTCTTTATGATTTCAAGATAGTTGAAATGTGAGTATTAATAACGAAATCAAGTGAACCTTTTTGTTTTAGTTTACTTGATAGCTTTGGAGTTGTTGCTGCTGGAAATGATCTTCGACGGAAAAGAGCATTTTATCGGGTAAATCACATTTTTTTCAGTGATACCTCTCCTATAGGGCTTGCTAACCATCATTGGAAATATGAAAAACTATGATTTGAACATGTTGACTGAAAAGTATATAAGTAATACTGACGTTTACGTTCTCAAATGGATCATTTTCATTAGAGAAGTTGAAATGGTAAGACAGTTGTACGGTGGTATCCTATTTCTCTTGTTCAGTTAGAAGGAAGCGCTTGTCAAAATTACGAGCCAGTCACGGATGAAATCGCACAAGGAAAATCTATCGAGACGGTTAATCTTAACTGTATTGCATCTCTATACTTCCGTTTTAGATTGTTCCTCACATATATTTATGGGCAATTCTTGCACCTATCGTTCCTATACCTTCTCACGAAGACTTTTTCAAAAGAATCGCTCGTACTTTAATCTCCAACATACCCGAACAAGCTAAGCTGAATTTGGTTAAGGTATGGAAATCTTACTCTAAATGTACCTGTTTTGAAGGCTTTTAACCAATTGGTACCCAAATGTCGCCAAACATTCTTAAATCCAAACAATACAAACTATACAAGCTCTCTGTATTATGTTGTGTATCATTTGATCAAGGAGATGAAACCTGAAGATTTCAGTAAAAGAGGATGCCATGCTATCAGCAGTTAGTTTTCAATACGATTTGCCATGTCACATCCTCTCATAGTTCTTCTCGACCGTTTATGTCCAATGCGAATGGTGGAGTTTATTTTGCCTTTTATGGACAATGACATGCTTCAACGCACCAAAACAGCTATTTGTGTCCAGTATCTCCTCAAGAACGATAAGTTGTTGACAATGATCAGACAAGCTGGAGGTAGGATTTTCAATTCATTTGCTTCCTCGAACGCAAGCTTCAGTCACCGACAAGTCCACCGCAAGAGCAGGAATTCTGAAAAGATTACTGGATTTAGCTTTGGGGAGCTATCAAACTCCTTACGAATCGAGTAGCTCGGGTCGCTTCCAATTTATAAGTAAGCCTCGAACCAGTTTATAATCCCTTTACTTCTTTAGACACCACTTTATCGTTTTTGAGCTCAGTCTTTGCTAAACATATCAGTCCTGAAGAACTTGAATACTTTATTTTGAAAATGGAGGTAGTAGCATGCATATGAATCGAGACGTATAGTTTATTAAGAAAACGCAAATGGAATGGTATCAGTTGGTAATTTTGAAATACGGCTTTTTCCAAGTTTGGGAATGTGACCTGCCTAAGCTGGAGGTTTGTGAGAAACTACAAATTACTGACTTCATTGTAAATATAGTTCAAAGCTGAAAACATCGAATCATATTCGGATCTCATGCAAACATCTTTCTTCAAACCTTTGTCATTCTGGATGGGCGATTTCATGATGGAAAGTTTCTCTTTATTATATAAAAGTTCAGTTTGAATCAAATATTCCTACTAACCTTCATTTTCAGAGTTTTTAACCAGTGTTTGCCCTGTGATGATAGCTTGTGCCTTACTCGAACAGCTTCATGTCGTTCATAGTATTGCTCAGGTATTTTGAAGTAAAAATGTTTTCATTCTTCCTTTACAGTCCTCAGCCGACGCCATCCATGGTTTTATTAAAGAAATTTGTGTTCTGCCTGAACCAAATGGAGAATCGGGAGAACAACCTGAGAAAAGCTCTGAAACGTTGATGGAGGTATCCAGTAAGAAGTTCAACTGTAATACCTTATGATTCAGTGTGTGAAAGAATGTTTGAATGTTACATTGGACAAGCTTTGTTTAGATTTCGGTGATAACGAGGTTCTTACATTTCTCTTGATTTGTTCAATTTTCTGTATCGTTTCAGGCTATCGGCACTAACGGAAATACTGGGGTTATACTCTTTATCTTTGTTTGTCCTACATAATGCAATTACAGGAAAAATTCGCTTTTCTAAATATCCTGAAAAACCCTGCAGTTCCAGAAGATATCAGATCAACGAGTTCTTGTTCTTAGCCCATCATTAACTTTTACTCTATCTTTCAGTTTCCAAATTAGCAGAGCAGAAAACCACTTACCAACCATATTTAGAGATTCCAGTTGAGAAACCACCACCTCCCATGATTTACTCAAACGATCGAGAAAATGAGGGCCCGGTGATTTACGCTAAGAATCAAAAACCTGAGAATGCTGCTGGTAATTGGAATCAAGCAAACGTTTCACAGTTATTTCAGAAGATCGGATGGCCAAGATTAGAGAGGCTTTTTTCTCTACCAACGAGAGATCAGAAAGACGTGCTGGTCAAGCTCCATTCTTTTGCCATGGATTAGAGTATAAGTATGAAGAAATTATTTTTATAAAAATGGATCCTGAAGCTGCGGTATGGATTATCAAACGATGTTTGAATAATTTCTCATTTCAAGACACGTGTGAAAGCTATGTTCATAGGTATCAAAGGTAGTAACATTTCCAAATACCGGATGAATTTCAAAATTTCTCTCGATGTCCCGGTTTGACTTCTATATTGCCACAAAAATCTGTGTTGTTTTCTATAGGATAACAGTAGAGGAATGGAGGTCTTCATATATTCCAACGACCAGAGAGTAATGCGAAATGCAAGAAAAGAAATTTATAGAGATCTTCAGAGATTTGTGAGTTTTTCATCATTACCGTCACTCCATTGAATAACCGATTTATAGAAAGAGAAGGTCATAACGTTGAGACGAAATCAAAACCGCCAAAATCGCTAGGTTTTCTTGCAATCTCGTAATTGTTTATATTCATCTTGTTTCTTATTCTTTACTAATAGATGATCAATCAACATGTCATTTTTTGAATTTCTAAGTAAAACGTGGAAAAGTTGCGTGAGCTAGAAATTGCTGTTCATTTTTCCTTTCACTGATCGGCGTGCGGCTGCTGTGCTGTGCTATACTTGTGTTTTCATTTTTTGATATTATATCTGTTGTTAAATCTTTTAGAAATAATTAGAACCGTTTTTGATTTGTATTTTTTTTGTTTTTTTGCTCGTGCGATGTTAACCCGTATTCTCGTATTCGTTGTTAATTCGTTGATTGTTTCACTTGTTTTTGTTTTAGAAAGCTGTAGAGCAGTATATGAAAATTATAGCAAAATCCTATTTTAGGGTATTTTCTAAGGTAAATTGTATTTCAAATGAATATATAGTAAGCGAATAACAGAGTTGTTCATTTAATAAAGTGCTTATTCCTTCAAAAAGGTTATTCAGCATGTGTTCATCTAATGAATTAGGTAATGGCATGCTTCTGACAATGAACATCTTTGGTTCTAGATAACACATGGTCAGTTCCGGAAGGAGTCCGTGGATCGCAAGTATTAGATACTTCTAAATTCAAGTAAAACTAGCTTACTGTTACTTTCCAAGTTAATGTTCCAGCAAGAAAGCAACTCTCCCTGTTATTGAGATTGAGGCTAAGTATATAAACGCTGTACGTAGTAAAGCAGGCGTAGATTCATATTTATTGAAAAACCTAGGTAAAATTAAGGTATTCATAGAATTGCTAACAAAAACAACCATTTTCTTTCCAGAATTTCATAAGTTCGGCCGAGGATAACAAGAAGAAAGTACTCATCTTTGATCCTGAAACGTTCAAATCTGACACTGATGCAGCAAAGAATGAGATTTCCATGAAACTAAAATCGGTTATTTCGGGTGAGTATGAGAACCGCTACTCAAGTGAGCAAAGATGGGACTTGCAGATGCTGAATTGAAATGGTCATCCATGACCTTTGACATTACTTTTGATGACTGGGATATCAGACGAATTATCAAAGCTGTTCTGCCCGATAACCTCGACTTCAGGTGCAAACTTATTCATATTTCTATACCTTCACCATTTCCTTTTAAGCAGCTTCACTCAAACTGGCCATATCATTCATTGTAATTTCCGGGATGAGCTCAGTCCATATAAAAAGATTCTTGGCGAAATATTACTTAAGAAGGTTAAGAACTGCAGGTATATAGATTAGAACCGGGCTATACACAACTTGTGTTTCAGAACTGTTGTTAATAAAATTGATGGCATCACCAGTGAATTCCGAAATTTCCAAATCGAGCTCGTAGCAGGGGAACCTGATTACGTAGCCGATGTATTGGAAGGTGGATGTCGATTCAAACTCGATTTCAGTAAAGTCTTTTGGAACTCTAGATTAAGCTATGAACACGATAGAGTTAGGAAATATTTCGACTCCCGATCTCTGAGTATGTGTTGTTTTAATATCATTTTTCATAATCATTTTTCAGTTTTTGATGCATGTGCTGGTGTTGGTCCTTTTGTTATACCGATAGTGAAAAAGCTCCATGCTAGAACAGTAGTTGCCAATGATTTGAACCCAGAAAGCGTTAGATGGCTCAAGGAAAGTATGAAAATGAACAAGGTGATCAATGTCAGTCGTTAGCAGTACAATATATGTTTTTCAGATATTATCATCTGAAATTGATGTTCACAATATGGATGCTTTCGACTTCATCAAAGGACCGTTCGCTAACGAGCTCATCAAAGTGAGATCCTATTGAATCATTTAGTGTCAACTGATTGTTCTATAGGCGATGAAGCAGATGAAGTCTGATCCCGAACTAACTCCTGCGTCTGGAGCTCACATATTAATGAACTTACCAGCATTTGCTATCAATTTTTTGCCTGCATTCAAGTATTTTGATCGATATGAGCTAAACTCTAAATCTTCATTTCAGGGGAATTTTGCATGGAAAGTTAGAAGATAGTGACATCCCGGAAGAGATGTTCCCTATAACTATCTACTGCTACTTATTCGTCAAAGTGAGAATGATTTCTAATCAACTGTTTTCATATCTTTCGTTGTAGGCACATGAAGAAGTTCCAGACGAATACTTCCCTGATATGGCTAGGAAATATGTTTTAGAGAAATTGAACTACCCTGAAGCAAATATCAAAGTAATCCATCATGTAAGTTGTGATAGTTCTGCCGAAAATCATACTTCATTGTAGATAAGAACAGTGTCCTCGAGGAAGGAGATGTTCTGCGTGCAAGTTGAGACACCACTAGAGTTTCTTAGGATGAAGCCGGATGAGAAAGATGAGCCGGAGGCCAAAAGAGCCAAGCTGGAAGATGAGTGATCATTCATTGTTGTTGTTATTGTTATATGTTGTTATGTTTGACTGGTTATCATGAAGAAAGAAGATTTGTTCTTTTCCTATACGAGAAGTTAATACTTTGAATCGATATCTTCCTTCATCCCTCTAGTTCGTATTCAAGTGTTTTAGAGCATTTATGAACTTTCTAAAGTCTCTGGGGTCAACAAATGTTTTAGTCAATACGAAGGTATTCTGTTCTCGTCCTCAATGTGATGGAGTTCTATTTTAGTTTGTGAGTTATGAATTTGCCCGATATGCGTCCTCTCTTCCATCTTTAAAAATTTATAGTCTGAGGAGGCGTTTGGCAGAAAAATTGTCGAATAAGTGAATTCCTTTGGAAATTGCCTGTTTTATATTTTATTCATAGATATGATCTTGAAAGGGTTCAAGAAATCGGACCAGATTTAGCATGTTTGGAATGGCTAATGGAATGTGGCTCAACAAGGGTTTCGTGATTTGTATGATAACTTCTAAATAAGGAAATCTACAGGTGATCATGAATGATCAAGAGAATATATGTAGTATAAGACAAATGAAAGAGTATATATCATTCGCTTTGAATAATAACACAACGCAAGTGAGAATCTCTTCTACTTGTTTCTAAAGTTCCTTCTTTGCTTTCAGAATACCAGGCCGTCAGCTTTACCTAATGATACTTCGTATGTCCTAAAATGGAAGCATGTACCACCGAATTATATCGTAAACGTAATTTTACTTCAAATTCAACAACCAAAACTTGCTATATCAGGTGGATGCAAGCGATTCTGCCATTGCCAATGAAGGTTTCCAGTACTTTCGCGATCTCCGGATGTTATCTGTTCTCAAGCTGAATTTCTGTGATTATTTCGGGGATGAGGCCTTAAGGGAATTAGCACTAGGACGACCAGCACAAACACTCTCAGACATTGTAGTTTGCACATTAACATGCCTTTCTAATAATAATTTTTGAAGGAAATAGTTTTGAACCCCAGTATCACAGATGGTTCTGTCTATTGGATCAGTCGGCTGAAAGCTCTGCGGAGAGCTCATTTTTATTTTCTGCCGTACATTTCAAACCGACAGGCATTTGTTAGGCAATTGAAAACTTCTGTTCCTAAATGCAAGGTTTGACGAGGAACACATCTGGGATTCCTAAAGTTTTCTGAATTTCCAGGTGACATTCCCAGAAATCGGAAATATAGGCTACGGTTATTCGGACAAGAAATGAGTTTGTATATAATACTTCTAGGAATTGTCAGCTATTGATATAAAATAAAAAATTTCAATTATTCTACGAACTTGATTGGTTGAGCTTAGTTGATAGTTGTGTCCCTATATAGTAGCGGGTCTGGGATACTCACAGATTCCTAATTAGGAAACATTATGGAAACGACTAAAGATGAAGGCGGGATATAAGTCTCTTTTTCTCTGCCTTCTTGACAAGCTTATTCGAAAGCCCGTTTAGAATTAATGGTTTTGTTCTTTGACAAAATCTCTCTTTATAAATTTTCAACAGATTGTCAAACTAACTGAAATTGTATATGTGGTGAAAAATGCTTGAGCTTTAATGCTGGCCAATTGAACTTTCTTTTGCAACACAAGCGAGAAAAGAAAAATCAAGTTGAATGAGGCTGCTCACTTCTTCTCCAAGCTCGCCATACTTAAATCCCCATTTTTGTTTATATTTTCGGACTTTCTATTGCTTCCCTCTCTAATCACAGCCGTTTGTCCAAATTATGCACGAATATGATAGCATGCCAACCTTTTCCCGTATCGTTCCCAGCCATTGCGTTTGCACACATTTGTATTCTCTTCACTTTTGTTTTTGTCTTCATTGATCTGTTCTCAGCACATTATTGTCAGTCAATCATTTCACAAAATGTTATTTTCATAGAATTTTAATAAAAATTGAGTTATTAGCATTTGACGTTGTTGCTTCACGATACCTCTCCATCAGAAAGCAACTATTTAGCATTTTCAACAACGAGTACACAGCCCGTTTACGGCATAGTCTAAATTTTTTCAGCACTTTTTTGTTTAAAAGACATCTAGGAGGCTTTTCAGCACTTTCCCTTTCTAGCTAATTTCAAAGGATTTAAAGAGTATTTGTTTTATGAAAACTAACAAGCTTCAATCCTCCCATAGATAATGGTAGACGAGTCTGTTGTCAAACATAACTATTCATCTTCGTCTTTCTCATCTGCTTCGAGAGGTCGCCATGATCTACTACAACTCTTCTCTTCTTCGTCTTGCCTCATCATCAGCTCGTTTCTTTTTTTTTGTCCTCTGTCAGCATAATATACTCATTGCTCCGCCGACGACTTGTTCTAATTAGAAGAACTCCATCTTTGTTCAGGACGTCTACAACTTGTTCCACTGAAACTCGTGTAAAAGATCTAAAAATCTTTCAGTTTCAATCAGTAACTAATCAGCCCTGTCTCAGAGAGGGTTTGGAAAATATTCGCACATACACAATCTCAGGCCTTCGAATTCCCGCCTACTTTCTTTCGCTTGCACAAAAATTCTCCTTCATCTTTCTTTCTTGTTATCGAAAAGCATCAACAAAGCTTATCGGCTAGGCTTTATATATACTCTAGCGCAAATCCTTAATGAAGGTCATGAGCTAGATTGCAACCGAGTCAGTGCCACGTTCAACAGGAAATAACTTTCCACGTGGCATCCATGACGTATCTATCACGTGTTCTAGTGCTCGTATGCAAATTACGTGTAGCGACTCTAGTAATAAATATGATTTAAAATTATATTTTTTTATTCATCTCTCTCATCCTTCTCCATATAATTATTTTATATTTCATATTATGAGTTTGATCGTCCCTTAGATGCTTGTTCATGCTTCATGTTGAAACCTTATTACTCTTTCGTTATTACAAATGAAGTTTTTTCATCTGTTTTTGAGCTTTTTACTATAGTCGACCTTTGGACTTCTTAATTTATAGGTTTTTTAGCCAAATTTCAAATATACCATTTGTTGGGATATTCCAAAACTCATTCTTCTCTCCAACTTCTGATAGATTCTTGTGAATAAGCTACAATTATGGTTTTTGCAAGTTTTTTCTAACAAAATTCCATCTCATTCATTTACTCATTCATTCCAGCGACCAAAGCTAGCTCTGCTCATCATTATGGCTGGACAGTAGAAGCAGAAGCATGTCTTCTTTTTTTTTATTTCTCTCACCCTTCTCGTTGTCTTTTCTTTTTCTCTCATTTTTCTTTGTCATTTCGTTTTCTTTTCTTTCAACTTTTTTTTCCTTTTCCCCTTTTTTGTCTTTCTCTTCTTGTCCTATCCATACATATTAAGTGAGCTATGATAGCTTTGAAACGGCAGTTCTAAGTTGCTTACAGGCTATTAGTTAAATGTTCAGTTAAGCTTATTTCCCAGCTAATTTCACGTCGCTCATGCTTCATACTGATGTTTGACAAAGCTTTTTTCCTCATTTTTATATTTTATTTAATTGTATCGACAGACCATCCAGACAAATGGATATGTTTTAAGAATCGAACAATCCACAAGTAATTATGTATATATTATCTGATTCATGGATATGCAATGAGATATATAGATTGGCATGACGAATTTATTATAAAATTAAAATTTTTTCATAACAAAACGCCACTCTGACTTGAGTGAGAGGCTTTTTTTTTCTGCGTCTTCACCAGAAACAGCTAATTGGTCACTTTGATTCTTTTGAGTAACGTTTTTTTCATTCATTATCACTTTAAGAGATATGAAGAATGAACGAGATGCATTTGAGAGTGAGATCGAGTATAGAGGGGAGAGAAAAAAAAGCGCAACAGCAATATTCTAAATTAGCGTAAAGCTAATCAACCCACCATTTATGCTAATTTTGCTCATTTCCACTCTATGCAGTAACGTCGACCGGTTGTTTCATTTTTGCCATCAATGTTCTAAGAAACTTTGGGTGACTATTTTTGAAGAGATGCTCTTTTATTTTTCGTATCTTGTGATACCTTGGCTGTTCAGAAACCGTCATTTTCATGTCAGCTCATTTGTATGACGGAGTTTCGTTTTATTTTCTCATAATTATGGAAATTCCTTCTTCAGCTTCTTTTAATGTCGATTAGTATTGGAATTTTTCGTTGCAGAAGTATTTTCCAACAATTAATTTTTAATTAAGCACAAGAAGTTCGTTTCATTCTATATTTGATTATATAACTTGAAAGGATGCTAAATTAAAGGGTTATTCATCAGTTACGCCACATGGAGCATGTGAGCTGAACTATGCTTTTTTTGAAAATATTTGATTTTTGTGCTGCATTTCTATACAAGCTTAACTGATTAGGTTCACCTCAACTAGTTGAATGACAAAAAATAGTTTTCCCTTTCACAATTGTATACGAAGAATGGGAGAGTAAGTGAGAAAGAGGGAAAGAGTAAATAATTTTTGGATGAATTGTAGAAGACGGAAAGATGATTTCGGAAGAAAGTAAGAGAGGTAGAATGATGGTATGTGTGAGGGATTGAACGATATGTGTATGTATCACTTGGATGTAGCCTTATGGATATGGAAAGAGGGAAAAGTGGTTGAGAGTGATTGATAAAGATTGGACGAAAGCGATTGACAGCGAGAAATGAGAGTCAGTAATGCTAATAAATAAAATATAATTTTTAAAAATATTTGAGATTTTGCTAGTTTCAGCTTTTTATTTTCTTGGAATGTTCGCGAACAATTAATGTTTAGCATGAAATAATAAAAAATGTATTTTATTAGGAAACCAAACATAATAATATATGCTCGTTGGATTATATTTTTTTGTTTTATAGGATCCTTTCTTCTCGTTTTGAATATGAAGCACAGAGAGTGTGCTTGTACTCCATTAGTTGTTCTTTTGCAATCATTTCTTTTTTCTACTTATTAAATGATTGAATAAGTTGTTTTGGAATGGATCGTATTCCAATCTCACTCTCTCTCTATCTATCGCTCTGTGTCTCTCTCTCTCTACACCTGTTTACCGATAGCCGTGGCGCTTGAACGGCGACCAAGAGTTGAAAGGGACGCCCTCATTTTTTTAACTTTCAAAATGCTCAAAAATTACAATAAACAATGAAAAGAAGACGCAAAAATAAGAATTTTGATGGGATTACGGAGGATGTGTGTGTGTATGTGTGTGTGTACTTTCCGACAAAAAATTCTTTTTTTTTCTAAAATGTTTGTGTTCCTTTTACAGGATGTGGAGGAGGAATGAAGACAGAGAGAGAGAGATTCAGAGAGAGAGAGAGAGGAGAAGCATGAGGATGCCTTTAATTAGCTCTCCAGATGAGTAAGATGTTGAGAATATTTATGAAATTAGACAAATGAGTATGGAAAGTGAAAAAATGACATCGTCGTCTATTGCTCATTCTGTTCAGAAGTTTCGTTTGTTGGATGTTTTTCTTATTTTTCCATCGTAATCTGTCGTTCGCATACGTTTCACAACAAAAGTCTTCCATTTAATTGGAAAATGTGGAGAGGAGAGATGTAGGGAAGAAGAAGGAAAGAGGAAGCAGAGGGGGGGGGGGGGGATGTCAGAAAAGAAAAATTAAAGTAATTGAAACTATTCATATGAAACAATATTTCAATTATTCTTTATCTATCGCATTTAATATGCTTTTCGTCTGACAGACGCTTTCGATTGTGATTATCTTGGATATGAGAAGAAGCCGTGTATTATGCAAATACGGAAAACTTAATCACAGGTATGCCAAACTGTGCCGTCAAGAAAAATTATTTTCTCAGCTGTTCGTACTTACAACAAACATATGTTTTGGTCATATCTTGCGCTTATACAGAATTCAAGACTCCGTGCAGACTTTACAAACTTCTGTTGGAATTTCGGTGATGAGCAATCACTTTTCTAACATAAATGGACAAGGACGAGGAGATCACGTACAGGAAGAGTTTTGTTGATCGGGGTGGAGAGTGAGCAATCTAAAGTTTTCGTTGAAAGTGTTCAAAACGAGGGTCTAATGGCTCATATCAAGCATGAGGGTTGAGATGAGGTAATTTGAGATTCCCGTGAGGAGATAATAACCGGAGAAACATTATGATGCATTGAAACAAGTCTATTGTCTCCCTTTGAATATTCATATTCTTTTGTAGAGTATAGAAAACTGAAATTTTTTTATTTCAAAAGGGAACTGGAATTGTCTAGATATCACAATATTCGGAGGGTTTCTTCATCATTTGCCTGGAGGTCATGGAAATCATCTTCCTGCCTAGGTTCAAGAGAAAACACAAAGTCAGCTTGTTTAGGTCTCGATGTCCATAAAAGGCTATATATCTTGAGGACGAGTAGAAGCGAGTAGAGAAGCTAGAGAACTTCAACAAAATAAAAAAATTCTTTTTCCAACTTTTGAAATTGTCTTCTGAGACGCTTGCTCCAACTTTTTTTGGCCACGACTGTATATGCGAAAGCAGGCAAAAAAATTTTTTCCCAACTTTCAATCATTTTTCTCTTTTTTTTCTGCCTCGTTACTTGGATACTCGTCATTAAAAGGTTTTTATGATTATTATAAAATGAACGAATGAAAAGATAGTAAATAAGGAAATGTGGCAGTTTTGTTTATGTCTTGCTCTCAACATGTCTATGAGTTTTCGGAATTTTCGGGGCAGAAAATTCTCTTTTTTTCAGCTTCGAAAATTCATTTGAAACTCTCTCATCTAACGTCTTGGCAGTTTTTATTTTCTCGTCTTCATTAATAAATTCATTCAATATATTCTTCTATATGGTAAAATCTGTATTCTAATAACATCTTCGACTTCACCTTCCCCTTCACCGTATACTTGTCACATGGATAACGTTTATCTCATTTCAGACATGATATCTGCCCAGCCATCCAGAGATGTAAATTATATTCGAAAAGAGAACTCGGTAGGTTGACTTTCTTACTCGTCGTTACATAGCAAGCTCATCTCTCTATATGCATCTTCCGTTTCTATGAGTTTCTGTTTCGACGGCAACTTTTCTCATTTTCTTTCAATTTTCTTTGCTTCTTTGCCTTTCCATTTTCAATTCAAAACGGTCAATGACCTTTTGAGGAGTTAAGAGAAAGCCCACATGAGCCTTCACAAACAGAATTAAGACATTTCCTTACGATCTTTGTCTGTTTCCTCCTATCATATCCTTCTGCACTCCATGGATATGTATATATATATATAGAATTCATATTCTCTCAATCAGGGATTGATGGCTGATAACTCTTTTTGTGTCGATTCATGTTTTATTCCAAGATTTGTAGATGAAAGATGAAAAACTTGACGTCAGCTTCCTCACCTGACCACATAAATTATTTTGCCATTTATCAAACAACTCTCGATCTTAGATATGAACTCTTCGGTAGTGCTACTTTCATCTTCGTTCTTGATTATTTGACTGCTTTTAAGATTGCTCTCTCTCTCTCCACCCCAAAAAACACTTCGTTCATATTAATTCCGTTTTGAATATTTCATTTTATTCATTTCTCTCGCAATCAATAACTATCAAATGGCTTTTTTGACTTTTTTTTAAAGGAGGCTGAACCCATCTTCCATCTTCTTCCTTATACGGTCAAAACATCATCTTTGACCCAAGCTAACACCCTATGACGTTCTGTTAGTTCATTTTAAGAGCGAAAATGAGAGAAGTTAGGTAACAGTTTGAATCATAGAGGAATCTTTCTTCTTCTTCTCCTTCTCAGTTCCGGCTTCTTCTGCTCATTTCCCAATCCATTTCCGTTTTCTCAAAGTTGTATGACTTAATAGTTTGAACAGATATCAAACGAATAGATGAATTTGCCTTTCATTCTCTCATATTCTAGAGAAAGGAGAAGAAGAAGCTTCTACTGCTGCTCTTCTCTAACTCATCTCCTATATCCCATCTCTAGTCGATTATCTTGCAGAATATAATCCAAATTTGACTGTTACATACATATATATATATATAAATTAATATATATTAAACTAGAATTTGTTTTGTGAATTACAAAGTTCGTCATATTTTCAGAGCCATATCCCTTCGATATCCATTGATCCTCCTCGTCGGCTTTCCATCTCATCCCCACTTCGGTTTACTCGCACATTCTCAGAAGATTCACTTGATTCCATCGAAAAAACAGGAAGAAAAGAATTGCTGAGGAGAAAAATGCTTTCAAGTCAGGTAAAGAGATTTTCAATTTTTTCCAACATCTTTTTCTCCCAATAAGATTTCCGACCAATTATTTTTAGTAATTAATCTCTTGGTCGCAATTAGCTTCGACAAAAAATTAGAAACATTGATAAATTGTAATTTTGATAGCTAATGGCTCTTGTCATCTTAAATTTTGACTTATTGGCTCATTAGCATTCAAAATTTCTTTTTGAGTTAGGTAAATGCTCTCGATGTCCGCTCGTCAGTCGCATTTTAAACTTTTAGTCTTCGCTATTCTCCCTCTCTCCCTCTCTGTTTCAAAATTAAATTTCTTTTATCCTTAGGAAACAGCCATGAATCTTCTGCCTTCACCAAATGGATGTCCATTGTTACGTGAAATGGGACGATCACGTACAGAACCGACGGATTCATCAGATAACTTGAGGATTCCACCAATGGTATACAGCTGAATGCTCATCAGCATAGACATTTTATTTTATTTTCCTCTCTTACAGCTTAAAAGATCAACGGGTGATCTTACCAGAGAACATACTTCAAAACGTACATTGGGGGAAGTAATAGGTTTGTCTTTGACTCCTTTCCACCCCTCAACATTCATTTTGTTTTCATTTTTAAGGTTTAACGCTCTATCAGCACAAGCTTATAACTCAAGCTTGGCCAAATATATATAGCACGGGATGTAATGGCCAATTTGCAAGTAATATTTACGATTTTTTGTGTAGAAAATGTCCGAAAGCTCGAATTTTGTTCAAAAAGGTAAAAACATATCTATATTCACTACAGATTATAATAAATATTATTCTTAGGCTAATACGGTAGCCAGTTTTGCTCAAACAGATGATTGTTATGCCTTACATGCTAAGGTAACTGTAGAATTAATAGATGCAGCAATACGAGGATTAGATACGGAACATGTCAAATTCACTTCATATGTATATGAGGTAACCGCGATCTATACTGGGAACGAATATTATATTAAAATTTAAGATAGGAAAATCTCATCGGCATTTACGTGCTGAGGGTCTAACCACCGGTATGTGGGATGAGTTAGGTATGTCTCAGCTTAAGATTTCAATATATAAATCAAGATTTCATGACTGTGTTTGTTTGCTCCATTCCACTTTTGATTTTCATTTGTATTACTCCCATTCTCAACGGACATTCCATTTTTGCAAATTTCATCGAAACTCCCCCCAATACAATCAATATTTAGTTCATTAAAATGTTTTTCGATGAAGAAATTGAAGACAAATCTTCGAAAAACAGTTTTTCAAGCATTCGTAGAACTGATACGTCACATACAAAAAAACTAAAACACAGTTCCATAGGTAACCCCAGTCAAACATTAACAGACCGTTCATAAATGCAATCAAAACATAAAATGACGCACATACGGTGCGTTGACTCACGTCGAATATCACGTGAACGTCATTGACAAGTCAAATTCAAATTTAATTTGTTCATACACATGGATGACTTATTATCATTTGATTACTTAAGGTGATGCTATAATTGAAGCTTTACGACGTTATGAGAGCGTTAGAAAACACAAGGAGTTACGCAGAGCATGGCTTGCACTCATTGCCTACATCACAGATAACATGAAACAGGTGAGAAGAACTTACTCATTACATTTTTCCTCTCTATCAATCTCTATTTCTTTATCTCTCTCTCTGTCTCTTTCTTTCTCCCTCTCTCTCTCTCTAACTAAAATTTTTCATTTGAAGGGTCAAACTGTTCTTCGAGCATCGTCAAGTTATGAAATTTGTGACTATGGTAGCCCCAAGAAGGTGTGAATCTCATTGAACCTGCTGGTACTGGGCAAGAGGGAAAACTTTTATTCTCTCATTTTCTAATTTAATTTTTTGTATTCAGCGTCGTACTACTTCTATTTTACATTTTTCATAAATATTTTTAATCTCATTGATAAATTCATTGATGAACTAGATGAACTCACAGCTTCTGTACTTTACGCACATATCTCCATGATGATTGATATGAATTGCTAATTTCTTTTTTTTTCGAATAATAAAGGAGAAGAAGTTTTACTCATGTGATTCTTCAAACATAGTCTTGCATAGGAACCCGATTGAGTTCTCGAAATCATAGATTTTCATACAAAATTCTCAAATTTGTAATTATTGTTATTGGTTGAGGGCTTGGGCAACAGCCTGACTTATGCTGCCATCATCGATATCATTGAAAAGTGTAGTGTGCATTTGGCTTGTTTCTCATTCTATATAATTCTATTTATGGTATGAAATATAATTTTTATTATTTGTTTGTTTGAATTTTTTTTCTCAGACAATCTGGGGGAGATAAGAGAAGACAATTTGACTGAAAATGATATGATCAGTGAGGGTAGTTGAGCTTCATAGTAAAAAAAAAACTATTAAATTACTAAAAGAGAAAGAAAGAAAAAGGCTGTAGCACCATACATGATAAAGAGCAACGGAAGATGTGTACAAACAGAGAAAAAAAAACTTTTTTTTGCAAAAAAATCAAAAAAGGTTGCGCACCCGATATGAAATTCGTTCCTAGAAGCTTGCATGAGGAGGTCCGTATTCGTTGTCATTGCTTTTGTTTTTTGTTTTTTAAATTAAAAGAGTATAACAGGTTGTAAGTATGGTCATTTGAGCAAGTATCCTATTTCACAGAAAATATTAGAAGGTTTTTGGCTTATTTGGGATTGTACGATATGAAGCTGCGTCAGCTCTAACTGGGTGGTAGGTATAACTATGGACAACATCTATTCAAAGGACTAAGAACGATTATAAACACGAGGATTTGTGAGATTTCTTAAGGCGATTTAAGCTGCAGACAGCACTGGGATCCCTGGCACAAGGAATTCGTTTTGAGACCAAGTTGGGCTTCTTGGTCTTACCGCGAGGAGAGAACAAGATTGTTTTGTAATTGTGTTTTGGAGAAGCTTTAAGTTGTTTGACTTAAACAAACTTCAGACTTCAACTATTTCTAGCGGAAGATGGTCGAATCATTTTGGAATTATAAATGAGGAGAAGGTAAAGGAAGTAACACGAATCTTCTGACAGCCTCAGACAATCTCCATTTTTCGCGGTTCTGGTTCAGAGTTGGCTGGTATGAGCTGAAACAATAGTAACTTGTGATCAGACAGAATTTACAATCTCTCACCTGATGTCGATGTGCACGAGGTCTGACATATATGGCATATGCAAGTGGAATCAGAGCAAAGGAGCACAGTTTGAGCATAGTCGATGTGCTTTAAAGTAAATAATTAATTAAATTAATTAATTAATTGAAAAATACCTGAATATATCGTCCCAAGACCGAAGATCTGATAGAATGTATCCAGCTTGAACGCAAATAAAATTATATGGCGCCAGACCTTAAAAGAAAGAACATTCGGCACATTCATGTAAATGAGGAAACGAAACAAGTTTTTTTTTATCAAATTTGCAGAGAAAAGTGTGAGGAAGGGAAAATTGCTTTGAAGAGGAGTCACATGGATTGTCTTTTTATGAGATGGACAAGAGGATTTGTCAAAAGCGAAAAAGAATTTCTACCTCATTGATTTGTTTCTGAAAGGCACAAACCAGGTCATCAGTATGGTGGACTATTCAAAAGATTAAAATAAACGAAAAAGGAATGAAAAGAAACGTTTTTGCTTTCTTTTTTTTTTCAAATGGAAAACGTGAACGAACCTATTAGCGCAGATCCGGCAAAGATGGGCAACGGTATGTTGAGAAACGGTGCCACGATATTCAGAAGCCATGACGGCGATATGGGAAACATTCGTGCAAATAAGAGAAATGGCAATAATCGATTGCTATTATCATCAATCTGAAATGGAATATAAGAGTTCAATAAGAGCCGATAGGGTGAGGCAAAACGGACCTTTTGTTGTAAGTAAGTGAGCTTTTGACCGAAATAGTAAAGAACGTATTCTCTTCCAAACATTTCAGAAAAAAGATAACAAAGAGTTGAACCAACTGAAAGCAAGATATTTAAAATCCAAAAAAAGGAGGAAAAGCCAAAGAGAGAGAGAGAGAAAGAGAAGGAGAGAAAACTAACGTGTTGTCAGACAACAGCAAAGGATGAAACCCGTCCACAAATCATAGACAGCTCCAGCAATCACATTCTAAAAGATAAGAGATTGAATAAATTGAAAAGTGACAAAGAGAGAGAAAGAAAAAGAAATAAAGAGAAAGAGAGAATGCTTACCAGCAGAAATGATCCTGGAATGGCAAATGTTTGTTTGTAAAGATATGCACAAATAAATACAGTCGTTATATACCCAAAATGATTTTCTTTATAAACACGAAATTTCTCAGCTAAAGCCGTAAAATTGTCGAACTGTCGAGGTAATTCGAAAAGACTATCTGAAAATGAGATATTACAACGATTTTACAATAGCAAAAAAACTAAATTACCGTCTGTCTCCCATTCGGGTGCTGAACATATCATGTACCAAAGGGATAAGGATGAAACCGCAAAGATACATGGTAGAATAAGCAGACGAACCATCTAAGAAGATTCGTGGAATTGTTGAGATTTACCCTATCGGGAATTTGATAGAAAATAATAAAAAAAAAGAAATCGAATAGTCGAAGAAGATTGAGCAAATCTGAAAAAGTGAAATATAGAGTAAGATTGAGAGAGACGGCATTTAATGAAATGTAAACGAAAAAAGAAAAATTAAAAAAGAAAAAAAAGAGCTAAGGTAAATCAATTCGGATGCATATGAAGGCAAAGAGAGAGAGAGAGAGAATGGACGAGAGAGAAAGAGAGTGAAAGAGACGGATAGAGAGAGAAAGAGAAAGAGAGAGAGAGAGATAAATGAAAACTTTTTCAAAAAGAACCTCGTGCGATTGGAAGTTTTTGAATTAAAAAAAAACGAGAAAACGATATGGTTGGGGACAAACTGTGTCATGTGTCAGGCCTTTACTTCTTATATGTGAAATTCAATTATTATAACTTCTTAACATTTCAAATATCATTAAGATGCAGTGTGTATGTGAAGCTGACATCATCACTCACGTCCTTTGGCAGACATAGTGATGAAGATGAAAAAAATATTATTTTTACCTTCACATTCTTCAAACAAATCGTTTTGAAAGAACACAAGATGATTGCGGTAGATGAAGCAAGATGATGTTGAATGGCTATGAGAGACACAAAATTTGAATGAAAAGTCAAGAAAAAGGACAATGAAAGTGATAATTGAAGGAATTCTTTTCGTTCTCTGACCGGATATGTGAAAGCTATCGTTTCTCACTTAGGTCACACAAAAACTCGATTGAAAATTATTCGATTTCCACAGAGATCTTGATCATTCGAAGCTTCAAACAAGGATGAAGATAGAAAGAAATTGAGAGAGATAAAGAGAGAAAGTGAGAGAGTGAGATAGAGAGAGAGACATACTGAAAGGGACATAGATATAGAGAAATGAGTGGGAGACATTATATAAAGAGAGTCTATGTTATCAGCCAACTAATTTGTTTTTGCCAATCAATTAAATAGAAAATGAATTTTTGAAGAAAAAAAAAAGAAGAAAAAGAAGTTCGATCTCATGCAGATGAATGGATGTTATTGTTTTTGATTTAACAGAATAATGTTCTTACAGACAAGACGAGAGGATGAAAAATTTCTTTTTTTTTCTTCTCTTACGTATTTCCTTCATATAGCAGACGACTAAAAATGATTTTTTTTTGTTTTTAATGAGAAACGAGGAGAGACTGATAACAACGACATCATCATCATCATCGTTGTCGACGCCGTCATCGTCTACATGGAAAAGATTAATCTTTAACTATAAATTGAGCGGAAAATGGTTGTGAGTGAACAAGTTTTCCATAATAATACTTGGTTTAATCATATCATATAATATATTCAAAAATCCAAGCTTCATGCATATGCTAATAAGCAAGAGAAAAAAATTTTTTTTTTCTGTTCCTAATTTGCCAAAAAACTGGATGCGAATGATGATGATGATGATGATGATGATGCTGCTGATGATGAATAAACAAAAAAATAAATACAATAATGGACATGGTAAGAGGGGGCAGAATGACGAAAAGCAACAACCGCTCTGTAGATGCTTGCAAATGAAAATAACCGAATGGGTAATGTGAGTGTGTGTGGAAGAGACATCACGTATATACGTGAAACACCGACGTACATAACGGGATGATTACAATATGAAAAGGAAAACCGTTTACGTTGTACGAAAATGAAATGAATACAACGAAGGTGAGATTGAAGATAAAAGGAGAATCTTCCTATCATGGCGTGAGATATCCTAGTTTCGTTTGAAGTAGAAAAAAAAGGAGAAAGAAATAAAAAACAAATATGTTTCGTTTTTCAATAATGGAGATGAAGCTCAAGGTGGGTTCTCCCTAAAGAGCGCTTGGAATTAAAACCGAAATATGATTAAAGACATAAATGGAGAAGTTTCAGATGGGATTCTTTCAGATATGACAAATTCCAATTAAATGGAGGATTGAAGCGACAAAAGCTGAAAACCAGCAGGAAATGAAAGAAGGACTCTGGCCTGATATAGACGTGATAAGCTTGATCGATGGATAATTGTGGGCAGTTGTTGGTGAAGACCAGTTTTTGGTAGCATTTCTTCTTGATGACGCTAACTAGCCATGAACAATCTTGTAGCCGATGAATATCGCATGTGGGAAAGGAGGATTTTAAAGGACGACTAAGAGAGACGGGGAGAGAAGAAGGGGGAAGCAATGAAATGGCGCGAGAGGGTGTAAGGGGATGGTGAGAGATATAGAAAGAATAAGAACTGTATGGTATTAAGGGTAAATAGCTTTGATGAAGATGAAAGTCATAATCAAATTAAAAACAATAAAAATAAAAAAAATGGAGAAACGATAGTCAAGTTGCGATGTCTGAGATGTAAGAAAAACAACAAAAAAAAATAAGAATGCTTTGTTGAGAGATGGAAGATAGAGAGAGAGAAAGAGAGTAATAGAAAGGTGGATACGAATGAGAAGTAGGGGGTAGGAGGAGGTGGGGTGGCCCGATGATAGGTAGCAGAGTCATAGACTGATATGATAATTTCGAAGATTTGATACTAAATTATGCAAAAAGGCATTAAAAAGGAAGAAAAAGCAAGAAAACACAAAAAACCAGAGCTAACAATCAGCATTAATG
Source organism: Auanema sp. JU1783 (assembly GCA_943334845.2). Taxonomy (NCBI): domain Eukaryota; kingdom Metazoa; phylum Nematoda; class Chromadorea; order Rhabditida; family Rhabditidae; genus Auanema; species Auanema sp. JU1783. The sequence continues at coordinate 1,018,505 of CALQYR020007214.1, read as the reverse complement.
ATAAAGAAGACCAAATATGATGAGGAAACACACAAAACTTAATGAAAAATCAATCGACTGAACCATGTAAAAGCTTGCAAAATGGATAATATGCCCGGGCTTTTGCTATGGGAAAGCCCCCCCCCCCCCTCTCTCTCTCTACAACAGAAATTGTCGAGCGCATTTGGTTGTTTTTGATAGAAATCAAAGTTCCATTAATTCAAAAACCAAGAAAGACAATCTTTCAAAGTTCAATAAGCTGCTGTATGTGATATGTGATGAGAGAGCGTCCAAATGACAGAGGAACATGAGAGAAAGTTATCAGCTTTTGTCGAGGGGGGAGGGATAAGAAAACATGGAAAAACAAAATGGAAAAAAGGAAGGAAGAATGCTTCCTTCATGGCCGCTTCATAATCTCGTCTAAGCATGAAACTAACGGTATGTATGTCATGTTGATACTTTGAGGAAGACGAAAAAAAAAACTAATAAGCAGAACATGTTTTGGCTCTCAAATCCTCAGGTTCACATATATCCCCCGTGTGTTTGGATGGAATGAGGAAGAGAAATAGAAAAAGAGAGAGGGAGAAAAAGAGAATGAGAATTGAAAAGCGAGATTCTATTCTAATAGCCTTTTGCATCATGATCACTATAGATGGGGTGAGGCATTGAAGCTTTTATAGAAATAAGTGAAAGTAGAATAACTGAAATAGGAAGGAGAAAAGAATAAGCTGACAGTCAGCAGAGAGAGTGAACACCCATCTGACTCTTTCATGTAAATGTAATCACTTTTAAAGGAAAAATGAGTTGATGAAGTGAGTCATGTGAATGTTAAAAAGCAAATGATTCATTTTCATAGAAATAAGCGGCTAATTCTGTGATTGTAAACATAATGAGTCAAATAAACTTTAAGAAAATTAGAATACAAATGAGTAACAGCAGGCTCATGCTCATGTCTCTACTTCCTATTCAACCTGCTTACTTCAAACGAAAAATTAAAAAGGTTGAATAAAAAATAATTGAAATATCTTTGTATTATATCAGAATGCTTTTCAATCATGACCAAGACCAAACGATAAAAATATCGATAAGATCAATGGTCTTGTCTCTGTCAGTGCCGTAGTTCGTACTTTCGTTGGAGAAATTTATTTTCAAAACCTTAAACAACCGTTCATTGCTCTAGCTAGATGAGATGTATAGAGATACTTGACAATCCACGTGTAACTGTCAAACGCGTGTGAACAGCACACGTTACGTCATTTACGTGTAATACGTAACATTGGCATAATTGAATTGTTGGGCGATAGTGATAAAACAGAAACTATGAAGCATATAATTTGAACAGAGGATTTTGTGTTCTTTTCAGCAGCTCATGAACATCTTCCAAGCAGCATAAGCCTAAGATCAAAGAGGGGAATTCGTGGAAAAAATGAAAAAATAAGAAAAAGAGAAAAAAAATTTTTTTCTCCTGCAAAGAATTATTGAAAACTATAAAAAGAACAGCGGGACATGGAATGATCCTGTCTTGTTATGATCGGAGTTGAAGATGAGCTGTCTGCTGCGTGAGCAAGCAGAACACGGCACGCACATACACAGGGAGGGAAATGAAAATGACAGTTACGTGGAAAGTATGATATGAACTCGTTATGATTTTCCAGGAGCTGAGTATGTGAGCGATAAAATGAAATATTCTAATTATTATATAATGGCAGTTTATGTTCCAATATGAATCTTTAATGTAGTTTTTATGATTGACACATATCACACCGTACCCGATCATCACAAAGTTTGATGAATCCTTTGTGGTTAAATGAATCAAAATGATAAAAGGAATGTGCATGTGGGAGGGCAATGCGATTCATCCTCTTAACGCTTGTTTATATCATTTTTATCATCAAAATCGTAGTTTGATATCAATTTTTTTGTTCTGCCATCTCATGCCTTTCCATCTTTATAAACTACCTCAAACCCTCTTGTGTAGCGAAAAGTAAATAATGTCTTGGACGACGTGACAAAGACTTCATTTTTGCCACAAAAACGAGAATCTCAACAAAAAAAGAAAGAGAGAGAACGGCACTGAGCGAGAGATAGAAGCAATATGTAAAGAGAGAAAGAGCATAAGGGAGTTAACCTGTCATCCAACCTTTAACCCTTCTTTTCTACAACATTCAAAACTATTTTTTGTATTTATCAATAGCTTCCGCTTTCCCTCTTGAATACACAAAAGACATTGTGACACACCTAAGAAGTTCAAAAAATGCCTAAAGGCTAATAACATGTAAGCTTCTAGAAATAATGAAAAGCTGCGCATGCAGTTAGGCACGTGCTGTAATGCGAACAGCTTACAAAAATGTTTTCATTTCGGAAAATTGTATGATTAATGTTAATGCTAATTTATGTTTTATTTTGAATATGCTGCGCTTGTTGCTTCTTCAATTAATTTGTAGAAAATAAATTATGATAAAGCGTGCGAAACTGTAGGAACAACAAACAGAAGGAAGTTGGTGGAGATGTTAGGGGGCAAAGGTCCATGAAGGTAGAACAATGGAAGAGTAGAAGAGAGAGGTAGAGGAAAGACACATTATGATAAAAAAGGTACTAAAAGGTAGACAGAACCACGTGGAGGGAAACCATCGGAATCATTAGGTACCGAGCGAGCACTATGGGAGGGGTGAGATGGTGTGAAGGAACACACAAGATGTAGACGTAGGAAATATTTTAAAAAGGGAATGTTGTTGAGGATGACTAAGTGATTGAGAAAGCTGCAGATAAGAGACAGACAATGCTTGTGTTTAAGAAGAATTAAGGAACGAGTGATTTATTTGAGAAATTGAGATGAAAACTGAAGATGAACAACCAATAAAAATTGGTTTGAAACTACTGTTAGCACTATCAGTGTGATGATAGACGATTAAAAAGACGTTAAAACATAAAAAGAGAATGTGCAATCTCTTCTCATCCATGAGAATATCATTTGTAATTTATATTTAATATAAATATATAGTTAAATAGATAGAGAGAGGGATGTATTTATATGTAAAGGATATTAGATGAGACGTCTGCCCGGCAGGCTGGCAGAGAGGAAATAAGGAAAAGCAATGAAAGAAATAAAGATAAATGAAAAGGAAACCATTCAAATAAATGACGACTGGCACTGAAAGTTTGGTGCCGATCTACCTCCCCTCTCTATCTCTCTCTCTCTCTGGTTTTCTCTCATAACCCCGGAATGAAACGATTGCTTTCTTGCTCACATTTCTTACCATCTATCTCTCGTTTATTCCTAATGTCTACATATGATCCTGTTCTCGAACAAAATGTGGTTTTTTCGGCCCACTGATAGGTAAACTAACTTTAGAGAACATTGAAGATTATAAGAAAAAGGTTTTTTTCTCTTTCTCTCCTTCTCTCCTGAGAACCTAAGTGAAAAGAAAACAATTGGAAACATTCGAATTGAAAGATCAGAATTACATATTCTCCTTTGCTCTTCAAAAGTAATATAAACAGATGAAGCTTTCTTATCTTTTTCTTCTTTTTTTTTTCATCATCTTCTTCTTCTTCTTCTTTTTCACGTTACAAATGAATTAAGAATTGATTGAATAGAACACGAAGTATCACAAAGATTCTACATCTAAAACTGAATAGGAAATATCAGAAATTGTAATTCAACAACACATATCAAGCAATGATAATGCAGATTACGAGGGACGGCTGAATGAGCTGGTTTAGCGATTGTGCTTGTAACCTGATGACAACTAACGTCAACTATGTCGGAAGGAAATGAGGAATTGAAGAAGAAGAAGAAAAAAAAAGTTTTTTTTTTGATTTTTCAGTATAAAACAAGTCAAAGAAGGAAAATTGACGTTTTTGAATAGAAAATAGCCCTTGGATGGTTGTTATGGAAGGATGAGAATGTATTACATATAGAGAGAGGGTGGGGGAAAGAAAGATGTTCGCTCAAGTTGAAAGAAGTCATGAAAGACCAGTTAAAATACTAAATCTTCCACATGTATTGCAATGAGGAAATCTTTTAAACTTTCAATCGTTTCTTCTTTTTTTTTCTCTTTCCTCCTCTCGTTTTCCCTCTCTCTCCTTATTTACAAATGTTTCATGGAACTAAACCTGTTAGATGCATGCGAAGTTCATGCTTCTTCTGTCGTCCTCTCATAAGCTCACAAGCTTATTCTCAACAAGTTTAAATCTTCACGGGGGTAAAGTTTAATTAAAGAAAAATTACATGGAACGAACAAATAGTTGCAAACGAGAAAAAAAAGAAGAAAATCACTCCTTATCCTCTTCTTGTCGCTCTCTCATTATATGTTTAAGATGAAAAAAGAGACGAAATTGAAGAGCAATCAAGAATGGCTAGAAGACTGACACGTTTGACCCTTTAAGTCGGTCAACTCTTGTGCTCCTCCTTCTGTCTGTAGAGACAAACGAAATACAAAAGAATAACATTTGCATAATTAGCATCAAAAAGCCCAATCAACAGCCTTTTTGATGTTTTTATGTCAAACACTCATTTCGAACATCTATCAGACTGTAAGCGGTTGCTTTTGCTCGTTCAACTAGTCTCGAAATTTATAGAAATTTTTTTTTCATGAAATCCATATAAAGGCAGAGAGGAAGAGGAGAAGAAAAAGAGAATGGAAAGGATATAGATATAGATAGAAGGAACGGAGAAGGATTAAATGAACTTTTGAAAAGAAGAAGGCAGATTTCATAAATCTTTTTGTTAATAGACAGTAGCCTCATACCTGCTGTTCGTCTATTCAATCACACCGTTGGGTTCTGATTTGAGCAGATGACCCGTTAATAATCGTTTTGATTATTTCTATTAACTATGTATGTCTTCCAAAAAAGGAAGGATGTGAAAATCACAGCATGAACGCTCAATGCTCAATTAGTAATGAAAAATCTTGAGGGCGGGCAATAATATTAAATCTAATTAAAAATAATGGGATTGTATGAAAAGATAGACATGAAGGCAAGGTGAGAGCACAGGTGTGAGCATATCGTGAGAAAGTAGAAGAGAACGAGAGGTTATGAGATGATAGAGAGAGAGTGAGAGAGAAAGAAAGAAGAGTTTCTTTAAATGTTAGAAAATCATATGAAACAAAACGATATCCTGTTAAGGTAATGAATATTGACAGAATATGAATTTGAAGTATGCAAAATGAAATTTCTTATGTTCAAACGTGACATTACAAGTTCCGGATTGATGTGTGTTTGGAACACGTTAAGTTCATCATTCTCATTGTCATCCATATTCGTCCGTCATAAAATTTCATCGTCGAATAGAAAAGACCGTTTAATCCTTTTTCTGTCGTTTTCATCTATTTTCTTGGATGTCATCATCTTCTTCTGTAAATCTCGCTTTTAGAAGTAAAAATGGAATAATGAATGGAGAAAGATGGTGAGGGAAGGATAGAGATAGAAGATGAGTGAATGGATGCATATGGTTAGACAATCGGCTTCTGAATGTCCTTGACTGTCGACGTTTGTCCTCAATATCTCTCAAGTACGTTTTCCTAAAAAGGATAGTTTTTGTTAACTTTTCTAAGAGTTTTAATATTGAAACTATATGCATATAATCTATATAATCAATCGATTAGAATGTCTCTCACTCTTTGAGTCACAAACAGACTTCTCAAACAAATGATGATAGAAGGAGCCAAAAAAAAAAAGTAAAAAGAGCACAAGCCCATAGATGGAATGTAATGATTGATGGATTAGAGCTTACATAACAGGTTATTGATTATTTTATTGTAATATAAAATGGATATGTATATATATATATACAATATGATGAATTTCCTATCACATAGGAATGCTTGCAAACGTATAGCGGCAAATCTTCAGAACAAACTGTTGGCTGATTGGACTTTGAGCTTAACACGACTCTCTAGATGACAAAAATATAATTCTCCTTTTTTTCTCTATCGAAACTCATGAAATATTCTAATATCTATCGTATCATCGTACTGATTTGAAAATAAAAAATATATTGATGAGATGAGTAGAGGAAGGAAAGGCGTTTCTTACGCGGAGATCTCTTCATTACGCTCAAGAAGCTGTGATCAGCTAACAGTTCCTGTGACTGTCAATGCACAATCGAAAGTCTCTCTACGTCGTTTCTCAAAATTTACATTTTCATCTGTTTTTATCAAAATTTTTTGTTCAAAAGTGTGGTGAGCAAATGAGAAAATCTAGTTTTCAGAGTTGAAACCGTCCAAGCGTCTATTTGCATTTGATGAAGACGGCACAGAATCTATATAGTTCACGCGAAACTTATAAGAGCAAGATGAATGCACAAAGTGAAGATAACTTAAATCTGAAAACATCCCAATTTTTTGTTTTAAATATTGAAATAAGACTTGGCAAGACTCGATTGAGAGCTCAGATGAGCTCTCAGACTGTGTATTTCGGAGTGTGTGATAACAAAGAGAAAATAAGAGAAATTGGAGGAAGAGAGAGATAGACACACTCTTTCACTTAGACCATATGTACCAGAAATCGAAAATTTCACCGAAAGGCTGTTCCGTACAAAACCGGAATTTCTTTTTCTCCTCCCTCCCCGGAAGCTCCTTGTCTGTACTGACAGAATGAGAGGGAAAGAGAGAACGAGGAGCTACATGAAACTAAGTGGAGAGTAAGGTGAAGTGCATAAACTTATACAATTAGTTTGTAAAAGATTTGCAGCTAGAAGATATTGCTGAAGGCAGAGAGAGAGAGAGAAAAAGAAAAGGTGGACGGTTGAGGAAGAGGAAGTGAGAGAGGAGTATATCTTGAAGAGTGGAGAAGAGAGAAAATGTAAGATGAGAGGTGAGGAAATAAGGGATTTAGAAGTGAGAGAAAAGAGAAGAACAACCGATCAACGCATGAACTTCATATACAAATGTATTTGAAGCTTAACCTCACGTGAAGTTCACCTAAACAACAATTGAGTACGAAGAACAAGTCAAAGTATTTGCATATTGAGTACGAGCTTGTTAATCTTGAGAAAAGAAATTGTTTGACATCCCTCATATTCTCTCTCTTACTATCTCTCTCTCTACCTCTCTCTCTTTATCTGAATTGTTGGCACATCTCCAACAGAAAATAAAAGAAACGGATGAAAAGTATTTTTTATAAAAGGCATGGAATGATTAGCATAATAGTTGGTCTAATCGTCTGCTGACGTCAGTTCATATAATCTGAATGTATGGAGAAATGAGAGAAACACGTTAATAAAACTGATCTTTGAAGGTTAACAATACCATATGATTAAACGAAAATATAAAAAAAAGGAACCTCAAACTTCACATCGGCTAGAAAGTGTTTGCTGTCCCATCGACGACGTCGAAAGACATCGATAGCATCGACTTTTGATTTTGTGATGATTTTGACGTTCAATGATGTTAGATTTCTTTTCTTTTTCTTCTTTTTTTTTTAATGTTCGCTTTATACTCAGAGAAAGGGAAGACGTAAGGGAGGAGTGAATTAAGTTTTATGTCATATTAAAGAACAAGCTTACAACTAGATGAATACGGAGATATAAGCTTTGAACGCCTATACTGAACGAACCAATGCAACATAGATTCGTTCTATTTGTTTCTTTTCTTGTTTTTCTTCTCATTTCGTTGAACGAACATGAAGCATTCAAATATGAAATTGACCTTAAAAGCCAACGAAATTATATGAACAAGAAAAAAGAATTTTTCAGTCTCTCGTTGCGATAGAAAAGATATGATAGGAAGCTCTTGATGTATCTCAATAGCTCCAAGAACCGGCTAGAAGCCTCAGTCTCCACCCCAACAAAATCTTTTTTTTTTGTTCTCGTTTGATTAATCAAGTTCAAATAAGTTTAAAGAAGACAACAGAAGAACACAACATACGATAGCTATCAAACAAAAATTTATATAGAATAGTGAGATGAATAAGAGTAACTGAGCAAAGTAGGGATCGAAGATAAATATTTACAAATCAAAAAACACATTGGTGTGAATGTACATGTGGATTGTCGGGGATTGAGAATTGCCTTTCATATATAATATAATTTAAGCTTCAAGTGCACATATTGAGAGAGGTCTGGGCTATGAGTGAACTCGACGTTTCCATGGAAATGAGTAAAAACTCCTTGACAAACTATGAGAAGTCTTCCTTATTTCAATGATTTTTCTTCTCATTCATAACTCTTTTCAAATACAAAGTGATACAAACGCAATGTAGACTAGATACATACAACCGCTCTATTGCAATTTTCAGATGAAAATGAAAAAAAATGAAAAGTGATCGTTGCGTATGACGTCTTCTACGTTGGCCGATGCGAAGGTGGGTAGTGGGAAGGATAAAACGGAGAAAAAGTTAAAGTTTTATACAAATAAATAAAGTTTATGTACATTTAAGGAACTGAATCATACTCAAATGATTTCTCGTATGGTCTGTACGGCATGGGTTTGATGTGTTGAAACACAAAAGAGAAGAAATAATCAGAAAAGTGTTATGAAAAGCAGATTTCATAATTTCTTTATCACAACGATTAGTATTTTATCGTTGAGCCATTTCTCTGTAGCCGACTGACGAAACAAAGATCAATCTTCAAAAGGAAACAATCAGACTATATAATCAGCTTCTGATAAGCTGTTTCATACATATATGAAGAATTCACTTAAAAGACTTTTCTATTCTAGCATATGTGCTGATGAGGTTGATTGATTGATTACAAATCATACTGATTAACCAGCCTTTTAGCCCATTTTCCATGTGTGAAAACTTTCAGACAAACATTTCGCCATTTCAGTTTATATGTAGTTTGTTTACTCAGCTACTAAACTTCTGTTTTTCTGAACCTTTCATGACTCCACACACTCACTAATGCCAATCATTGATGTTTTTCGCAATTCATAACTTTACAACTTGATCTATGAGAGTTAGGGTTCATATCGATGTGCATAGATTGGAAAGCACACATACTTACTTCTACTAACAGTATTTGAAGTTCGTTCAAACCATATATGTAGTCGTTGCACTATGAATGCTAACACGTACAACGCCCTTTCCTAGCAGTTGTAACGGGCAGTACTCTCATATATCTATCAATACTATCAATTTGTTAATATTAGTTTCTATCATGCCTTTCTGTACTTTTAATGTATTTAAGTCTCTCATACTTCGATTCATGGGTGTTGTTCACTCAGAAGACTACTCATTCGAGCTTTTCACCTTTTAGGGCAAAATGACCACACAGATAGCATTTTCTGCCCTATCTATTATTGTTCATTCTTTAGCCTGTTTGATGTCTTCTTCCCTTATCTGGTTTTGGAAACTGAGCTGTCTTAGCTCTTCCTGACCTGATTCACACCCTTTCTTGATTCATCACAACTGTTTCCGTTTCATTAGCAGTTCTGATAATGGCTATCAGTATACTCACTGAAGAAACATAAAAGTGTTCAGTTTGATATGTTCAGAGAAGAGAAGAGAGGATTGTCAATTTCCATCTCTGATTCATCCATTTACATTATCAGCTTTGGCTTCGCCGTAGTAGATTTGAAGCTCAACCTCTGTAGTGTATAAATGATTCAACTTTACACAGCTGCAGCGTCATATTGTTTTAGAAGCTCAGATGACCTCCCCTAGGAAAATATGAAAACTGTTGATGTGTTAATCAGTTTTCTGACTCTCATTTAGTTTGAGTTTTGGAAGAGAAGCTTATGCCCATAGTTCGGCTGAAACATGCTCTCTCTATGAGTCTCCTCGTATCGGTTTTTACGACTTTCATATTACTCTGGACTGTTCTGGTAGCATCTACTTCAGATCAGTCTAATACTTGAAGCTTGCTACTTGCTGGCCTTCTACTGATCCCCCATTGTTTTCTCTCTGTCTACCACTTTCTCTCAAAGTTGGATAATAACTACACACCCACACACACACACACAAACATATTACTACCTACTTCACCTAAGTTGAAGTTGGTATCTCAAAAAACAATCATAGTTTTCTTGTCAGTTCAGTAGATTAACTGAAATACATCAATATTATACCAATTTAAACTTTGGACGCTCATCTCAGCTCTCATCTCTGCAGAGTCAGACCAGCTGTATATTCATGAAGCCACACACTTTCTTCCAAGTAACATGTTATATGACGGTGGGACGCCATCATTACATGAAATAAGATAATAGGGATTAGACTAATTCGGATTTTCCAACAATTTCTCAAGACATCGTTACTATTGAACGTATATCTTTGTGATCAGAGTCTGCTCCGCTGAAGAAGAGTTCGTTAACGTGAATGATATCGTGTATTCAAATCTGAACTTTGGTACATATCATTACATTTTCCAGAGATTTGCAAAAGAAATTTGATTCAAACTGAAATTAGGTTCATTCCGTTCCAGATTCTCTTTTAATTACAACCATATGATGTTTCCCTCCGAAAAAAAAGTCAAACACTAGTTGTAAATAGGGATAAGTGAGTTGAGTTCATGGTTATAGAGACTAAGTCCCTAATGCCCCTGTTTTTTTCAATTCTAAAAACCAAATTTCCTTATCGCACCTCTCAGATAACCATAGACATGATAGAAGGAGAGCTCATTGGGTTCTCATTCAAGCACCATCCACACATGAGAACAAGTTATGACTTACCAATTAAGGTTTTGTCCACATTTTTTTCATTCGTAATCTCTATTCATCTCTTTCAACTAAAAACAAATGTCATAATTCCTCTGTTTGTGAGATAATTCTCAGAACTCATTAAGTGTTTGTCTGGAATATAACCAAATTGGATGTTACTCTGTAGAAAGAAACCTTCAAAAGACAAAAACATCAAAATCCCATTAATGACAGATCTGATAAACTTTGAACCTTCTGGTAATTTCTCATAGCAGCACATATGATGCAATGTAATGAATGTAAACTATCAAAGTGACAACCGAGAGTCACCACCACATGCGGAAGAACAAAGAACAAACTACAGGTTAAAGAAAGCTGCAACAAATAAAATCTGATAAAGTATTTGAAATAAACATTGCACTGGGTGCATGCTCCACACAGAATGAGTGGAGGAAACGACCAACAAGACCGTAACATATGAGATGAAGCAATTGAGATTTCCAGACAGGAGTGTAAGCTCAATATTGATCCAACGCAAGCTTATTGGGAGCGTAATTGTGGAACATCCATTACGGAACAGACCGGTTTGCAATTGTCTAGTAAGAAAGACATTTCCTTTGGTATTTTCTGCGACAGCGACGCCGTTGTCTGATGTTGAAAGAAATTGTTCCGCAGTGGAACAGTGTGTAGTAGTAGTTACATGTGACATGTTCAATGTGTTTCTGTCTGTGCTCCTTATCCTCATTCACTAACTCCATGTAAGAACTCTATCTAATCTCAGTTTGAAAATGAGTCTGGAATAGTTTGGTATAGTTAACGTTATGTGCCATTATGCTTTATTGAAAATGTGCTATTTTGGAGTCAATGCAGTGCGAATGGAAAATATCTATGGCGTTATCAGCTCTTGATAAGCTAATGATACAAATAATCAGATTTCTCTTAAAATACATTGTTTTATATATGTGCTAATGAGGTCTATCGATTGATTCCACCCACTGACTGCATATCCTATTGGTTGTCCCATTTTTCATTTAACAAACATTTGGTTTTTTCAGTTGAGTTCACATTTTACAAACTGTTTACTCAATTACTTATCATCCTCGCTTACTCTCTCTATAGCACTGTCTCTCTCTCTCTCTCTTTCTTTTTCTAAACTTCTTGATCCTTATTCCAGATGTCACTCATACATGGATCCTTCTATGCAATATTTTATGGTATATACAGTGTTTTAATAGAAGTTTACAATAAATTTGTTCCCAAAAAGACTTTCACTCTTTCATTAGAAGATTTCCGAGTAGCATGTAATGCAACACCAGAGGAACAAAGCTATGAGGAAATCAATAAAAAAGTGATTTTTCTAGTTTTTTTTTTCTTGCATCAAACTCTGTTCCCTTTTAAGGAGAAATTATTCTTCGAAGTATCGAATGTTGAAGGAACAGCTCTTCAGCTTGATATCTCCTGTGAAGAGAAATACCAAACAGTTACCATACATTTCGTTTATAAGGGTGAAACATACACTGGACAGTACAGGTATGCTGCTCTTGTTTCCTACCTCTGGAATATGTTATTTGAAGTGGAAGTTATACAAGTTCAACTACAATCTCCTTCGGTCCTCTGAACATTGAAGTGCGTGAAGCTTTCCGTAGTTGGCGTTTGACTTTCAAGGGATTTTTGAAGTATTTTTGTATCTATTTTCGATTTTCTTTACAACTGTTAAAGGAATATCTCGAACGATGAAGAGAAATTTATATCCTTCTCTGGATGGTGGAAGCCCAATTCTGATGCTCGATTCTTCTTCAAGAATGCATCATTATCATCCTTCATGCCATACGTAATGAAGAACCCTGTGAATCTTTTACACAATATTGGAACTGTAGGAAAGTTAGAAACATGAATAGTTTGGAAAGTAATGGGCTGAATTACAGAATTCAGAGATCTCCAGTTATACATCAAGATGGCCAGTATCGTACAGAGATCATTGTTGACAATGAAACTCAAGTACTTACTCTTCGTGGTCTTCGAACTCGTGTTTCTTCCAACTTCAGCTCTGCTTTGGATCAATTCTACGTCTACCTAGAGGTTTCCTAATTCGAATGAGATATTTCTTCTTACCTTTCGCTAATAGGACGGAAACAGATTGAACTATTGCACTTCCACAGTGAGAGAAAATGTAAAATTAACTCATGGGTTTATCACTCGCGGAGATCGTGTCGTTAGGAGAATCGAACTTATTGATCCTGAATCATTGGACACTTCCAATCATCGATTGATGGAGTTCAAAGTTGTAGGATGTAGTTTCGGTGTTCTCGTACGGACTGTATAACGATACATTACAGATCCAAACTTCGTAATTAGAAAAGATAGTGTTATATCGGAATTCCAATATCTGAATGGAAATAATGAAACCGTCACCATCAAGAGAATAAAAGTAAGAAAGATCTCATTTGACCAAGAATATGATTTTTCTCAAAGGTTGTGAGTGGCTTAAGCAAAGGAGTAGCATTATTCCGATCAATCCGTGAATCTCTTAAACCTCTTCCAGCTCCTGAAATTGTTCATTTCGAAGGTTGAAACTGTTTTGAAAATTTTCTTTCTGAAGCTTGTTCTAGAGGTTTATTCAACAGAAGAAGAAAGATCACACAGAGTTCTCTCTTTTGACGACAGAGCTTGTCAAGACAAAACTCTTACAGGAGGAAAGGGAGCTAACTTAGCGAAACTTTCGTCAATTGAAAATAAGGTTTATAGTTGGATCATTAAGAAGCTGAAAATTTGTATTTAGTATTCTGTACCCCCCGGAGCTGTCATTACTACCACAGCTTTCGATCATCATTTGAAGCAGAACCCAGAAATTCTCGAACTCGTTTCTTCTCTTTCTGCCAATAAGAAAACACTGCCTGAACAAATCGAAATTGGAAGAAGGTTTTTGTCTAACATCTTCAAAACTGTTCTTTTTTTCCAGAGTCCAGGAAGCTTTAAAAGCTTCCACTGTTTCTTCTTCGTTATTGAATGAGTTGAAGCAAGTCGGATTGAAGTTTGACGAGAACAAGCGATATGCTGTTCGGTTTGTAAAAAAAATTGTTTCGAGCAAGTATATGTTTACTACAGAAGCTCTGCAGTTGGAGAGGATGGAGCAGATCTGTCTAGTGCAGGACAGTTAGAGAGTTGTTTGAATGTGCCTGTTCAGGATTTCAATCATACAATCATTGAATGTTGGTGTTCAAACTTCCGTTCTGAAGTCATTACTTATAGAAGGTTTTAAACATTTCATGTCCTTCTCAAACAAAATTTTTCTCAGAAATTATGGACAACTGGTTAATCCTTCAATGGCTGTAGTCATTCAGGAAATGTGTGTTGGAGGAAAAGCTGGTAGCTATTTGGATATTACCCAATGAAATTATTTTGATCGCTAATTCAGGAGTTATGTTCACATGCGATCCCGTTATGAACGACGATTCTGCTATAGTCATAAACGTAATTGATGGCATTGGCGAGGATATTGTTAGCGGTAAAGTGACACCCGATGAAGTGAAAATACTCAAGAAAGGACTTCAAATAACAAAGGTATGCGTTCCTACAAAAGACTTCTGCTGACTTCTAAATTCAGCCCGATCCATGTTGTTTAACCGACCATCAATTAGAAGATCTCGCCAGAGTCGGTTTGTTTTTGGAAAAGTCTTTCAGTAGATGCCAGGTTATAACATTATTCATAAGTTGCCTTAACATTCCTTTCTTTAAGGATGTTGAGTTTGTTGTTAAGGATTCTGATGTGTTCATTGTTCAATCAAGAGATGTCACGGGTGAGAAACACTTGTCTGTTAATCCTCTACTACCATTTCCAGGAAGAGATGCTGAAACTCAATTCGAGCTTCTGACTGAGCTTGATAGTGCTGTTCTATCCGACCATGAAGTTATAACAACAGCCAACGTTGGGTTAGTCTCCATCATGATTCTAGGAGTAACGATTATTTTGTTTCAGTGAAGTATTACCTTTTGCTTTGACACCTTTGGAATCGACAGCTGGAATGGAGTTTGATAAAACAATGACGGTAGTTCGAAAGCACAAAAATGAATAAGTAATGTGAAGCGACCTATAGAAATTCGGCATGGAACCTTTCCGATCGACAATGAGTCGTCATCCAACATGCATTTTATTAACTATAGGTGGAACACGGTTTTTCAATATTGGAGAGGTAAAATAATTCTTCACCGTTCTCTTCAAACGAGCTTTTAAGCTGTTTCTGAGAAATTGGAAAACTTATGAACAAGATCGCTTGGCTGAATTATGCGTTGGAGGAACTAACCTATTCACATCCGAAGATTTCCAATTTGTATGTTTCTTTGTGATTATAAGATGAGCACACTTCGCATCAATTCCAAATCCATGTTCCGTCATGGTCTCGAGAAAAAACCATTTTTCCATATACTTTGACTGAAGCGGTTGCATCCATCCTTTGTACTGCGTTCTTATCTAACGCTTATGATTTCAGGCGAAGCAGAGATATCCACCTCTGCCTGCTCATTTCAATATCGTAAACTTGGTCACAATGATTTACGTAAGGAAACAATTGAGTTCAAGAAAATGAGTTTAATTTAGTGCCTGCTGTTCAAAAGTAAGAAGCAGTTGGCCAAAGTTCATGCTGATGACCAAATCAACCGTGAAATTGCCCCAACTAAAGATGCTTCAGAATATACTTTTAAGGAGCTCTTGGAGCTCTGGGCAGACCAAAGTGGTCACACTAATCTTGTAAGTGTTTAAGTTCATTATCCTTATTACATTCTTTGCTAAGGTTCTCGAGTCTCATACAAATTTGTCGGCTTACTCATCCTTCACTTACATAATTGTTGGAATGTTAGTAAGAGGATCAGACTGTAAACCATTCTCATATTTTCCTTTCCTCATGACAATTTTCAGCCGGAGGAATGACACCGGAAATGCTCTCTGATTTCGCTGAAATATTTTCCAACTGCTCAAATGTTATCAGTGCTGATATTCCTTTCTCATTCAAAGTTTGCATTTCTAAATTCAGTCTTTAATTCTCTGCTCTATAGAAAATAGCTGTCGGAGTACATCAGGATGGGTTGAGTGAAGAGTTTTTGAAATTGGATGAAGAAGAAGCAATCGAGCTCATTAAGACTAAAGGTGTGAAATCAAAGGCTGAATTGGATGATTTCGTAGAGCTTCACGGACATCGGTATTACCTCAGAGATGTTCTTAACCAATTTACCCATTATTCAGTGGTGTTGGAGAGCTCTACATCAGTAAGAGAAGTTGGGGAGACGAGCTGTCTACTATTGTTCCAAACCTCAAGGTTTACAACCATAATTGCAATCATTTCAACTCTTTTTTTTCAGTCTATTATTATTTCAAATGATTTCAATATCGAGGCAAAAGTCAGCAAACCAATTGATGAACTCATTGATAGTCTCATGTGTAAACCTGCAGGTTTCAGAAGGTAATTGACACTGTTTTTACTGTTGTTCAACATTTGTTTGTTCTAGAACTTTAATGAAATATATGGTGAAGCAAACTCATAAGGGTGTCATCAACAGAGAAGCAGCTAAAACATGCTTGGTTCGGGGTGTGTACTACATGAGAAAGACAACCAGGTTGATAGCGAAAAAATTGACCGAAGAGGTACTGTGACCATTGAAATCAGAATGTCATCTGATTATTAGGGCTATTTACCTGATGAAGATCTCTTCTATTATCTTCACTATCAAGAAATTGAAGAACTGTTGAGAACACGGAGTGCCAAGATAATCTCGAGGTAAAGAAAAACAAGTTCAAGAGATCAAAAACCATTTTTTCTATTTTCAGGGCTCATCGCCGCAGAAAAGTGTACCCCATACTGAAAGAGTGGAAATTTGAGCATGTGTCTCATGGTATTCCTCAGCCGGTAGCTTTACCACTTCAATTCATGGTCACTTCTGAAGTTCACAGATCGAGCAGGCTGATAAACGAAAATTTGAGACTTTGGAGTCTCTTAATGGCACTGTTGTTTGCCGAGGCAAAGTGATTGGAAAAGCTCGTGTTGCTCATTCGTTAGAAGAAGCTAGGGAAACACAGGTGACTCCTATTA
This sequence comes from Auanema sp. JU1783, assembly GCA_943334845.2. Taxonomy (NCBI): domain Eukaryota; kingdom Metazoa; phylum Nematoda; class Chromadorea; order Rhabditida; family Rhabditidae; genus Auanema; species Auanema sp. JU1783. The sequence continues at coordinate 1,001,860 of CALQYR020007214.1, read as the reverse complement.
GAGTTTCTAAAAATATCCAAAAAGAAAAGATAAAACTTGTATACAACCGTTCATATTATATTATCATGAGAAAAATAAGAACCACGAGCTTGTATACTCACGTGGTTCAGCGTGAATCAAAAATTAGCATTTTTACAGCCCGGTGAAATTCTGATAACTCACTGTACTGACGTGTGCTGGTCACCTTACTTTCCCATAATCAAAGGTATTGTAACGGAAATCGGTGGATTACTAAGTCACGGTATGCAGAGGTAGCATTCTGATAATGACGTTGTTGTATATTGTAGGTGCTGTTGTTGCTCGTGAATACGGTTTACCATGTTTGATTGCAGTAGAACATGCTGTTTCAGTTTTCGAAACAGGTGCGTACCCTTTGAATTGACAATCACTTTTGTTGTTTTTTTGCTTCTTACAGGTGAAACTGTTGAACTGAACACTGACACTGGCACCATTTCGAAGGTTAAACAATTGGATTAAAAAAAATTTTTTTTTTCTTGTTTGCCACGCCCATTCCTAGCAGATGACGTCATGTTGAAATCATATTTAATGATAAAATATGATTTTTGAATAGATTGAATAATATTTTGTTTTAACCATTTCTTAGATTTTCTATTCCCTTATTTTCCAAAAGATATTCCTTTCACAGCTTCCTCAACATTCACGACTTGATTTTGTACATTATTTTTCAGCACCATCTTCAACTGAAACACAATGATTCATTTTGAAAAAAGATTGGTGCAAAGTATAAAATGATAAGGAACGTTGCGAAAAAATAAAAGAAACACCACTATACGGCTGAATTTGCATTGGAAAATATTGTTTTTCACTCTTTAAAAATGACTTCATACCTCCTTTTTGGTTATTAGAACAGAGTCGCGTTCATTCAAGACATGCATGATTAACGCAAGTCCTTCTGTATGAGTCAAGGATGCTTCGGCTGCAAACTTCTATAAAACACATCACTCTCGGCTCTGTCTCATCTGAAAAGCACGTGACTATTCGGAAAGAGTTCTTCTTTCAACGCCGTCATTCTCACCCGTCTCCGCTATCTTTCGCTCATTGTGTGCCAATGATCGTTTGTTTGCGATTATGTAAAAATCAAAATCTTCCATGTCTACGACAAGTGTTATTTGGAAGTCGATGGACTTTTAAGCTTATCAGCAAGTTCGTTCGTCTGAAACCATTGAGATAATGTTATCATCCTTATGTTGCCGTTGGCGAATCGCTTCAGAAAACACATCTGTTTTCGTACTCCTACACTTTGCCTTTTACAATCTATGATCTCAAAAGAAAATAGCTGAAAACAATGAGTTCAGAAGTAGATGATGCTGTCTTCCTGATCACATAGCTAATATGAGACTATCCGTCCTATGATGCTAGAGGTAGCAACTCACATCTCAACTTGCAAATAGAGCCTAATGTTAATACTGCTAACATATTGTTGATCAAAATCTTATCTGACCAGTTGACTATTTCACAAATATTTCCAATTTCAATGTTTTGCTAACCAATTATGATAGTATCAAACACAATATGTTATTTATCAACAAGAATAATTTTCTTTTTACAACATCTTTCACTCAGTCCATAGAGCAGCCATTGTCTATTACTTTGGTTTCTTTGTCCTGGAGACATTAATCCGTCTTTCTACTATTCTTTTTTTTTATTTCATTTTTTGCAAGAAAGCTCTTATCACTGAATGAGTTTTGTTAAGAAAAAACCTTTCTGACATGACACATTCCTGACCAGTACGGTTTTGGAGCCAAGTAATATCAATCTTGGACAGGACTGTACGTTTAGCTCATTATCACCTACTGGAATATATAATTTAGTGTATTCAGTAGCCGTTGATGTCCATAAAATTCACAGAAATTACAATTTTTCAATGATATTCATAGCATTTTATGATTTTTATAACATCTCATTTGTTGATAAGAAGCGCGTTCCGAAAAGCTCATAAACGTCTGAAGTTCCAAACAGAAACAGTACTTTCATCAAACGTCTCCGTTAGTACATTTCATCATTTACATTCTAATAATCTTTTTTCCTTAATTGGTCTTCATTTGCGAGATTTACTGCTTCATGTTCAGCTTTTATCTCTCAAATCTGTGGAATCAGCGGAAGCCGTCTTACATTTGAAATTTTCAAATTGCTATCAACTTTCATTTTGTACTTAATGTACACATGAATGTATAAAAGGACATTTCACTAAGGAATTCTTCTCATCAGAATACTTGAAGGAAACTTACTCGCTGCTCTTCTTCTCTCTATTTCTTCTGCGTGTACCCTTTTTCTTTTCTTCCACTTTGCCTCTCCTTAGCTACCTCTTGCTGTGTTTGGTTTGAACTCTTATTTGACTTCCCGCTAAAATACATTTTCACAAATTATGAAAACACTTTGATTTTTGTTTTTTAGTCATTAAATTTCTTATCAGAACTATGGCAAACACATAAATTTTCAGTTAAAATCAAATGATGAACAAACATACTTTGTTTACGAAATTTGCTTCCTTCCTATATGCTTCTGATAATTGCTCATCATAAGCCACTCATACATTGACCGAGTTAATCTTGATTTCGTAAGCACGAACCTATTCTGAACGTCCGCTTCCTTAATCGAAACGTATTAATAATATTTTGAAAACATGAGTTCGAATGCTGAAATGTCAAGGCACTCACTGATCCGGTCAGAAAACGTTTCTGACAGGTTCCTACTAAATGTCGTTCTCTTTCTCCATCCATAACTTTCTGTTCCTCTCTTCTTCTACACTACTCTCTCTCTATCTTTCGCTTTATTCAAAAAATAAATAAAAATTATTTTTCAATCTGAATGTAAATGAATTCTGGCCCAAACGACCACCATGAGGTATTCGAGAACAACCGCTCCTTCTGTTTTTTTTTCCAAAAATGAAATGTTAATTCCCTTATCGTTTTGTCATTGCCCGACCACCCAGCCAGAATATAGTCGTTTTTGGTTAAAATTATAAGTTTAATCTCTAAAAAGCCGATTTCGTTTCATGAGCCTTTTCTTCTATAAAATGCGAAGTTGGAACAAGTTGAACAGTAAGTTTGCTATGAGCTGCCTGAAACTTCCATTAAACTTGTTTGAAACTTCTATCCTCAATGATATTAATGTTATGTATATTGTCTCATAACGAACTTTAGTACGAATAATAATTGAAAAAGATAAAAACATTTTCAGCTTTAACCTCATCATCATGAGCTCATTACCACCCCGAATGCTGTTTGTAACTATCGTACATGCCATATTCTCCCAATATGGTGATATCATGGGAGCTTGTTTCAATTTGATGAATGTTCCAATCAGAAGGTTTTTCATTGTTTTCTTCTTAATGGGACATTGTTTTTACTTCAGAATGTTTAATGAGAGCATGCAAGAACAGTATGGACCTCTTACAGACTCATCGTTCGTTTTCCTACTTCCTCATCACATTTCATCTTCTTTTTCAGATTTGAACTTTTATTCTCTGCTTGTGCTTCATCTATGTATCTAGGACTGATGATTGGTTTCGGTTTAATGGGCTATATGATGGACAAGATAGGAAGAAAAGAAACGGCCGTAACTATAAGGTACACCCTAATCGTATCTATCAGCTTATCGCGAATGGCTTTCAGAGGACTTCTTGGAATAACCGGATCGATCTGCATGATCCTTTCTATGTTATTCGGAAGACATGAGCTCTTCGTTGTTGGTCATATAATCGCGGGAATTTGTACGGGGTTGAAGGTTGTTCTCATCATTTACGTAGCAGAATGTAGTCCAGATAGCAAAAGAGGTATCAAAGATAGAAAACTTCAACAGAAACAAACTGTTTGTTTGCAGGTTTAACAAGTATGGCTATTAACTCTGGAGGTGTCTTGACTGTTATGGTTATTACTCCCCTTTGTTTGCCAGCTATTTTTGGTAATGAACATGCCTGGTAAGTTATCTTTATTGTTTTATGAGTTTCTAATTGTTTTAGGGCTGCTTTACCGTTTATCTCCGTTATCATGGCTATCATTCATCTGTGTGTAGCTGGTAAATTCCCTCAGAGTCCCAAACAGCTTTATATGAAGGTTAGGAAACACTTGAATACCATCACTAAATCACATGATTCAGAAAAATGACGAAGTAGCCGCCAGAGCAGCTATACTATTCTACTCAGGAGCTAATGCTGATATCGGTAAGTGATAATCAAAATAACTTTTTAAAGTAAGGGCAATGAAAAATATTGAATCAAAATGCAAAGATTGAGCTTCAGTAATTATAATCACCATTGTATTGTATTATCTAGCAGTATGACGGGGAATATATTTCATCATTCGCTCGTTAGAGGAACTGATCGTTCAACTATTTCTCATGACCTGCTACTATCTTCTTACACTAAGTACGCGTATGTTCAGATCACAGCATATTGTTAATGGACGAGGAGAAAGACAAAGAACCTGAACAAGCTGCTTCCATTGTTGATATTTTACAAAATAGAAAATATAGGTTTGATATAAACATTTAATAACTTAATTTTAATAACTTTCTTCAGATTCTCGTTCTTCTTGGTTCTTTTAGTCGCCTTCATACCTGTGTTCTCTGCTTTAAATGTCAAAAGCCAGTTCCTAATCAGTATGTTGATGACATATGGACTGAGTCAGAGTGAAGTGAATATATTTATTTAATTATGTATATTATGACCTTTCTTTAACAGGCCACAACAGCTATGCTAGTGATCAGTGCTATATCTCTTCCAATTTGTTTCATCTCCCCATTCTTAATTCACAAATTTGGAAGGTAATTCTTTCTATTAATCATATCAAAAGTTTTTGAACTCATTTACAGACGACCAATCTTTGCCACAGTCACAATCTTATGTGCCTTGGAATGGGTTGGGTTCGGTTTCGCCCAAATCTTTGTTGACCTTCATGCTGCTGTAAGTTTTCATTTCACTCTTAACTGCCATCTAGATTGTAATCGCGAAAAAAATATTAAAATAAGTGATAATATCTTATGGTACGAGCTTTCTCCAGATAAGATTATTATACTTATTGATCAAGAGAATCAAAATCTCTCATAGTTGTCAATTCCTTTTTTCGATATTAGGGGTTCAAATAGTTCTCTAGACACTTTTACTTATCCAGGAAAACATCCTGTGGGATATAAAAACCTCATACTCCCTCCCATTTCTTTGATTATACATTTCTTTAAAGGATTTGACGGTGTCGTGGATCAGTGCTTGCTTAGCCTCTATATTAGGCCAATCTGCTATTAATATGGGTTTGCTCATCATGTCTCCTATTCTTATATCAGAAATATGCCCTCATCATACAAGAGCAGCCATATCACAGGTACTAGATAAACTAAGTATTAGCTTGACCAGAATATTTTAGCTGACTCAAGTCTTCCCAATAGGATTCGCTATTGGAGAAGTCACCTTATTTCCCGAAGTGCGTGAGATGTTCGGATCATTTTTATTCTTCTTCCTCGGCGCTACATGTGCCGCTTTGGCATTCTTACTCTTCATTCTTGTAAGTATCTTAATATGTAACTGTTTAATCGTTTTGCCTTACTAGATGGGAGAGCCTTCCGCTAATGGTCATGGAGAAAGAAAGAAGCATAAGAGGTTAGCTTTATCATATGGGAATATTGATAACTTAAATATATTCAGACATCATCACCTTCATCATAGCGATCATTCTTCACTCAAAAGAGATGATACATGGACAAGAACATATGGAACTCTTCTGGATACTCCAGAAGACACAGAATCTTCAGGAGAATCTATAAATGCTTCCGATTTAGTATATAAGCAACAAGAAAAATTTTTTTAACCTAAGCTAAGAGGAAACAAAAATCTGTTGCACTTAGACGAAAACAGTAGGAAATCATTTTCTGCAACTTTTTGTTTTGGATTTTGTTTTGTCTTTCATTGCAAATCATAATCTTCTTTATTTCTAAGACTAATTCATATTGTACGGGTACTAATATTTGATTTATAAAGTAGAAATTCTCTTTTTTATTTTCTTATTGTTCACAAATCATGACCATACAACTATGCATCAAATACTATCGACATGATCTTTCATTCTCGGTGCCAATGTGAGGTTGATCGTTTTGCATATGAGGAAGCAATAGAGTACACATACATGTAATTCTCATTTTATTCATTTGAAGTCATTACATTCACATCTTGAACATTCTGCAGTCTTTCATCGGTTGCATCAAAAACAAAAAGAAAATAATCTGTATGATAACAGAGAAAGAGAGAGAGAGAGATAGTTGGAGAACATAACGACCTAACTTTTAGAAGAAAACTAACACCGCCTAGATAGTCCATTCGCCTCATAATCATCAAATCTCATGATCAATAGTTTCCAAATTATCTTTCCCATGCTTCTTTGCAATAACAGGTCATTTCAACAAATACAACATTTTTTCTATCCCATCTTGTGAAGCCTCACAGAACGCTCGAAACACAATGAGCTCCAACAGAAAAAAGTCATGCGGATTTCAGCACACGTCGAGATCCCGTCAAAAATCGGATAGACATAGATTCAGAACGAATTTCGTCGACAACTTAAATTCTTGAAGCTCTCGTTCACCACCCAAAGAATGTGTGCAGTTTGATTTTCCGGATATTACGAAATCAACTACCAAAGTAAAGGTTATCACAAACTCGGAGAACGACACCAAGTAGGACTATGAACTTCTACTCAACTCATTAAACCTGGTAACGAACCTTAAAGTTACCTTAGAGCGAAATGAGAACGAGAACATTCCAAAAAGAAAAAGACTCATCTACATATGTGTTAAAGGCATTCCTGTCTGCTCAGAAAAAGATTGCCCCCCCCCCTCCCCTGGAACAAAAACTAACACAAGATCAGAATAGGAGCGTTTAGCATATTGGGGGGCAAAAAAGTACCTAATCACTTTATTCTCATCTTGAACGTTCTGCAGCCTTTTAAAGGTTGCATAAAAAACAAGAAGAGAATAATCTGTTTGATAACAGAGAGAGAGAGAGAGAAAAAGGCTCAACGACCCGGAGCATGCAATAGTTTGAGGACATAATGACCTTACTTTTAAAAGAAAAAACACTTATTTTATTTTTCCACTGAATGCTTCTAGTGAACAACAAGAAGAATGTGCGAAAAGAAAATCTCATGTTATTCATAAAAAGTTTTTATTTTCTTGATATTTCAAATCCATATCTTCTGTCATTTGTAAATCGTGTGAGACTTGCCTCATTTCCCAAATTGTTAAATAGCCAAATAAAGAAATGAAAGTTATAAACAAAACTTGAGATGGATTAACAGAAATGTGACTGAACTTTGCACCAAAGTCAGCTACTTTTATAAACTTCCCGCTTATTTAAAATACGATTGTGGACAACAGTAAGTGTGAGAGGGAGGAGAAGGAGAGAGCTATGAGGTACAGCCGTCTTCAGCTGCTCTCCATTGCTTATTCTTCAACCTTAGATACGCCGATCTCATGTTTTCATTTTTTTTTTCGTTGTGACATCAGATGCTTCTTTTTTTTTTTTGATCTCAAATTCATTTGTGTTAAAGATGGATAAGAAGAAGAATGAAAGATCATTCTTCGTTCTCCATTTCAATGCTCGCATTTCCCTCGTTTCCAATCTGTTCTCAAAGTTGTTTGATTTACGCGATCTTCAGATTTTTCATAACTTTGCTCTAATTTCGTTATCGAAAAATGTTTAAACCAAGATACTATATATCTGCTTTTCTATTTATCTCTTCTTCTCCGTATTCCTGGTTCATTTGCTCTAAAACAAATGAATGTGTGTCGTCCTAAGCACATATATCCATTCCTCCTTATATCAACTAGCATCGTTTTCAAGAAGTCGTCAAAGATGAAGAACATAGTACCTAAGTCCCTCAAAACTTAAGTCTCTAGCATAACTTATATTATGTCTAATAATACTTTGCTACCATATAAGTAACTGAATTGTTCATTTTCAAATTTAGACAATGTCAGCATTACCTACATCAGATCCATCTATGGGATGTCACTGCCAATATCCCATAGGATTGGTTATCTTTCTTGTATTCACCATCATTTCTCTACTTCTCTGCATTTGTGTATGCTGCTTTGATGTAACAAAAGTAAGCTAGTTACGAAGATTAAAGAATATTTTTGGTGTTTATGAGCAATTTTCCTTTCCTGAAGAAGGAACAAGGAAGTTCTATACTACTCTCTCGTTTCTAAAACATTATACGTGATGACTCGTCATCATATACGAAAGATTAAAACATTCTTTTTGAATTAGTCACATCTCAAATCCAGTTGCTTCCTCAAGCTGAATGGTTTGACTGTCTGAAACAGCAGTGATACCATTCTTGGAGCTTGTTTGAAGACACTGAATAACGTATCATGTTTAAGTGTCCAATATTCAAGAGGAAGGAAACGCAGTGTGTCAGCAGAAAATGCTCTTCCTTCGATCCACGTCTGTTCGATACTTCCAAGTTCATTGTAGATCGAAAAGTAAGTTCTTTGTAATGTATTTGAACTTCTGAACAGATCCCAAAAAACTTTTTTTTTCATCAATCGACCTTTGCAATTACTTATTTGTTTTTATCTCTGAATTGTTAGCTAACAGGGAGTTTTACAAAGATTAGAACTGTCTTCAATCGGATACAACACAAGGGAGTGTATGAATTACGATATCAAACAAAAGATAAATAGATATGTAATCATATGTTAAATAAATCCACCCGATATCTTATTAAGCACACAAATGTGGGTGCTAATTAGCATACGTCATCCAGCACATTCACGTGACTGAGTCATACTTGCTTACCATTGGCGCACAGAATGACTGATAGCATTTTAATTATTTAAAATCTTTTTAATCTATATATATAAATACTTTCAGATATCTTTGGATCCTCGATTATTGGAATATAGCCAACTTGTCAACAGCAGCACCTCATCTTCAACACAATCTCGCTCAGTTGATATACCCTACTATGGAATGGACAGTGCTTATGTCACTACTGTATAAAGACGAACAAAATCATTTTTAAACTATTTCATCTCCTACACTAATAGTTCACCATTACGTCTATCTTGCCTTAACTCGGAACCTCATTGATATCTAGATTTATGCAGTCCGATCTCGCACTAGGTGAACTCCAAGACCTAATATGTAGAAAGTTTAACTTCATGTTTTCTTATATGATTACATAACTATAATAAATATAAAAAAAAACATTATTGAAACCCGTAATGTAGAAAGGTATAAGAAAGACAGAGGACAAACGCATCCAAACATGAAGAACAAAACGATAATCTTAGCCATGGGGATAGATCATCTAATCGCTGTCAAAACAAGAAGTTATGGAGTAACAAAAGCAAAACAGGTTAGAGGCGATTTGCGTAGTTCGCAGTAAATAGGTGACGTCACTACTATATAAGAGAAGGAGTGACAGGAACATATCACGTTTAATGTCTGATTAGGGAACAAACGAGTTGCTGCTCCGAATATTGCTTGTTTCGAAATTGAAGCTGATCTAGACATTTTCTGGAAAAAAAATAGCCAATGGTATGACAAATAGTCAGATGGACACTCACTCTAGTCATGACCTCTTTCAGTTTATCGTTATTGCATTTTCCCAGCGTTCCTGCTTGAGTCGCTTCGCGCTTTGTTGTGAATGTGCTCTTCAACGAAATAGCATAACTTTGGATTTCAGAACAAGAGTGCTACCAAATCTCTTGCTTTCTTAAACAAAAAAGAAACTCCAGTTGTCGTGGTTGCTTCTGTCGTTGTCGTAGTTGTAGTTGTTGTTGTGGTTGTTGTAGATGGAGTCGTAAGCGGAGTCTCTTTGGTTACAGAGTGAGGTGTACTTTCTGGTGTTAATTCCTCGAAGAAGTCTTCATCATCATTCACTCCTAGGGCTTGTACCTAAAGAAGACTGTTTTATATCTCAAAATATTGATTCACTTGAGTGTCGTCGACATTTCTGCCTTTCTTATTCTCATAATTACTATCCGATTCGAAGTATTCAACATTTTTATGTTCTGATCCTTTTTCTGAAACGATGCCTCATAGTCTATGTATGTTACGAAACACGTACGGCTCTCTTGTTGAATGTTATCAATAGTGTCATAATCATCCCTCACGTAATCAGTACTCTCTGTTTCTTTCACGTTCACTGAAGTAAATTAGAAAGATTGACGAAGTTTATTCTTCAAACTCACTTGATGGATGTATCTGTTCTTCACCAAAAAGGACTGGTGCCTCAGTGTTCGAACTTGTATAAACAGCAGCCACAGTGCTGGGCGTACTGGAACGAAAATGAACGGTCAATTTCATTTGAAAATTGTTACAATAGATCCGCTCTTTCAGTTGGTAAAGCATATTCGAATGTCTTTCCTGCATGAAGAGTATCGGCAGGGGCAAAATTGGAGAGACCTGCATTTGTCTCTTCAAAGCTCAATGAAACAGGTGATTCCTATAATTAAAATTGGTTTGAAAAGTAATAAACGCTCAATGTGTCTGATGCATCACCACTTTCATTGTAAGAATGGCATTGATCAATCTTACAGTTGAAAATGAGGCACGACTATCTGAGAACTCTGCCACTTGTCCTCCCGCCTGCCAAGTTTGACTATTGTCTTGCCACTCCTCGGATCCTGTAGACGCTACCGGTTGTATCTAAAACAGTATAATTATATAATATAATATGATGTTTCCATACATTCAGAGAAGTTGTTTTTACTTCGGCAACCGCAGATATAGGATATTCTCCAAGGTCAGTATCATGAACCACGTTAGCCTGTGTACAACGCATATGAACGATAAATGAAATGTCTTTCTTACTTCTCTGTTGTTAGCATTGCTTGAAGCATAGGAATCCGATTTAACAGATTGTATAACTTGAGGGTTTTCGTCGAAAGTTTCAAAAGGTCTCCGATTGGAACGGCCCCCGAGAGTAGGTTCAACTCTCTGAGGAGATGTAGGTGCGTTCTGTGGATATACAACGTTCAACGCGTTATAGTCTGTTTAATTATGCTAGTTTTGTATATGTATAGCTGAACGTTTTTTTGAGTTAAAACGAAAACTTAGTGGTTTCATATGAAAAGCCCGGGAAAATGAGTTAAACGAAGTCTTCTCATTCTCTTTCCGATTCATAAATATACGAGATTAATACCGTTCGAAACTACGAAGGCTAGTTTCGCTAGAAAAGGTTAATGAGATTTTCGACTGTCAATTGAATGAACGAAGTGGTACAGAGAAAAGAAGTGAAGGTGAATAACTGGACGGAAAAGAAAGTGTTCGAGACATTCTCACATTATAAATATAAAACTATCGTCGAACTATGGAGGAAAGTTTCCGAACTTTTAGTGAGAGAAGCTTCAATTATACCTGATATGCTTGTCCCAATCCCACTGAGTCAGAATTAACGTTACCATCAACTTGGAATGAGTTAGGAGGTTGTAAACTGGAAAAAGCGCTTCATTACAAATGAAACTAATTAATTAAAACCTCAAGTGTTGAGTCTGCGATGTGGAATATTGGTCTTTATCTCCGAACGAGTAACCATTGTTGCCGCTTTTTTGACCGTAAGTTGACTGATATAAATGTTCAGAGTATCACTTTATGTATAAAGTTTTTTTTACCGATTGATCATACTGACCGAGATCTGAAATCTGAGACTGTTGTGCCCCAAATGAGTTTGTTGGTCTAGAAATCAGAGAATGAGACTTTTCGAGAGAGTGTTGTGAAAAACCAACGCTATTTCATATGCATTTGAAGGTATCTGAGGAGCTGGCTGTAGAACTTGGTAATTCGATGGTATAGATACACGTTGAGGCATGGGTGGTGGAGGAGGGGGAGGTTGTGGTTGGGTTTGAGGGTACGAAGATGGATTGTATGATAAACTTTGTTGTTGATACCCAGTTGGAGTAGCATATTGGTTATACATTTGAGGGTATCCTAAAATGAAAACTGTTTAACACAAACCATACCAATGATCTTAACCATATGATTGTTGGGATTGCTGTTGAGTTGGCTGTTGAATATTCTGATTACAACCAGCAGGGCTCGGTGTAGGTGGACATAACAACTGACAACCCATCCTAGGAGCTGAATTGCATGATTGGCGACATGAGCAGCCTAAATGGAAAAGTAAGTTGATGCACAGATCACTGTTTACCTCCAAGTGCTCCCAAATCGAAGAAAAATGCAACTGTTCCACAAAAAGTTGCGAAAAGGAAAAACGAAGATTTTCCGATTTTCATCTTAAGCAGACATATTAAGACAGGAATGAAGCTAACATTACTTCTACGAGGGAGGCTTCAGTTAGAAACACTATTACTTCTGGGAGGTTGGAACTGGACGCAACGTCGCGCTCACGTTGGCTGTTTTCTAGAAGCAATAAGTAGTACAATAAGGGAGAGTAAGCACAAGCTGAAGTGGCGCTGATAACAACATGGGAAGATTTTAAAAGAGATTACAGCACAGGCTTTACCCGGATAGCTATTGTGTTAAAATATTTTAATCACAAGCTTATCGCGGACATGCAACTAGTAGATAATCACAGTGGGAAGTCAAAAGAAAATTAGAAGCAACAGATGACGATTCACAATGTCTCAAATCCTTATTGAACTGAACGAGAAAGAATCAGCAAAAGCTACAATGGCCGAGAGCATTTTCTTGACCAACCAGTTACAGACATCCGGATTATAGCCTTGACGCCACATATGGCGGGGAGGGATGTTTCCACTACTGGTCCGCAATAATTACTCAGATCTCGACACATCCCGTAATTCATCCAAGTACGAGAAGAGGACAAAACCTCTGACTAATGTCATTTCAATTACAAACTGGTGTTTGTACCATCTTCCTCAGACAAGAGGTCCACAAACGAATTAACAAAAAGTACCCAACATTTCCGTCTTTGACCTATGAATCTTGAAGAAGATTAATGAGTGCCAGAGCTCTACCAATAAAGGCGACCGGTTTCTTCAGGAGGCGAATTGAAAATGAAATTGAACCTTCTTGTGTGTAAGAAAGTAAAAACAAAAATTCATTCTAAACAAGTTTCAACATAATCAACGTTTCTATATTTACACAACAACTTAATTATTTCACTTAGTAGACAGCAACTCCCTGAAACATACTTAGTTCATTGAAGTTTTTAACTCATGAGCTCACCAGAGGTTGACAACTGTAGCAGTTGATTGTCGGATCAAACGTTTTTTATGACCAAGCGCATTAGCAGTAGATTCCACAACGAGCGATATGAAAGGATAAAGATTTTGAGGCTTTGCTCTTCTAGCTATCAACTCTAAGCATTTCAGAGCGTCCAAGCATGAAGCCTATAATATGAAAATATTATCTATTCAACTGAAATTGCTCTAAACCATCGGACTAGTCTGAACTTCATTGCACAATTTCTTTATGATTTTATGTGCTGAAGATTGATCCAACAGTTCTGGAGGAACACCAGAGAGGAAAGACACTAAAGACTTTAGAACAGGCGAAGCAAGCTTTTCATCCGACTCTGCGGCTGCCAAGAAAACAGGCAAGAACTTAAAGCGAGGATTTTTACATTACAGTGATAGACAAACCTGTTGAATCTGTGAATTGCAAGATTGTCCTAATTCAGCAACGCTCTCCAAAACAGACGGTAGTAATTCCAATAGAACTGTTTCTAAAAGGCATAATGGTTAACGGAGTGAGATATAATCAACTCACTATCTTGCGCATTCACTACGGCATTGATATAGAAAGGAACAGATTGACAAACGATGCTGAAAATTTATAAATAAATGCTGATTAAGGAAATCAGTAAACCGTTGTTTCCACAGCACAGTTCGCACTGTGTTGGATCTTTCAGGATTGAACCAATTGGACTTGAAATCGAAAAGATCAATGTTTTTTGGTATATCTATATTCTTCTGTATAGACATTTGATGGAATATCTGCAACAAGGAGTCCGTCTAATAAACATGAACAAGAATATACTTCTTTCAAGTTGCTCAATCCATCTGGTACTCCACTGACCAGTAGAGCTTTAGTTTGAACAAAGTTGAACCTAGAAATGATTAAGCTGAATCTTAAATCTCTCTATCTGACCATTTTTGATTTTTAAGTTCGTCTGATAATTCAGAAACGGTCCCTGTTCGATTGATATACGCATAGACTAAAGGAATGACGAAGTCATCGACCCTTACTCCAATAGCTTCTAATATGATTAAAGGATCCTAAGAAAAAAAAAGATAAAAAAAGACACATTGATAATCATACTGTCGATTGAGCTGAGAACAATCTGAAGTTTTCATTTTGTGAGAACTTCTTAGAAATTTCTTGATGAGTCTCCTCACTGAGTAGAAGTCCTATGCTTTGCAAGGTCTCTTCGATAAGAGAACTTTGAGTGGAAATCTTCAAGTAACTACCTATTTTTCATAATTCTTATCATTTACCTTGTCAACATAATTGATAAACTCTAAAGCTACAATCTCCATGGCATCACCCTCCCGCAATCTTTCCAGAGTTGAGATAAAGTAACGCAAGCATGCTTCATCGTTGAGAACTGAAATAAACCAGTTCATCTCCTATTCAATCCATTCATATATACCGTCAGCCAATATGGTTCGGAACTTTTCTATCAGTTTCTCCCAAACTTTTTTGTTGACAATACATGCACAAAAAACTTGGAAAAATTTCTGTTCTGACTCGTAGCTGCTGGCCAGAAGAAATTCGACCACTTCATCATTGAGAACCTCGGCATATACTGTGATGAATCGCAGAAGATATGCTCTGTTGGGAGGTTAGATGATTGTTTGGTAAATTTGTTTTTACCTCTCTTCAACACTTTCTGTGGTTTTGAAGCAGTTTTCCAAAACATTTTTTCCCCTGCTTTTGACAATATCATTCAGACAATCAGCTCGGAAATACTCCTGTAAGGCCAAGAATTATTCTCTTTCAAATAATTGATCTCTACCATAAGGCAATGATAAAGACATTGGATAGAAAGAGAAGGTAAATATTCTCTCGCTTTATCAATTGATGCAAATATGGTATCACAGTAAACATCTAGTGTTTTCTCTAAAATAAAGCGTAGGTGAAGTTGAAACAGAATTCCAAACCTTCTTTCAACTCTCTGGCCAAAGAAATCCATTCTCTCAAAAACTGTAATCCTTCTTTACAGATATCAATACGATTACCAGCGGCGTTGACAGTTGTCCCTGAAGAACAATAGATCAAACAATCAACGTTTCCCCTCTCCCCTCCCAAAAGTTGATTTTTTAATATTTTCCGATTAAACAATGAAGGAAAAAAACAAAATGTATTATTGTTCTCAAAAGAACTATACACTTACCTTGAACAAGAGATGATATCCATGGAAGCACCTGATCGAATACTGCGGATTTCTGACTAGGTGCTGATTCTGCGATGACACGAAGTAGCAGAAGAGCTTTCTCTGACAAGCCCATCTCAGCTTGGAGAACGAACATTTCAGAATCTGAGTGAAACTTTCGTACATTATATTATAATAGTCTCACTTTCAAGGGAGCCTGTGACGGCATCAGTGAGTTTACTACTATTTTTCTTCTCCAAAGAACTGAATATGGACTTCAGAGCGGCCAATACAGGAAGTTCAACCGGACCTTACAATAACATGATAGTGACCCTGCCACATTATTTCTCGAAATACCTTTGTTCCTAGGATCCATTCCAACAGATCTGATACAACCAAGCAGTTTAGGAACAAAAGGTAACAAAGATGATAAAGAAAACGTATTAACAGCGAGTTCCTGAAAAGTCCAGTAGTTCAAACAAAAAACCCGAGAAACGTACAATTAAGTTACATAGTTCAACTTTCTGGTCATAAGTAGTATCATCTTCCTCGAACTTTTCTTCGATGAGAAGGAAGCAATATGGAGCGAACGAGTTGTGAGCTACAAGAGTAGTTCTACAAGCATGAGCCAGCATCTCCTTTGTTATAGAATCTTGTCCAGGGAGCTATAAGCAGAGATCATTCAAATATATGTGCCCAAACGTACAGGCTTGAATTCGACTGGATAGTAACAAGCCATAACTTCGAACAGATCTTCAGAGAAAGGTTCGACGACAAAGCTCTTAGTGACTGTAAAAAATGAATTCTCTTCAAGAGTCTTGATTCAATAACCTAGAAGTTGTAATTTGAAAACAATTAGAAGACATCTGGGATCCCTCTCTCCACCGACAGTTTTGATGAACGATAGCAGGACATCAGCTCCCAATAACTTCAGCTCTATATAAGCGTTAAATTGAAAAATCAAAAACAATTTCCCCTGATTTACTTGTTTCTTTATTCGTTAACAACCATTCAAGAATGATATAATGCTTCATTCTTTCTTTCTGAGGCCATGCTTGAACATTCCCATCACTTGAAATAGATAAAGACTAAGACAAAAGAATCTACTGTCATATGACTAACCGAAAGAGGGAGAGAAAAAGGGGAATTTCGAAGCCATCCGGTAGGTTCCTGTTAGTCAATACCTTCAAATATATTTAATGATTACACCAAAGCGGTAGGAAAAACCAAATGTTTGATCCCCTCGATTACTGAACCACCAGCAAGAGCAGAGTCCTCTAATCGTCCTATCAGGAAATCGAGCAAAAGTCCAGCTGCAAATCATTCGAGAACGAAAAAAAAAAGAAGGATACCTTGAGTTTCATTTAAAAAATTGTCTGGTAATTTGGTTATAACACCCACAATATTGGATAAAGATTCTTCTCTTTGATCCGGCTCGTCAGATAGAAGTTGAGATCTGAACCAAGGAACTTTAATGAATAAACGTACTTTCCCCTTTAAGTTATAATTTTTTGCATTTGAGAAAGCGAACCGTAATTCATTCAGATACTCAGACATTGTGAACGTTCGATCTTCAACCAATCGCTTGACTATAGAATCCACATTGTTAGTATTCGTACTCATTGTTTCTTTTCGATCTGTAAACATGTTCACATAAAACAAATAAACTTCTTGTTCTTCAGCTCGTAAAGCTTGATTTTTGTTTTTGTTTGTAACTCAGTAATGATACAGTAATCTGAAGAAACGAGCAACGAATCAGAAGAACCTGAGGCTAATACGTGAAACCCAATCATATAAATTTTCCCATAAAATCAATAAAACACGAGTCATTTAAGATATATGGAAAACCACACATTTGTCTTGATTTTTAGTTTTATCTCGACTTTTTCTCTTCCGATTGAACAAGGCAAGACTGCTCAGATTGATGCAATGCAGCCAGGAAGCAAGACGTTCCGCCCCGTTTTCTTGAGCCTTGTGACCGTTCTCTCGTTTTGGTACAGTTTTATCATCTCGGTCGCACGTGATGTCTTTCTAAGTAATGTTATCAGCAGTGTATATAAGGTCCATTCCGTACATCCTCCTCATAATTTCACATTTCAACCGAAGTGTTCGTGCTTTTCTAAAGGAGCAGAAGGCTCTCGTATCAAAAACAAAGCTGGCCGCTATTTGGAGTCATGATGCGCCAAATATTATTAATCGCTGTCATAGCCTGTGGAATAACTGTCCAGGTAGAGCAGGTCTTCTTATTCTCCAACAACTATATTATTGCAGAAAGAGTCGTCGTCGAAAAAAGAACCGTCTATAGCAGTCATCGGCGCCGGTACCGCAGGTCTATCCGCCGCGCGTCGACTGACTGAGTTAGGATTGACTGACGTTGACATATATGAAGGATCTACACGAATCGGAGGAAGGATTCATCCAATTCCATATTGTAAGTTCTAATTCAGGTCATTTTTTCTCCCAAACACTTAGCAAGCCATTAGTAATGAGAATGTGACAGAGATCCTGTATTATCACAACTGACCTTTGCACAAATGACATAATATGTTAGTGTTATACATTTTTTTAGATAATGGTTATCTTCAAATGGGTGCCCAATTTATAAATGGAAACGACAACCCAATCTATGATATCGCCAAAGAGGCAGGAGTTGTGGAGCAAAACCTACTTCCAGATACTGCTCAATTCACCAATGCTGAATTTTTGACAGGAAATCAAGAAATCAACAGGTAAATTATAAGGGAAAAGAAAAATTATAACTTATGACTATAGAGAGGATATTGAGCTTTTCAAAGAATTCGTAACCCCTTTATACACGAAATACAGGAATTTGGCTAAGAATCATGACTTACTTTCAAGAGTATATACATTCAAAACAATATTCATGGAAGATTACAATTGGTTCTTGAAAGTAAGTTTCAATTTCATTCCATCATAACATATGACCTAAGCGATAGTTTTCTTATGAACTTCAGTATGGTTCATGGATACAACCGCGTCATCGTTAGCTATATTTCAAAATAAACTTGTTTCCCTTATTTTCACGTGGATGTATGACGCCACGTGAAACTGCTAGTCATGAATCGTTGTAATCAATCGATCATTTATAGAAAAACAACATTGATGGCGAAAGAAAGAAGCTCATGGAAGCCTTGATTAGGCCTTACAGAACTTTTTGGGAATTTGAATGGGGAGGAAACTGGGAAGATGTATGTTAAATAGACAGACAATCAAATAAACAACTGTATTTAGTTGAGTGCTCGTGTTTTAGCTGAGTTCAATCAGGTCAGTTCGGAAGGAGATTCCTACACGACTGACCACATTGGATTCAAAGCTATCATCGACAAAATCGCAGAAGGAATTCCAGAAGAATTTTTCAAGTTCAACAGAACTGTTCTCAACATCAACTATGGAAAAGACGGAGTTTACATCAAGACGAAAGAGGTTTGATGATAGAAAGGAAAGAAACATAACAATACGCTTCAGCTTGGGGAAATTGAAAAAAGATACGACTACGTGATTGTAACATCATCATTAGGACATCTTAAGAAGTTCCATAAAACTCTCTTCACTCCTTCTCTTCCAAGACAGAAAGTTGAAGCTATTGAGAAAATCGGTAAGTAGTTCTTAGCTCAAAACGGTTTCTATTTTCTTCCTTCAAGGTTTCGGTGGAAATTGTAAAATCTTCTTCCGATGGGATAAACCTTTCTGGAAAAATGGCACCAATTACATATCCCTACTACCAATCGAGGGAGCATCTCGACCCACAGTTGACCCATTCGAGAAAGAGATGAACACCTTAGAAGTATGTTTTCGGAAGAGTATTCTATAATCGAATCCTGTTAGGTTTTGTCATGGCAACCAAACACCCTCATGGCCTTCATAGCTGGGGCCGGACATCCTCTTATGGATTCAATGACAGATGAAGAGATATCTATGAGAATTACTAAATTGGTTCGAGACATGACTTCTGACCAAACGATTGAACCACCCAGCGAGATCATAAGGTATCGAACTGACTCAACAAATGGGTACAAATTTGTTTTCAGAACGAAATTGACTAAAAATGATCTTCTCTTGGGTTCTTATTCGTACTTCAGTGCCGCCCAAGCAAAAGCAGGAATAAGTCACTCTCGCCTAGCTATCCCCATCAAAGTCAACAGAAGACCCCGTGTGTTATTCGCCGGTGAGGCAACACATCACAGGTTTCACGCAATCAGAAATGAAGCTTATTTGGCTCTTTTAAGGCTTTTCCAAACAACTGTGGGGGCATATCTTAGTGGAAGACGAGAGGCTGATCGCATTTCAACTGATATTGAGAAGAAAGACGAAAAGATCAAAGCAGTAATTGATATGGATAATTGCTTATATTGCAAAAGCTCTATCAGTATAGATAATGTGAACAAGTCGTTCGTAACTCTTACATGAATGAATACAAAATGTTTAAAAATATTTAATATTCAATAAACTTTGTTGAACGAAAACGTTGATATATCATAATCTATTTCAATCATCACAACTAAAAATATGCTTTGAAACCCGATCAAGCAAACTGAATGATTAAAGAGAAGATCGATTAACAAGGCAAGGAGTACTTGGACATAAAAATTTCGATAGAAGAGTCTAATCACAATATGCGAAAGAGGTAGTGAAACATAATTACATTTTTGTACAATATTTACTCTGTGCAATACCCAGTTCCTCCACCGTTCATGGAGGAAGCTGTCGATGTTGAAGGGCGAATGCCCAACGCTGTTTCTCGAACCAACGAGTTGATGGAGAAAAGGTTTAACATATCTATCATTTGAAGTGATTCGTTTTTTTTTGCAGCTACTTTCTAAATTTTGAAATACTCATAGTTAAATGATTTTTCTCATACCCTAACAGATGGAATCCTCAATAGGATATTCGCAAACCGTTCGTCAGCCGATTGAGTGTCATAAGACCGAAGCAAATGGCGATGCAATGCAGTCAGCAATCGTTTCTGCTCGGCTGCTATATTTCTCTGTGAAGCGGCGTCTATCCCATTAGTGTCTTGATAATTGAAAGTTAGTTGAATGAAGTGCTTACATGTATTCACCTGGATCAAAGAACATTATCGCTTGTAGAGTGGCAAACTCTGTAGTAGAAACATTCAGCTGCCGAAATGGTTTCAAAATGTAATCTATCATAGCAGCCATTACTGATGTCAATCTGTTTTTCAATGAAAGTTAATCAACACATGACCTTATAACTAACACTCCAGCGTTTTTGTTATGATGTATACATGCTTTATCGAAAGATTCGCCGTTTTTATTCTTACATGAGCCTTTACAAGCTTCGTACGCAGATTGCAGTTCCGATTTCCCATTCATACTCAAAGTGTGCCCGTAATCCTGAAAGCGTATTAGCTCAGGATAACGAACCATAGATTGATATACCGGTGGTATCCAAGTTCCATAGTCTGCAGGTAAGCTACCATATTCCGTCGGTAAGCGAATCATGTTGTTTGAAGGTTCTTTCTTCACTTTAGTCTTTCTGAAATTTCAAAACTATCCAAATATAGAAACAATATGCCTTACAATTCCAATGTGTTTGCAAATGAACGAGCAACAGAATCGTTCAGAACTACACTAAGTAAACCACTGGCACTCATGGGATTAGAACTAGCCATATTTATACAGTTTTCTATCTTTCCCTGCAATGAGATATTCAAATGTGTCTTCTGTTTCTCAATGCACTTCGTCTATGTGTTCGGGAGTACGAAAAGCTTCACATAATATCATGTAAGAACTAGCATGATTTGTTATTAACGCCACCTGCAAAACAAAACCATTTTCAATCAATTCATTAGTGAAAGAGTAGTAAAATATGAAAAATTGAAAAGCTGTGAAATTTCATAAACAAAAGGGAATACCTTATCAGCATATGGTAGATTCCGGAAAGCAGAGAAGGTCTTAGCCCAATCAATATAAAGAGCTATTATGCGCGATCGCCAGTATGGTTGTTGGTCACTATCTATTTTAAGCTTAATCTGCTCAACATCACCCTGACAAGAATGATTAGGCTAACTATGCGAGTGAAGAAAACCTTTATTTTCAGAGGTCCGTTCAACTTGCTAGGCGCAGCCAAAGCCTCATCCAATGAACTGTAAGGTTCAACTTCGCCTCTACTCAATAATAGAGTGAAATTATTTTCTATCATAGTTAATCTTTCCAGCATAGGATCATAAGAAGTCTGTTGTTTCAATTATATTTTGAACTTATATTGATTAACTTACGAAATCAAGTTTTAAGTCTTTGATTTCCGGCGGACTATTCCTATCATAATCGATTCTGGACGGAGAACAAGATCCAGAAGCACTACTGCAACAACAATTTAATTTTCACATGAATGTCAATTCTGCATTCAGAGATTATGTAGGGTATTTCTGAGTTGTTCGGCAGCAATAAAGCTCAGAAATAATCCCCCACCTTTCTTTAATAATCGAACAACATTAATCGGATATGTAATTCCGAGATTTGCTCGATATATAAAAGAAATTCTTTCTTCTAGATGCTACAGAAGAAAGGAGGTTTCGATAAACAGACAGACTTACGACTCATTTTGACGAATATCGTCATCAATAAGGCTTTTCTGATTTTTTCTAGTTCTTTTCGTGTATCCTATTCTATCTCTGCCTCCTTGTATAGCTAAAAGCAAAATGAAAAATTCGATACAGAACGGAAACGCACAGTTCTTATCCATTCCAACTAATAAACACTTTTGTAGGCGACAATATCGGCAAGCACATCGAACTCCTGAGACGGGAATATACTCAGGATAATAACAAATCAATACCTTTATTAACAGGGCAATTCTTTTTCCCCAAGCATACAAATTCTTTCTTATTCTGAACATGAGAACTGTGAGCAAACGGAAATGAATAACGAGCAAACCACTAAAGCACGTCTAAAAAACGTTTTACAGCCATTACAAGAAGGTACAGAGTAATGATTTCCAGTAGCTAAATCTTCACAAACAGCGCATAATGTACCTTGAAAGTCATTAAGTTACAAAAACTGTAAAATACTTTATGTTACCTGGTAAAAGTTTTTCACTCATTGTATAAAAATCTTCTTCAATATAATTATTCCATCTGAAAATTAGGTGAATGAGCAACTAGAAACTGATAGCAACACGATTTCTATGCAAGCAGAGCAACAAAAAGAATGAAAAGCATGAAGCTTAGCCGCAATCAGATATATTCCCTCAAGATACACCGCACTCACGCCAGATTCGTGAATGGCGCAATGTTCGCGCACACAAATGGGCCGCAAATCAGTCCAGAATGTTCTACAATGGTTAATCGAAATATTCTTCGTTCTCTATATTTCAATTTTTCGTGCTGTTGTCGTCTTTTTTTTTCATTTTAATTGGAAAATTCTTGTTAAGCATGCTAATATATTCACTCATTCAGTTTACCTAATTTTTTTTTGTTCAGGGATGTTCTTCCAGAGCTTCGGAGGTTCTAGGGGTCGTGATGGGCCAGTTGAAACGAAGCTTTATGACATACTTGGGGTATCACCATCAGCATCTGATGATGAACTGAAAAAGGTTTTTTTACCAACTGAGCAAAATTTTTATATTGTTTTCGCAGAGTTATCGTAAATTAGCCAAAGAGTATCATCCTGACAAAAATCCCGATGCAGGAGAGAGGGTTTGTTATTTTTTCACTTGTGCTGACTAATTATTTTCTTTTAGTTCAAGGAAATCAGTTATGCTTATGAAGTTCTGTCTGATCCCGAGAAGAGACAGTTGTACGATATGCGTGGTTTAGACGGTCTTAAGGGGGGTGGAGGAGAAAGTGGGCTAATAGTTTTTAAGTGTTGCTCATCGTGAGTTTTCAGATTTCGAAGACGTATTCCAAATGTTCGATGGTGATATGGGAGGTATTGGAGATTTCTTAGGAAGAGGGTATGATAAGCGTTCTATCGATTCTTACATAATTGAGCTCCTTATAGACGGCGGAGGCAACAGAAAGTCAATAGGGATATTGTTCATTCTCTAAGTGTTTCTTTGGAAGAGGCTTACTCTGGAAAAACATCTAAACTGGCCATCACTCGCAAACTTTGTTGCTCAGTCTGTGACGGGTTTGTGGTATCTATGAGATGTTTCATAACGTATACTCTTAAGAACTGGCTCAAAATCGAAAAGCACTACCACATGTGTATCTTGCAAGGGAAAGGGTAAAAGGATACAGATGCAAAAAATCGGAGCTAATATGATCTCTCAATCAGTTGTTGAATGTCCTGCGTGCTCCGGAACCGGTATGATTTTTTTTCACCACGACAATAATAATATTTCAAAATAGGTAAATCCATTAAAGAGGGAGATGTATGCGAGCCATGCACTGGACAGAAATACATCACCACATCTTCTAAAGTAGACGTTGTTATTCCTGCTGGAGTTGAAGATGAAGAGCGAGTGCGTTTGGCTCAACAAGGAGATCAGATCGATGTGAGTTTCATCAGCTCTCGGCTTGCGATGAAAGTATGATTTCAGCCCCGCACCGCACCTGGTGATGTCATTGTTGTTATTCGAATCAATCCTCACGACGAGTTCAAGAGAGAAGGATATGATTTGTACTTGAAAAAGTAAGTCTGGTGTTTTATAAGTTTATAAGTTGATGATTTTAAGAGACTTATCTTTGAATGAAGCCTTGTGCGGTTTCAACATTGTATTGACACATCTCGATAAGCGTGTCATCAATCTTAACTACAATAACAATCGCCCAATCAAGCCTGAAATGGTCTTGGGAGTTCCAGGAGAGGGTATGCCTATTCCCAGCCAACCAGGCATGCGTGGTAACCTGATTATTTCTTTCGATGTCAAATTCCCTAAATCACATTTCCTTGATAATGAAGAGCTTTATTCGGTAAGTACTAATCGTACTTCCTTCCGCAATTCATATTTGTTCAGAAAATCGCAGCTTATTTACCACCTGGAAAGAACTTCACTCACGGTCCTAATGCTAAAGAAGCTTCACTCATGGACTTTGAGCCTGAGAGATATCAACGTAATGAAATGCAAGAAGATGATGATGAAGAATACGAGAGTCATGCTCACGGCCCAAGCGTACAATGTGCCCAAAGTTAAAAATGATTTTTTAATAAGATTTTTTTCTTTTTTTCTGTGATTATCCATTACATAACAAAAACCATTCTTTTTTTTTCGATAACAACCTTCATACTATTTGTTCCATGTGGGATGCAAACAGAGCTGTAGCTAAGATAACGAGACCTCCTAAAGTTGTTCATGGATACTCAGACACCATTGTCGCTGATTGTTTTCTTTTTCTCATGTTAAATTTTCTTAGATTAACTGCTTTTTGTTGAGAGGAAGGAGAGAAAGAAAATCTGAAGAGAATGATATTCAGAAATGTTTGTTGGACTCCATTCAGACTTGGCACTTGAAACATCGTGTCGCCAGTTTCGTTTGCCTTGGAAGGAAGCATAAAACAGTTTCCGGTTCTCAAATTGCTTACTTTGTAGATATTCTTTGTTGCACTGTTTGATTCACGCACAGCCCAACATTCTGGAAAGTGTCATCTGCCCTTAACTGTGCGGGTACAACTGTCTACTCGAAGCTATTCCTTCAAGCAACCTGAAGTTGTAGGATTATGTTATGTCAATCAATGAAAAACCATTTACCACACTACCTAATTGGAAATGACTCAACAGCCTCCTATTCGTTTCTATTATGTGTTAGCAGCTCATTTGATATTATTTGAAAATAGCGAAACAGCACTGCAGCTCAACTCCAACTCACTTTGTTCTAATTTCCGTGTATTAAATTATTTCACGTGCCACGTCATGCCAAGTTCCGACCATTTTCATTTTATGTAGAGTTTGTTTTGTCACGGTTGTCTCGGTTGTCTAGAAACAATTTCTAATTTCAACAATTTGAAAAAAAAAGAAAAACAAGTTCGATTCTCGGGGAAATTTTCGTTAGCAGTTCTGCATTTTATTTATTTGCCGGTCACTTCACTTATTTTGATGAAGTACGAAAACAATCATTTGTGAATGTCCCCCTTTATGGAACATGTTAAAACTTTTTCTTTAATTTCCTTACAGAAACTTTCATTACATAGTTCAGCTGTTCTAGGAGGATGTGTGGAGTTCATTCAGTAATGGATAATGTGAAATTACGTATAATTAATATGAAATGAACAAATAATGTATTTTCTCATTAATCCCAACGGCACTCATTATCCATTGGGTTTCATTTGTTATGTTGCTCCAAGTTGATTTCAACTTCTTCATAATCTAACAAACTATGGATATTTTGAACAAAAAATTAGAAATAACTAATCATCGGAGTAGTACTTCTTGCTTTCCGTCACAACATTCTTCTTTTTTCTCTCGTAATGTTAAAGATTGACGAAATAGTCGTTCAGTATTCGAAGTTTATTCTTTCACATGTGGGTTCTGAAACCTCATCGTAAAATGATGACACTTGTTTTCCTGAAATGAGACTTTTCTAAACTTTCAAAAATCTGAAACAACTGTAATAGAGGCAGGTGTAGTGTTTTAAGTGAAGTAGGAGGAGTTTCGTTTCAAATTCACAGGTTTCTCTCAGACGTATATCTCGTATCACATACGTATCCGTATCTTGTTTCCATGAGCAAGTTAATGTTGTTTTATTTTTCAAAATAATGCAACTGTTGAAGTCCTTCCACTTTTATTATAGTCTTTATGGTTTTGCACACTTCTCATAATTAACGTCTGTCTTATGTCTGCTCATCTTCTCATTCGATGATCATTGTTTGCCACCCTAATTAAGCTTCATCACTTAGTTACTGAAATAGAATTTAAACTTAATAGCGAGTTTGGAAATGTGATCGCCAGCTTGAGCGATTGGAAACATTTTACTTTCTTACTCCTTCGCTTCATCTACTCCCGTCCCGTATCCTACGCATTCATGAGACTGAAAATCGAGACGATTTATAAACAAAAAGCTGAGACGGAAAACGTCTGAACTTTACACAACCCCCGAATAAAAGATTGCTCAGCTTTATCTCATTTGCCACGGAATACCCGACTGTCGGTAATTGCAAACGAAATTTTAGGTTGAACATGTGAACTGTTTGGAAGTTTGTGGAGTTCCTGGACAAAGGAAGTAACCATCAACTGCCAGGCCCGCCTCCCTCCACTCTTTTTTTGGCTACACTCATTTACCAAATAGGACTCGTTCTATATAACCTCTGGCAGAACTTTCCATTAGCTTAACTCCTCTTCTTTCATTTTCAATAATCAAAGCAAAAAAAAGTTTTATTCTAAAAAAGAATCTTATTGATTTCTTCTGTGTTTTCCATAATTCTCGTTGACCTTTTTACGAGGCTGTATACTATGGATGTGTTGTCATCAGTTGAAATGAAACACCAATTATGTTGCGCAGATTCAACACTATAAGACGTATGTTACCCGACTGATACTCGTTCACTTCCACCATAATTGTTGTTCTTTGATTTTTTCTTCCACAAACTCCTTGAAGATACTTTTGACAGCCATTAAAAGAATGACTCACCTTTATTCTCTCTTTATTGCGGGAAATTATTTTTCACTCGTAACCTTATTTCGTATTTGGGATTTTTTTCTTTTTTCCATTCTCTTTAACAGCATACCTGCCGGCTTTCTGCTCTATACTATGTATCGTGGGTGAGATTACAAATTATTTGCAAAAAATATAATATTCGAGATATGAGTCATATGGATTTGTGCTGTTAAATGCCCATTTTATTTCTTGAACTTTTGAAACATGTCCGCCTACATAAAATATTCAGCTTTCTATTTCCTTATGAAGTAACGATAAATCATTTGTTGAATGCTGTAGAGGTGATGCCATCTCAGGCTAGTATGATCACAGACTAGTTACGTTTTATGTTGACATCATAACGCTCACGGAGTTTCCACAATACCATTACAGAATTAATAATAACCATCTAATCGTTCTATCTGTAAATCCCCTTCATGGTGTTGGTGAAAAGTGCGCATGAGTAACTACTAATTGTTCTCATACGCAGTAGAAGTTTTCACTCAAATCTTTTTTTTTTCACAGCGTATGCATATCTTTTGAATCAAAGTCAAGATTGCCAATTGAAATTAGCATAATGCTATTCATGAATTAACGTTTTGCGTGAATATGAAAAAAGCCTTCATTCTAAATTATGTGAGACGCATGAGTCGGTTGCTTTGTTCCAACACATGTGATGCCTTAATCATATCATACGAGGAAGTTTCAAGCTGTTTTGCTATTTTTCGCCTCGATGTAATGAATAAGAATGCATCGATATGTTGTCATCAAAATAAAAACAATACGTTTCGTACTTTTATTATATTATAGTCATCATAACAAATATCAGATACATACTAAGTTTAGTTTTTCCTCATGTTGAAGATTGATATTGTCTTTGTTTATCCCTTACTTGAAGAATATAGTTGACAGACCTGGCACTTTGTTTCGAGTTAGTTTGGGAAAATTGAGTTTCGTTGAGCTTAAGCTCAGCTCTTCCAACATTTTCTTATGTGCTTGTTCTGGTTTTCGTTCTTCACAATAGTTCGTCCATTTGCAGGCTCATGTTCAAAAAGGATATTAGATAGACTGAAGATTCTTTATTTGGAATGATTTTCAAAACAAAATGATAGTCTTAATTCTGGTTGTGCTTTACTCTAATTACGCTGCTGCCAATAATGGCATTACTCGTATTGAGGAGCGTTTAACCACTGACCGCGACTTCTATGACCGATGGATGAAATTAGTTCAAACTCAGGTACCATTTTCCTAAGGTTTTCTAATCATTCCCATTATTGAAGGCTTCCCAATACTCGGAACAAATGTTAGATTATCCAGTGGGTTATGTAATGAGTGACATTCAGAAATGTCATAGAGCTGCCGGTAACTCACAAGAGGATGCTAACCGTTTGAGACCCGCTGATATAGGTGAGTTGAAGCATTGAAAACGGCAAGGAATTTTTTCATTATCCAGCTATTTACGCCGATATGGGTCATTTATCAACTTATTGCAATTCGAACTTCTCAATGTTACAACATGGTGAGTTTCTTGTTACAAGTACAAATATCGTTCATGGCTTATCTTCTCTTCACAGGCCTTCTCGATTCTTGCACGCACAGATCGAGTAGTACAGGACTGCCAACTCTGGAAAAACTTCTACGAGTATTCAACCCGAACTTGACAGTAGTAGAAGACAATGAAAGAGATGATCTACTGACTGAGCAAGCTAGGTTATACTTGAACTTCCTAAAACCCTGACTAATTGGATTTTTTGAAGGAACTTAGCAGAGGCAATTCGCAAAATCAAGAACTACAACGACATTTGGAAAATGATCGCTATTATTCCTTCAATACAGGTAATGGGGGATGTATAGTGAAGTTCAAATAATGCAAACAAGCAAAAAACGGAAATTCAGTTAATTTAATGTGCATTAGCCATTCAGCATTGCTAGCCTGAAGATGCTAAAGGTCCATCGAACGCTTAATTAAATTGTCCGTTTCTATGAAAATCCTTCAGAATAAGTAGAACATGCATTTTCTGCAGAGGAAGTTAGAGAAACGTGGATCTCTTTCATTAAAACTCCAAATTCTGCACGGAGATAGAAAAAAACCTCTAAAACACAATGAGCTACGCTGGAATAGAACGGCGTTTTGACTAGAATTTTGGAGAAATGGAATTTGAACTTTGCTTCGAAATCATACTGCTCGAAAATGCTCTGAATATGCTTTTTGAAATACGAAGCTGAGAAAAACAAAACCTGCAAAATTGCATTCGAAACAAAACTTCAGTTTTCTTTTTCATGTTCTTCATACTGAAACCATCTACTTTACTGTTTCTATATCAGTTTTCCACTCAGAGCCGATAGAACACTACATATCGTTTCATTGTAATGAATTCCAGGATGGCGAGGCCTCAGAAACTGGACAGACTGCTGTTGAAGTTTTAGCAGCTATTGAGGAATTTCATAAACTTTTGCCGGAAAGGACAATTATCGTTGTTTTGAGGTCATCTGGCACTGGCATTTGGAGTGATGCAAGCCATTCTCAGCAGGTATTCTATAAAAGGTGATAAGCAGAACGTATTGCTCTTAGGCTTGCAAAGATATGCTAAGCCAATGGAAGGCATACAGTCAATTCAACTCTAACTCTGTTTGGACACAGGTTTGCATAAAGTGAAAGCTTCCGTTTTCATCCATTTTCAGGTAGAAGATATTGTTAAGGTGAACTTCGAGAAGGATAACTTCACAGTTGAGTTTTTGCCGCTTCTGAAAAACGCAGCTCTCCAAAACCTCCCAGAGGGGTGAGTTTATCTAGAATTGATTCATTAACTTCGAGAAAACGACCAAAAATCGTTCTGTTCTGTGTGCTTTGGAAATATGATAGAATGACTCAGAGGCTCTCTCTTCTGATCAAAACTTAACATTCGCCAAGAAATAAGATTCAGTTTAATATTTGAAAGCGACAATGAGTATTAAATGAAAGTTTAAAGTCGTCATGTGGCTGAGAAGATAAAAAAAATTGTTATATAAATGTAATAATCTTTGCAGAATTGATCTCTCAGTTTTGGGGTATGATTGTGCACATTTTTCTGACAGGGGCCTCTCTCTGCTTCATTTGAGTATATGGAACTCACTGATGACTAGAACTCCGGATAGGTACAAAATAGAAATGAACTGAGTATTAATGAAAACAAGTCGCTTATAGAACAAGTGAATATCGTCCGATCCCTTCCGCAGTTGTCTGTCCGGATCCTAAATGCCCATTTATCCGCACTGGTGCTAACAGTGCTTACTGTATTTGGGTGGAAGATAGCGTACGTTCTGATATTTTTGAATAAAATACATGTGACAGTGTTATTTTTCAGCCTGACGAGCAATCACTCGCTCCCCATTTGATTGTTGTTTCGATTCTAGCATTAGCCCTGTTATTGACAATTCTACTTTTGGTTTGTGTTTGTAGACAACCTTCGCGAACACAGGACTATAAAAGTACAGCAAAACCTTTCGGAGCAAACTTCAGCTCTATCAAATTCATTGACGAAGATGTGATCTGAGGAACTTTCATTCTTTCTTTTTAACAAACAAAATGTTTTTCTTTGCAATTAACAGCGTGGAATACGGGAATATAACTCATGTATGTTATAAAAATAAATTTATTAAATTAAATAAGAACAACCGCTAACGATCACATGAATGCATTAGAATGATAGTTCGTTTACTTGGCCTTTTCATAGACGCGGATGCACTTGACTCCGTTGGATTCGCATTCCTTCAACATCGAATTGAAAATTTGAATTCAAATCAGACAACTCACAACAGTCAGTTTTCCGTCAGTTACGTATCTCAAAAATTTGGAATCTTTTCCTCCGTCCAATGATTTTTCGATTTGAACGAGTTTGTCATCTTCGATAGTGAAAGTTTGGTTGACCTATGAGAAATTTGAAACTAGCTATTGTTGTTTTCAATCTCACTTCACGTCCATCACCGGTCTTATCATCGGCAGAAACTCCGAGTTTCCATTTTTGGAGGATAGTCTTGAAAGTGGATACAGTGTTCATGGACCACTCATCTCCATTGATGGCGAACTCAACAGTTGGCTTCAGTTTGGTAACAACAGCCCGAGTCATCATACCAATACCGACCTTCAAACAAATTAAATGCTTCAGATCAACAATGAAATGAAAACCTCTTTGAGGTAGGCATCGAAGTTCTCAGAGGAAACAAGGTTCCACTTTCCAACAATTTCGTCTTGGATAGGCATAGTTTTCTGAAAGGATCATCTTCTTAAGAAAATCAACAGAAAAAACTTGAAAAGTCACAACATAGAAAGAAAAATCGGAACAGCGCTGAAATTCATGCTGGCAATGTGAAGACTCAAGGACAAAAAAGGCGTGGCAATGAGAGAAGAGAGGTTAGCAGAACAAAAAAATTGAGAAGAGACTGTCCAAAGCAGACAAAATTCACACTGTGAAAACAGAAAAAATAGCAAAAAAGGAGACGGATAGTTGGAAAACAATAGCAAATCATCATGATTCGTGTAGACGGCAATAGGATGAACAATCTATCGTCACTCTTCATAATCTAGTCTTGCGCACATGTGCCAGAATAAATTATAACGGTATAATTAATATAGTAAAAAAAATTGACAAAAAAAAACGGGAGAAATCGAGAAATAATTGCAGACCAAGATGTTCTTGGAGCAGTGGTGTGGTACCATTGCCACCCCGTCACCACAACAAGGGATGTTTACAACAATGATTCATCTTGTGTCATGTTGGATGGTACACAAAGTAATTTTCGAGTGAATCGTTCCAAGAACCATTTTTCCTCACACGAAATAGCCCTTTAACACTGTAGTTTAAGTACATAATTGAATGAGAAAACTTCATTTACAGAGAGCACGAACGATCTATGAGTCTAAATTTAACAATGAATGAACACTTTGATGACATCAGCTTTTTGTGCGCGTTGGAAAGCTTCAACTGTTTGTTCTAACGAATAGTGAGCTCTAGTTAACCCTGAAAGATCCATACGCCCAGTGGCGATCAATTCTAGCGCAGTGGGATAGCTTAAAAGAGGAATAAGCCTCGAAAACAAAAGACAACTAACCAATTCACATAACGAAATATTCCACGTATATCAACTTCTCTAGTAGCTGATTCTATGATGGGAAGTTCAGCTTTCGGAGCTCCTAAGCCTACTAAGACTATTACTCCCCCAGAAACAGTCGTCTGAAATCTCTCAAAAATATTAGAAGTATCAATTTCCTTGTTTACAATAATCGCAGTCTCAATAGATGCTTGAGCACCCGAGCATTCTATAGTAACGGCTGGTTCTTCTCCTAACAAGCTGATTATTTCGTCTCTAATTTGTGCAGTTGATTTCCCACTACAACACAATCGATTTCATGAAAATCGTTGTTGTTTTCACAGCACTAACCGTACATTAATCGTATAGTCTGCACCTTGAGTTTTGGCCAATGCTAGTCTGCCATCATCCAAATCAGCAATAATAACTCTTCCAGCCCCTTGTGCTTTGGCGGTAAGTAAGCACAGGAGACCAATTGGTCCTGTCGAAGCAAAAACTATACATGAGGGAGATGTTCAGTTACCAGATCCCATAATAAGAACTTTCTGACCCATCTGCAGATTTGCTCTGCGACATGAGTGGACAGCAACTGACAACGGCTCAATGAGGGCTCCTTCTTCGAAAGAAACATTATCTGGTAGCCTATAAGAATATATTATTAGAAATACAAAATATTAGGACAATATAAAATTCTGTCGACGACAGAACGATTATACATTTTTAATTATTGAACATTCGTTCTAATCGAAAAATATGAAAATACGAACAGATATTTGGAGTACCATCTGTAAAAGTTCTAAATCTCTCTTTTCTCTATTCACATCTCCGTCTTTCTCTACCCTCCATTTCAGTTAAGAGTTTCTCAGGACAAATGTACTTTTTGAAACATTTTTAAACAAATAAAACTTTCTTGAAACAGAAATCTGCATCGTGCACAACAAAACGAGTCAGTGTCCCGTCGACTGGAGGTGTAGCGAAAAACTTCATGGAAGGGCACAAGTTATAACGTCCAATCTGATAAAAACTTGATTAGTTATTGGTTAAAATCACCCACCTTGCATTGATGACATCCTTTGCATGGAAGCCCTGGTTCCAGAGCAACACGATCACCTATCTTAAAGTTCTCAACGCCTTCACCGACTTGCTCTACTGTACCAGACGTTTCATGACCTACTATCTGTAAAACTTGTATGATAAAGACTGGTTTTGAAAAAAAAAACCATGGGTTGTTTAACCACAAAATTGCCAATAGCACCATGAGTCCAGTAATGAACATCAGAACCACAAATACCTACAGTATGAACTCTACGATACTGCTGGTTAGTTTCTCATATCAATATGGTGCTTGCCTAATCAAAAGTTGTCCTTTTGTTGGTGTGGGAACTTTGACTTGTTCAAGTCTCAAATCATTCACACCGTGTAGAACAGCAGCTAAGTTATCAACAGACATACTATAATTATAAGAATGAAAAGTATATATAGTAGGAATGCGGATAATAAAGACAGAGCGTTTATATACTACTTCTCACTAAATCACTAATGACCCCGTGTATTCGGCTGTCATCTGACCAACAGGCTGTAATATCGATAGGTCAAAGAATAGATGTTTTGCAACTATTTTATAACTTCAGATGTTTTCTTCTCTACCATATAGGAAAGGAACTCTTTTTTGCAGCTGTTACTTCACAGATAATATGTGTCAAGATAATCAAAAGGTCGAGCTTAAAATGTGGTAACCAAAAGTACTTCAAAACTTTACAATTTCTTTACAATATCAATCACCCCTATCCTTTTTTAATTCCGGTTAACGTTCTCTCGAAAAAGAGTAATAAACACCTCACATGGTTAGCAGCATGGCATTCTCCTTGTAAAACAATGTTGCACTCTGTTTACAAGAGCGTCTGCGTTGTCTGCACCATGCCTTCGAAAATCATTTTTGAATTTGCATATCAACGGATCGGTCACATTCTTATTGCTTACAAAGTGATAAGATTTTTTGTAATAGAAATTTATGAAACTGAAGTTTTGTTTTACAGACAAGCAGTTCAATTAGTTATGGGTGAAAACTTTGGATCGGATCCCACTCCAGGTATTTCTCTATCTGCATCGACCAATATTAGATTGTTAGGGACTGCATCGCAAGTCCAGTCACAGGTTGCTGGACCTGCACCTCCCGAAGTTTTCGTAGCTATGCCCCTGCTTCAACAAGCTGGAGAGGTATTATTTGTTCTGATATAATGCGTTTTATTGTTTTCTCAGGTTTACGTCGGACCAGGCGCAAAGAAGGAAGCTGAACTTCTCGGATTGGGTTTAACCAAGTTGAGCTCCAGAAGAAAAGATGATTTACACCTTGCAAAACGATATGCTATGGACATTTCAATCAAACAGATTATGCTCAGACAGCAGAAAGCTCATCAGGAGAATGTAAGTAGATATTTTCACAGTTCACTCAATTCTGTCGAATATTCTAGCAACAAAAACAGTCAATGTATGCCCAGGCTCTATCACTGATGGCGAGAGTTTATATAGGTTCTATTTCCTTCGAAGTCAGAGAAGATAATATCAAGAAGGCTTTTGAAGTCTTTGGCCCAATTAAAACAATAAATATGAGTTTTGATCCTACTACTGGGGTAAACTTTGAGATATACTGTTTCTGTTAACGATTTGTTTCAGCATCATAAAGGATTTGCGTTCTTAGAGTTCGACGTTCCAGAAGCTGCTTTATTAGCCCAAGACTCTATGAACGGTCAATTGATGGGAGGCAGAAATCTTAAGGTTTTATTCAACTTATGTCTGAAACAAATTTATGTGTTAGGTTGGAAGACCGTCTAATATGCCTCAGGCTCAGCCGATTATTGAAATGGTACAGCAGGATGCAAAGAAATATCACAGGTTTGCGAAGAAAACTTTTTTTTTATACTTCGTTCTCCTTACCCAGAGTATATGTCGCTTCTGTACATCCTGATCTCTCGGAATCCGATCTCAAGAGTGTGTTCGAAGCTTTTGGCGAAGTTGTGAAATGTCAACTAGCTAGACAAAACGCCAGCGGAAGAGGAACTCATAGGTAAGAATTTTAATATACTTGCTTGGATTCGTGTCTTCAGAGGGTTCGGCTATATTGAATTCAACAACGCTGCAGCTATGAATGAAGCTATTGCTGGTATGAACATGTTCGATCTTGGAGGACAATACTTACGAGTTAGTTTGTATTATTATTCGTCCCCAGAGTAGGCAATATTCAGGTCGGACGATGCATTACCCCTCCAGAAGCGTTGCAATATCTTACACCTTCAACCCAAGTTGCTATTCCCGCAGCAGCCGCAGTTGCTGCCGCTGCCGTCACTGCCAAAGTCATGGCTGCTGAAGCTGCAGGGGTACCTCGATATTAATAAATTTATACATATACGGGTTTCTATTGTAATTCTATATAAAGTTTTACTTTCTAAATCAACATTCACCTCTTAACTAATGTTGTGCATTTTTGTGCGAAAAATAAAATATTATGCACGAAAAACGTAATGGAACGAGCAATAATTGTGCGCTTTGCAGTCGTCCAAGTCTGGCAGCCCTGCACAAGATTCACGATCATCTCGGGGGAATAGTCCTGCTCTTGCTCTCCCACCTGCCCGAAACAGTCCTGCGTACTCTGAAACAGCAACTCCTCCCCATTTTGCACACAGTCCGAATGTTAGAAATAGCTTGGCATCACAGGTAATTCGACTTAATGACCATGATAATACTCCCATTTAGTCGCAACCCAGAGCTATTGAAGCTCCACCAAGCACAGACTCAGCTCCTGCAACACCTCCAATTGTC
The DNA here is from genome assembly GCA_943334845.2 of Auanema sp. JU1783. Classification (NCBI taxonomy): domain Eukaryota; kingdom Metazoa; phylum Nematoda; class Chromadorea; order Rhabditida; family Rhabditidae; genus Auanema; species Auanema sp. JU1783. Next base: position 966,107 of record CALQYR020007214.1, on the reverse strand, counting down.
TCATCACCCCTAGCATTTGATCAAGTTGGGTATCAAGCTTCACCTCCCCAAGGAAGAGTGAGAATTTTTTTAGTTCTTTTGCATAATACGGAAATTATAGACTTCTGGTAGAGGGTTTGGCGGATTTGCTCAAGATATTCCTCCTCTGGCTGGAACTCCTCCAGCGTTCATGCCTCCTCCTGGAGTAATGGGTTTCCCTCCCGGTACTGTTGCTCCGCCTGGTTTGGTTCCTCCACCAGGACTTATGCCCCCACCGGGGCTTGTACCTCCTCCTGGATTGTTGCCTCCTCCAGGAGCTTTTACACCTACTGGAATCGCTCCTCCACCACCCCCACAGCCTACAGTCGCTGCCCCTCCACCTCCTCCACCTACTCAAGTCGCCGCTGCAGATGAAAAGAAGAACAAGGGAGATCGATCGTTCAATGAGAAAGTAAGATGAAGAGAATTGCGAATAATGAAACCTTCGTTATTTTCAGCTCAATCGTCTTCTAGATCGTCAAAAAGCTAAGCAGAATGCCACACTTGCTCAGCCTATATCTTTCGGAGAATTGGATCCTATGATTGCTCCACGAGATGCATTAGAACCAAGAGATGAAGACGCTCAAAGTGAATATATCTTGAATTTCTTCGAATAGTAATTTATTTCAGCTCAACTTGCAATCACTGGAAGTGTTGAAAGTATGGCTCTGGCCATTCTGGGCGATGGACAGTTAGTAGCTGCCGGAAAACTGAAAGAACATGATCCAACTAAACCCAAAGAAGACGGAAAGAAAAAGAAGCAACACTATCGTGGTCCATATGAACCGAAGAAGATTCAGCCGAAAGTATCTTGCTATATATCTTTCACATAATTTGATTGATGATTCCAGTTGAATTCTCTTCAAGCTTTAGCAGCTGCCGAAAAGGCTGGAGCTTTATCAGATGCCGTAATCGCAGACACTATGAATAGTGAAGATGCCACTTTAGCAAGTCAGGAAGGAGTTTTCAATATTCGGTAAGGGATATACATGGGGTCGTTGTAATATGAGATTTTAAGTGGAAATGACGCACGACACTTGTTGATGGCCAAATTGATGCGAACTAACAGATCTTGTGTTTTGGTTTTGAGGAATATGGTTAGGAAGAGATGAATCATAGTTTAATTACGCTCGTTATAGGTAACACCCGAACAGATTGATGAGTTTTTGGAAGAAGAAATTAAAGGAGAATGTTCTAAATATGGAACAGTGATTGAGGTAGTTGCTAGACCCATTTTCTCTCTAATTATCCCAATCAAGGTTGTCATCGCCAATGACGAAGCCAACGGTGCAGTGAAGATCTTCGTTCGTTTCTCTGATCCAACAGAGGTGATAAATTGATTTCGAGTAGCGTATTTGACTTTATCATCTATAGGTCGATTCCGCTAGGGCAGGATTGGACAACAGATTCTTTGATGGACGAACAGTGAAAGCGGAAGTATATGATCAAGCGTTGTTTGATCATAATGATCTCACGGGATGAACAAAACTGAATAGTACTGTTATGTATTTTTAATTATACGTGTAAAGTTGGTTTGTTTTATAAAATCTTGATAAACGGTTGAATTTGAATGGTTTTTTTCGTTCGCCAAGTAGCATTTTGAATTCCACCCTATTGACATTTAACATGAATAGGACGTTTTGCTCTTTTTACTCATTCATAACTTCTTAAGAAAACATCGGAATCGATAGGTTTTCATGTGATGTAGCAGATTTTGCAAGAGGCGTTGCTTAGTTTTATTACATTCGCTCAGAAAGACTACTTGAAGGATGATGAGTCTTCTGGGCTCAGAATTATCGACGATTTGTGTTCACCACAAATCCCGCAATCTCCGAACTTAATCCTCTGTGTTTACCAATATTTTCGTTTCGCTCAACGTAGCAATTATATTCTCGAAACTTCGTTGGCAAGGTCCAGTTTCCCAAATGTGCCTTTTCTTTCTTTACATCGAAATACCCATTCCATTGCCACAGCGTTGCTTGTCCACAATTGAGTTTTAAATTCGACAGAACAACGCCTATGTCAGAAGGAATTACTTTTATTTGTTTTGTTTTATTCTACTAATCTCCTTTTTTTGTTTCTCTTTTAACACATCGACACACTTTAATTGTACTCTAACATCCGAACGACAAACATCATCCTCTCCTTCTGGTTGTTGTTCTAGTTGTGCTGACCGAACTTTGTCACTCTCTTGACATTGTTAAGCATATGTCCCAAAAACCCATATCATATCATTGATTTTTCGCCCGCCACCATTACTTTTCGTTACCATTTTATTTTTATTTTTTCATTAATTCTGAGTGGTCGTTTTTTTTGTGAGTTTTTCGCTATTCATTGAAATATCATGTGACGTTTTTTGAATCAATACCATTCTCTCCCTTTTCAGATTTTTTAAAAATGACTACTGTGCATGGATGTAAGTTTTGTGACATTATCACAGAGAAGAATGAAATCCATTTAAAAGACACGGAAAGAGCAAGTTCATATATGAGTTTTCAATCTATTTCCACCCTTTGCAGGTGATTATAATCAAAGATATCAAACCAAAGGCTTCTCATCATTTTTTGGCTCTCAGTAAATGCCACATAAGTAAACCAACTGATCTTACGGCTGCTGATATACCTCTATGTTTATTTTATTTTTTGTCCTTGTGTTTACAAAACGATTTATAGTAGAAGAAATGGAAATGGCAGGAAGAGAGTATTTGAGGCAGGAGTTGAAGAAGAAGGGAGAAGCTGACACTGTTGAAGACATGCTTAGGTATCCGAATGAATTAGAAGTTTTGAGAATTGTGTTTTGCAGAATCGGTTTCCATTGGCCACCTTTGATAACTGTGAAGCATCTTCATATGCATTTCATATACCCCATAAGAGAAGTAACAATACACCAATTGTCTCTTAAACGAATTCTTCTTTTCAGCTAGGAATTCTTTCGCGTATTTTGACATTCAGACCAGGAAAAGTTTTCAAAGAGCTTTCTGACGTTATAGCCGATCTCAAACAAAAAGCAGGAGAAACAGAGCCATCAAGTATGACTTGAACTGTTTGTTTGACATCATTGTTTTCTTTTTAGCCAACGCCGAACCCAGTGGTCCTGAAGATCTTTCAGCTCATGCCATATGTAATTAGCAGTACACAAGTAGATATACATTACCGGGTGCTTTTGAATTCCTTCTTTCTCTGTACATTTGAAATTTGATTTTTATTGACAAAGAATTTTCTTCATTCCTTTTGGAAGACTTTATTCTTTAATATCACATTTTCATTTAATTGCACGGCGAAAGAACGTGAGTACTTACAAATTCCTTTCTGGGAATACAGCACACTGAAACAAGGAATTTACTTTGTCTTTGAAATTCTAATCACCAAATATCTAACTAATCTATTTTCTCCATTAATAACCCATAAGCAGTTGTGCGAATCTATTGAAATAGCTCTGAAAAAAATTCCAATTGAAACTTCACGTGGTACTCATTCACCTGATATTTGAGCTCACAAGTTTCCATGTATTCCCTGCTGGGTTACCAGCTGCTAGTCCTTGTAAACGTAGAAGATTATATTCCTCATCTAAAGCCCACACAACGAAGTCACCTGCGGCTATACATGAAATCCCCTTTGTATGATGAGTCTGCATAAATATTTATTCTGTTTACTTCTTCGCTTCATACCTGCGACCACCGTTTCCCAGTAGGATTCAAGGAATCAACGTTTGTTCTAGCCCAGGCCGAAATCCCATCGCACACCCAAACATAACGGCCGTTGGGGGAACAGGTGATCTGAAAAATATTCTTCACAGTCGTGGTTTGAACTCAGTGATCTGTTATCCGTTCATCGGGTCACCTGTTCCAAGCTCGATTAAAAAAACGAAGCATGGCCGCTTGATAATCCACATACTACTTTTAGTCTACATGACCAACCTGAATGGGTTTCCGTTCCTCGGCTGAGACTATGTTAATTGAATGAGTAGTCCAGAAGCCCTCTTCGTTCTCGCGATTCCTAATAGAACCATCGCTTGTAATCAACCAAGTCCCCAAAGCGGACTTGCAAAAAGAAATAACACCACCTGGAATCCGGAAAAAAATTTAGATTACTCAATGTATTTCAAACTGGGAGGCAAATCATCATGTTCTATCCACTCTCCATCCGATCCTCTGCTGTAAACATTTCCCAGTGAATCCACAATAGTTAGCTCAGCGTCATAAGACGTTATTGATGTTATCGAAAATGTCAATCATAAAGCTTGCACCGGTTATCCACATATACTAACTGTTAGAACTTTTGCTGGCAGAGATAAGTTTGTTAAAACTTTTCGCTTCGGCCGGAACAAGAAGATATCAGAGTTTGGACGACAGACAAAAACAGCATCTGTGATTAATACTCTAAGACAATTTCATTAAGATAGAAAGCTACCGTTCTCTAATGAGGAACCATCGTATGTGAAAGTTGTCGCGGAAAGTAAAGAGAAGTTGTCTAAGCTGCTGTACTTATCCGGAATTTCCATTGGGAAGCTGAAAAAGAGATGGTGAATATAAGTTCATTTCCTCCCATTGAAAACACTTTTCTAAGTCTACCGATGCAAGATCAGTTTTTCGAACTACATTTTTTCGAAATCTTATAGCAATAAGACATACCCATGAGCACAGACTCCAGATAAGGACGAATAAATTGATTTCTGCGTAGAAACAAATATTCCTAAGGAAGTTGCTCTGGAAGATCATTTTGGTTATGCAAGTCTAAATGTTCTTACATGAGCTTGTACTCGGAATATTTTGTTTTGCTGCATCCGGTAACCCAAGGCACTTGAATCTATAAGTAGAAACAGCTCAGTGTTTTTTGTCTTCATTATGATCGAAAGTATAGACCTCTAAGAAGCGAGAGCAACGACCGAATGGATGCTGTTGATCCACACCGGTTGCCATCCAGAGTCTACCTTCATCATCCAAAATGAAACCGTAAATATCAAAAAGTGAAGCACATACGATCGATTTAACTCCTTCTGGCCTGTAAAACCTTTGAAAATGCTTTTAATATTATGGAAAACAAACATTATTTCAACCCAATCACTTCCCATTCGGCATTTAGTTAGTCCAACTCTAGCCATCAACGACCCCAACCCTTTCCTTCAAAATGTTTTACAAACTGGTGATTCTGTATAATCTCACCTGACAGCCCATATGGCATAGTTAGAAACTGTCAGTGAAGTAAGGGGCCATTCGCAAACCAATCTCGAGAAAGATCTATGATCTTCATGTTTCAGCAGAACACATGGCTTAAGAAATGACAATATATTGCAGATGTTCGGTAATTCGTCTGTACTCCTAACTCCTCCGTGTTGTACCAGATATTATCATTGTGTAAAATTACATTCGATACATTTCCTCCAACTACAGGTATTTCCTCGGATGGTACTTTGGCTAACCCGTTTTCAGATAGGTAGCAACATCCATTGTTCAACCGTATGACATCTAGTCCCTGGTCTGAACAGTCTTTCAATCACAGCTTGTCCATCAAACCAAATCACTAACTAGAGAACGATAACTCCGTAGAGCTCCAATCCAACTTGTTCCATTGAGCTTCATTCATACCGAGTTGATCTGCTTCAATGTACCTCGGTTTTTGACGTCGTCCACATACCAAAAGTTTGGACTCGAACGAAGCCAAGGATGTCACGCTATAAGGAGTTGCGACCTAAACCTCTCTTCGTCTCTCATATGCAGAATACTCATGATACCTTCTTCCACAAATCGCACGATTCAGGTATAACGAAAGAGTTTTTGATATGGTTTACCCGTGCTTGCTCGTAGCTTCGTTCTTCGCGATTCTCCACCTAAAATTTTCAATGAGGAATTGAAACTGATAATGACCGAACCGGTAGAGCATCGTTCTGTTCCATATTCAGCAGCATGTCGAAAACTGCTGAAACATTCGCTTTCGGTTCAGGATGATCGATAGGATGATCAACAACAATCTGCTCAACAGTGGATGACACATCGTCATGTTTAGCACTGTTCACATCTGTGAGACAACTAACAAACTGAAACGATTATAGCTCTTGAATAGAGGATAAGAAGTGACTAACTGAAGCACTGAACTTGTCAGAGACAGATGAAGGTTCTGATTCAACATTTTCTTGAAAAACGGATAATGCTGCAGGAGATTGGAAACCTGATCCAAATGAATTGTTGAATACATCATCTCCCTCATTCTGAGTCGAAACAGAGCCAGTTGTTTTTGGTACAAGGCTCGATTCGGTGGGATCATGGCCTAGCACTAGAAAAATCATTAAGTTATTCAGTATCACAACTAATATGAGAACCATGTTTCCGCAACCCATGAATGAGTTCATCAATATGTTCCACCGAATGTACAATGTCTACTTCCGGGCATTCACGATCTGGAGACTTCATTCTCTCACTTTCTCTTCGCTTATATCCTCTGGCTTTCACTGTTCTTTCGACATTGATCGTACAGTCGAAAGCAGATTCCTCGAAGCCTAAACTAGATAAGTGTTTGACCGTACTGCAAATAACTCAACTTTTACTGGTTTTCGTTGGTGGACGATAAGGTACTCCTTCAACGATATCATTAGCGCTCTGAGAGTCAACGAAATTTTGAACTTTTTCTGCAACGATGGAAGAGATATTCGAAGTTCGGATGGCATTTATTCCATTTTCTATGAATTTCGGAACTGCAAATCACCAAAAATAAGCTTCATAATGAAAACTTACAAACCTTCGGAGGTTACTTCAATATCACTTGCAGAGGCTACCACATTAAGTACGTTTGTAGCAGTTTTCAATAAACTAGCCCCTATTTTTCTAGGAGATCCTAACATAGCCGTAATATCCACATTGTCATCTGAAAGCAATATTCTTGAAGCATGCTAGGTTTTGGAAACCTGTAGTTTCAGAAAATACATTCGTCAAAGGTAACAATGATGCTCTGAATAATCTATTGGAAAGTATAATGTACAGTATACTTCCATCCAAATCAACTTTGCATAGCTTTCCTCTCTTAAATTTCAACGGAAATCAAATTTCTTCCGACAAAATTAAACTCACAGCTACTTCTGAAGACTCATACCTGTATACTAAGCTCATATCATGAACTGAATGAACACGAACCTCTTCTGGTGAAACCAGGCAAATAAAATTTTCATTCACACTCGCGAAACATAACTCTTCATCTAACGCCATCTGAAAATCAGAGAGCATTACCTTGTCACATGGAAAATAAACTGACAACTACTCTAGAAGACCAACTTTTAAAGTGCTCATCACAGTCTATCGAGTAAATGACTCGCTTACAAATTACCAAAATGCTACTTCCCACACCGTTACACGATAGTACATTTTCGAATCTTCAATAAGACATTTTCTGAATTTTTCACAAAGGAACTTACTTCTCAATTGAAAAATCTAAGGGGACTATTTCCGCTGTATCAACTGTCAAAAACTGATAACATCCGTTTATCAGAATAAAAAAAAGAAACTCCGGGCGATAAATAACATGCTGAACTGTTTGACCGCTCATGGAGTGAAACGAATGCTCAAACGCATTCTGGAAAATATTTCGAAGTATCTAAGGATTCTGGGAAACCTACGTTTTGGAAATCAATTGACGATGAAACCGTCAAACCACTACTGTCAACAGAAAAAAGCTTCAAAAGGATGAATTGAAAAACTATAGTAGGTATGTACCTTGGAGCAATCCTCAGACCAGCAAACGCCAACAATTGAGGAGTGTTTATGATAATCTCGTTCTACGTGAGTATAAAACTTAAATTTAAATAATTATAGGAAAAAACCATACTTAGCCATGATAACTCACTTTACGAACATCTTTAACAGCTATAGATATGTAACTAACAGCACCGGAATCAAAACCCATTGATATATACATATAATCCTCATATTTCTTAACATCTGTACAACATACGGCTCCAAGTAAACCGCAAAAACTGAAATGAAAGCTAAGTTCAGGAATTCGGAAAGAGGATTCATACGGTTCTGTGACTGTAAACGTCTCTCTATCAACTACTACAAGTGTCCCATTCGAGCAAGATAAGAATATGAATTCTGATGTTAAGTCTAAGCAAGATACTTCTTGTTTTGCTAACTACAACGAACAATGAATGATCTGAATTTAAAATGAAAACAAACATTTTTGATAAAAGTGCTTAAATCGTCATTATAAATGGTGAGAGAAGCATCGGAATTGTCCATGTTCACTAAATGACATCTTACGCTGAACTAACTGGATCAGCTATCATAAAGGCCGTTTGCAGAAAGATTCCAATCGCTTCAACGCTATACGTGAAAATAGAAAATGTTGTACGTGATTCATCTATTTCAAAAAAACAATCTACAACTTCGTAGAACACAAAACAGGAGAACCTAACAAAATGCAAACAAACAGTAGAATATGAGCGATGAATGATCATTTGACAGGTTTAACAGATAGGCTATATAACTTCTTTCAACAACTGTGCCATTCACTTCGATTTCCTAATCCTAATCGTAAACAAAAACAAAATATGTCATTTCCCTTTTTGCTTACTGAACATCAGAGGATTAGATGCTCAGAGATGGAAGTTCAAAATTACAACCGCGCCATACTAGGTTTGTGCCAAAATGATTTTTTGTTTCTGCCTCATATATAATCATTTTGTAATTTGAGTTTTGATGAGAGCGGTTGTTTTTGAAAACTCCTTTGTCACAATCCCAATCTTCATACTTCATAACTATTTTCGAATAGTATTGATCTTATATCTAAATTTAATAAAAGAATAACAATTTATGGCCATGAGGGCTGTTTTTGAATTGTGTTTTCTTTCACTTTCTTTTTCACTGTGTCATTTCTGTATTCTGTCTGATAAGTTGTTATCGATTGAGCTCATCGATCTTGTGGACGAAAAGTAAGTGTGAGAGAATGTCATTTTCGGACAATTATTTTTATAAATATATCAGAAAGAATATGGTGAAATAAATCAGTTTTTAATTAAATTTCTACTCATACATGTGTTTCGTCAGTAACAAAGTGCGCTCACGAGAGCTGCTGTGTTCTATTCGTTCTCTCATGTTGCCCTCATGCGTTATGTGTTTTTTGTCCTTGACGTATCATTATGCCGTATAAAGACTGTTTACACGCTGTAAATACCGATTCGATATGTTTATGTGGAGTATTCAGATGGCTTCACCTGAAACAGTTGACAAAATAATGAATGGGATTGGGTGGAAAGTTAGAGGAGACTATGTTGCTCCGGAGGCTCATAAAAGAAAATCATTTATTCCTAACTTTCAACAACTTGTGAAGATGATCCCTCTAATATTTCGGTAAGAAATGAATCAGTTAATCGAATGAAACTTGGGTTGTTTTTCGTATGGTGATACATTGTGCAAAGGAATGGTGGAATGGTCGAGGTTGTTTCATAGATATCTTCCGGATCTTATTGCTCGATCCATGCACAGGTTGGTGTTTGTTTTGGAAAATTTAGCCCATAATATTTACAACCAATCAATGCTTCATGCAGTAGCGAAATAATTTGAACGCTGGTAAACACCCAGTTTTTATGCAAAATTTCCAGGAGTTCCGTTGGGTGGCTTAGGCTCCGGGTCCATTGGAACAGACTTCCGTGGGGCGTTCAACAAGTTCTCTATCATTCCAGGAATAAAAGAGCAAAATCAGCTGAATATCAAAGCCAATCAAGTGAGATATCTTTTAATTGATAACTCTCATATTTTTCAAGTTTATATTAACTGTTCGAAACTCCGTAAACTGTGTTGTTTTCCAATCGATACTGTCAGCGGCAGATTTTTCAAAAACAACTTTATCATCTTGGTCGTCATGCTTTATAAAAAATGAGATTAGGTAAACCCTTCAGGCTCAATGTGATACGCTTATTATGATTCCAGATACCGTGGTCTCTTTCCCAGAGCTTGGAGAGAGTTCAAAGTTCCTGATTTGGATCTAACTATCCTTCAACATCAACTATCTCCTGTCATTCCTCACAATTATGAAGTATTTACATAGTCAATGTAGCATCAGTTTATTTCTCTTTCAGGACTCATCTTTACCTCTTTCTTTGTTTGATTTTCTTGTCTTCAACAACTCTGATGAAAATTACAAAGTCTCGATAACTTTCACATTTCGAAACGGTACTGGTAACACTCAATGGAACAAAGAAGGCTGCTGCAGGTATAATTACATTGACGTTCATAGTAATACAGATAAAATGTTCGCAGATCAGAATATTTAGAGAGCACTAATGGAAACGGGATCGCCATCCATCATACTGTAAAGCAAATGCCTGTCACTTATGTATTGGCTACAGAAAAAGTAATACTTAGTTCTCCCCCCGTTAATATCGTTCTTCTGGATTTAGTCAGAGAATCATTCCATCTCCAGAACCCAGTTCAATGTGAATGGAAATGGTGCTGAGATTTGGGAACATCTTAAAGATTATGGAGCGTTATACGGTTAATCCAAAAATATGATCTTATTTGGCAGATTCTTATAGAGAATAAGCAAACAGTGGAGCGCGAACTGGGAATCGCTATCTGTAACTCTTTTGAAGTACAAGCAAAGAGTAGTGAAACTGTCACTTTCTCGCTGATATGGTATATGCCGGAAGTAACATTTGGATTGAAAGCACGCACTTACCGCAGGTATTAAATCTTGACCTGTTTCCTATTAAAACATGCGTTGTAGGAGATATACTAGCTTTTACAAAGACAGAAATGTCCTCTTGGAAATAATGGAGACGGGCTTCAATAAGAAAAATGATTGGGTAAAGCAGATTGAGAATTGGCAGAACCCAATTATTGATGATGAAAAACTGCCTGAGTGGTTAGATTATCATAATGAATGAAAATTATATGATTACGTGTTCAGGTACAGAAGTGCTCTGTTCAATGAATTATACTTTGTAGTGGATGGGTCTACCGTTTGGTTCGCTTATGACAGCAAATGGTCAGATGGCGAACCAGATATGGGATTGGCTACGATTGAGCATTTCAAGAAATATGGAAGATATGCCTACATGGAATGTGAGACATTTTTTTTCTGATGATCAATGATCTAATTACGTGTGCAGCTTGGGAATATTTTATGTTCACAACTTACGACGTACATTTCTATGCTTCCTGGGCTCTGCTGAAAAATTGGCCTGCACTTGAAATGGGAATTCAGCTGGACTATGGTAATACTTTTTGTTTCTTATACGATTAAGTTTCGAATATTAATTAATTCCAGGTGATCAAATTTACAGATCGAGTGATAAAACCGAAAAATCAATGTGCGAAGGACAAGCTATGAAAGCCAAAAAATATGGTAGAACACCTCACGACTTGGGACATCCATGTTAGTCAAACTTCTAGAATACTTGTAATGTATTCGAGTTCTTTCAGTAGGAGAACCTTTCATAGCAACCAATGCATATCTTCTGCATGATACAGCCGAATGGAGAGATTTGAACCTGAAGTTTGTAGCTCTCTGTTGGAGAGATTGGGATAGCATTTATGAGAAGATGGGTTACCCCAAGGAGAAGGTAACTGAGATCGTGTTCCTCGAAATAAAATCCTCTCCAGTCGATTGAAGTTTTGAAATTTTTCTATGAACGTTCTAAGTTCATTGTGGAGTCGGCTTTGGTGGAGTGGGATTTGGATAAAGATGGAATGATCGAAAACAGTGGGACCGCTGATCAAACTTACGATGTCTGGACTATGACTGGAACTAGGTGAGTATCCCAATATAGAATATAGTTTTGTTCTTAGAAGCTATTTGAAATTCTTTGAAGGTGTCAGGGCATTCTAGAGTAGTTAATGATATGCAATGACATTTGAGACAAAATCGAAATTTCACGAATTTATAACGTTTAGCTCCTACTGTGGTTCTCTCTTCTTGTGTTCACTTTGGTGTTTAATCCGAATGGCCGATAAATTGGAACGGAGAGAAGATTTAAGTAAATACATGGATTATTTAGAGAGAGCTAAGGCTGTTTTTATTAAGAAGTTGTGGAACGGAAGGTAGACAGTCCATTAATTTTGTTTCAAATTCATCCAAAATAGGTATTTCAAATTCGATGAGAATCCTGATAACTCGCGCTGTGTCATGGCTGATCAGCTTTGTGGCTTTTGGTTCCACCGAATGCTAGCTGTTGACGATTTGGTGGAAGATCAAATGGCAATGAGAATGTAAACATGTAATCATAAATAATGTTTTTTTCAGATTTCATCGGCTCTTGACACCATTTTCAAATTGAATGTTATGTCCTTCGATAATGGACGCATGGGTCCTGTGAACGGCATAAGGTAACTTTTGAACTGGGGTCAGATGTTATTTTATTTGTTCCAGAGATGACGGTGTTGATGATACTTCATCCATTCAATCAGTCGAAGTCTGGACAGGTACTGCGTATGCATTGGCATCTTTCATGATCGCTTCGGTTAGTTTCGGAAGGATGTTCACTCCTTATCCTTACTTAATTCAACAGAACAAGTTGGACCAAGGATTTAAAACAGCGGAAGGTGTATATCAGTCGTGTTGGTATAGATTTGGTTTACAATACCAAACCCCTGAGGCTATATATAGAAACAATTATTACAGGTTCTTTTTTATTCTCCGATCTATTAATAATTGAAAATAATTTGCAGAGCAATTGGCTACATGAGGCCATTAAGTATATGGAGTATGCAAGAGAGTTTGGAAAAAAAGTTGTAAAATTGGTGTCATTAGATGAATCCTAAGAAGTTTTTTCAAATTTTTCAAATAGTTTTGTATTTGTGCATGTAAATAGCTTGAAGTTATATTGTGCGAGCCTTATGAGGCTCTTTGAAAATAAATTTTCCCTCATCGAACTGTATGTTCTGTTATCTATCTAGCTCTGACAACGTATTGAGAATTGTTTTATACATAAGCCTTCTCTACAAATAAAAGTACAAATATAGATGCATGTTAGATAAGGTAAGCATATGTTGGTAGGAAGATATTATGGAAAATCTTTGTTTGAGAGATCGAATGCGAGCTTTGATGGGTCATTGTTTAGACGAGATCTTGTTTGATTGGGTATGATTGATTCTTGTGGTCATTGTTATACTAGATGGCCTGAGGTTATTGTAAATTCACGACGACGACGGTTCGCTCTGACGTCAGGGCAGCTTTAACGAAATAGAGTTCCGATTGCTCGCACCTGGCACTGGCAAGAAATCGGAATCTGAAATATATAGAAATAGCTTTTGAATAAGTGTGCAGGGAACGAAAGAGAAACATCTGCTCACGACATTTCCCAGTTCTTTTTAAAGATTATTAAAGATTGAATTATAAATTAGTGAAGATATACTGACCCTAACAGTAGCTTTAACATATGGAGAAAGAGAACCAAAGAGGCGAACACTAGCCGGACGATAATCGAACACGGTAAAACATTCAGAAGTGAATCTGAAGAGATTACTCATATATTTTGAAAAGTCTGTTAACGATTACCGTTTTCTATCAATTCCATAGCAAGGTGGCCGATCTTCGCTCAAACACTCTACGTAAGTTGCTTTTAGATTGAACTCTTGATCTTGCTGAATTTCCACCCAGCTCCCATTAGACACTGCAGATAGAGTTTAGAGAGAGACTAATCAAAATAAACGAACTATGTCCATGACTTGGCTCATGATTATAGATCATTCTCATGGTACATACGTCTTCTGGAGCACTCAATCCAGTAAGCACACTCTTTCCCCTTTTTGACATCTGAAAATCTCGTAAAGCATTTGGTGATAAAGATATCGTACTGTTGTAAGCAGTGAAATATCCAAGTCGCTTGGGTTCTCCGGATGATATGGGTTAACGTAAACAACTGAAGGGTTTGTATTGAAGAGCTTGTGTTACTATATTATAACTCACGGTATGAACAGGAGCATGAATAACCAATTAGTAGAAAAAATAAAATTTGTAAACTTCTTGAACGGGAGTACGCCATCAACGCCATTACTTATCTGAAAGGGAGGTACATCAAATATCGAAGTACAAGCACAAATGGAATTAAGAAATTCGGCGGAGAAACAAATAAATAGAAAGTATAACATAGTTTATCCTTTGAAAGGCAACAAAGTATTTTTATAGAAAGATTTCATTATATACTTCAAATGCCAACTTATGTTTCATTTATCGTTCGTCTTAGGAATAGGCACGACCACAAATATGTTGGCAAGAGGATATGTAGTGTAAAGAAAAAAACCACACATGGAAGTATCTGACATTTTCAAAAAGTTCCAATCGCTGATTTTCAGAATACTTAACCAGCAGCAAAGATTTGGAAGCAATGAGCAGAAATGTAAAGGAGATATCGAGATAGCATGAACAGCTAACATAGAAAAGGGATAGAAGCAAGCTTATAAGTATTTAAATACAAACTTTTTCTTCTATATTCTCGGAATTCCCGCCTATTACATCTTTAATAGATGGTAAGCAAGCAGTATACTGAGAAGGCTGAACCATGACCTCTGGAATTCTAATTAGTATTCCAGAGAAAAAGATCAGCAGATCGACATAGTTACGTAACATTATGTTCTGCTTCAGAGTATTTAAAAGTTCAGAGTAACAAACTTTTGAATTAGAGCGTTTATAGCATTTATGAAAATATAATGCCTTAGGGCATGTCGATGCAAGCAGATAGAAATATGAACGAAAACATCTTATGCGTTCATTTATAAGGCAGATGTAAAAAAATTTATTTTTGTTAATTTGTAACTGATTAGACGTCACTGTCTTTTTTCAGTGAAACATCAACACACACACACACACACACGTCTTAACAGTAAACAAAAATATAACTAATTTCTACTTTTAGAAATTCGCTAATAATATTCTTGCGTTCAGTAAATCAAAATAATCTGAACTGATCTTATGATTTCATCTTTGAGAATTAAGATGATTGTGATATTACTTATTCGCTCAACCGTCTCAGCGCCATCAAATATTCAAAATGACGTGACTCACGTTTAGATGAACCCACGCGTCCATTCTAATGCTTTCACGTTAAATTTGAGGATAAGCGCAAAAATTTGAATACCACTATTAATGAGTCTAATTAGTACAAAAGAATACATGAGCATAATTGAATTCAGGAGCAGAAAAAAAAGAGAAGAATGTTGGAGGATGTTCATATGATTCTTAACGAAGAGCTGACAGGACCGATTGCGACATGCATGCTCAAGAATAAATGAAGAAATAAACGATTCAGCTTTCCTTCCAGCCTTAATCTACGTAGGTATCACCTGCTGTTATGACTGAGAATATGGAAAAGCACATTTCATCAGCTAGTTAAGATGATTCGAAGAGTTAGGAAAGTATCTAATCCTACATTTACAGAGAGCAAACGTCTACTCCAAATTGGAGTGTGTTGATGTCATTGTTATTAATATTTTTTTGTCATTCAATGTTGAATAGATATCTATAAATGGAAAACATCTCAGATGAGTGGATACAACTGAAATAGTATTCTAACGTTTGATTTTGTAAAATGTATTTTAGTAATCTCAAGTGGAAATTTTGATTATGAAGTTTTGCTAAAATAAGAATTTCTAAAGTATGGCGTTTGCACAAAATTCATTTCGGGAATAGCTGAGCTGTATTGAGATATCAAAAAGTTATTGGAAGTTCGTCATTTAAAATTGTAAAATTGACGATTTAATTATATGAATAGAATGACGAGATGATGTGTGACAAATGTGAAGAGATCACAGTAAGCTTAGGAATTCTTAAGAACTCAGAAATGAAATTGAAAAACTAAAAACTTCTTCTTCTTCTTCTTCTCATACTCTCGTCATTCATTCTCTCACTCACACTCGAACTCGCACACGTTCAAAAAGAGAAGAAAAATGAATTTTCGTTAACTTTATACTCTGTTATATCAGTGAAAATTCAGTGAAATTATGTATTTAAATGTTGTGCGACTAGAGAAACATCTGTTTGCCTACGCTTACTGACATCAGAAATTTTGAAGAAATACAATATAATAAGTGAACTGAAGAGATATATACGTATATAGATGTGTATTCGTTACATAACATGCATGATAAACTAATTACATTTTATTTTTGTTTCTCACACATAGTGGAGGGTGGTGATGGCGCATTCTGAGTATCAGAATCAGTAATTGAAGATCATGGAAAGCTATGTGAGTCTTCAATGATGCCGTACGTAATGGCTATTGCTTGCATATTGTTTATTTAAATCATTTGTTTATTAAAATAAAATTAAAATATTTCATTCAGTACATAATGATGGAGGAAGTAGTAACACATCTGAAAATATTTCTTTTCCATTCTATTTCAGAATCATGGAGCTCTCCAGTTCTGAAAAAAAAGGAAAAAGAAAACAATGCTTCACACATTCAATAGAGCACATAAAAAAACTATTTTTAAGTTATTTTCTTTACAAGTTATCAGTGCCATATGCTTATATCCATTCCCATATTTAGATTTTAGACAGTGAAAATAGGAGATCGTGAATTGTGCAAAGAATCAGAACTAAATTAGTTCCTATATCTTATCGAAAAGCGAAGCATGTCACGTTTCCACTCGTTACTTCACAATACTTCCTCGAATGAATACTATAGCTGAATTCTCCAGTAGCACAAAAGACGTCAAACCTAAAAGTTCATTCATAATTATGCGATAATGATGTTATCGTCTTAATCCTACCGAGCTCCATCAAACGCTAATTCAGTGGCTCTCATAACCATCCTCTTAGCTACCGACACATCCTCTACTATGGCCTGCAGGAATAAATAATGATTGAAGGGAAAGAGGAGGGATGAATACCTTTGCCATCACATTAGCTAAACTATGTGAATTGCAAGTTGAATTAGTATGAGGAACAGCTGTTTTTGAGTTCTAATTATATAACTTTTATTAATAAAACCTTCAATAATGAAAAAGTTATTTTACCCTCATTCTCTTTAACAGCGAATGTCGTTTGTCCAAAGCATCGAAAGGAGTTAAGCCTGAAATAGATTTTTATTATTTTTCTTTTTTTTTTTGCAAAACAAAACCATCTGGTGCCGTCTTTCTAGACATGGGAAGTGTTGGCCATTCGAGTGTAGTTTCTCCAGAATGTAAGAAGACGGACGAGTCGGTATCACCATCGAAAGCGTTAGCGTTGTCTGAAAAATCTTAAAACCTGTATTCCCTACTTTCTTACTATTATAGAATGCGGGTGGATTATCGTTCAATCCATCCATATATTGTACAGTGTCTGTTGTTCTAAAATGTGTCGAAACGAATTAGCACAGATTTCATTAAAAACCTATAAGTGTTTGTTGATAGTGGTGGAACAGGTGGAGGTAAAGCAGGAGCAGTATCATCATAGTCGTTTAATGATCTGCCTTTATCAGATGTATCAACATACGCTTGATTATCGGTCTATGTTCTGCATTATTGATACATTTCAAACTTCCTTCTTACCAGTGATGGCATCAGCGTCGGCATAATGGTTTCCCTTGGCTTTTGTCTACAAAAAAAAAGAGATAAGTTCGTTATCACTATGACTGCTCACTCTAATATATAGTTCCCTTCTGGTATGGTTGTGTATATCTGGGGTTGAACGTCAACTCCAACTCCCACTGATTTATACTGGGGCTCCGAAGAATATTGTGGCTGTACAACCTGTGGGCTGTATGGCGGAATTGTTTGAACGAAAGAAGGTGATGAATAAGGCTGAGGCACAGGTTGTGGGATAGCTGGAACTGCTGGAATCCATCCAGGCTTAAACACTAAGTTAATGTACATTATAAGTACAGTTGATATACTTGATAATTTGTGGTTGGAATCTGTATTGCTGGTGGTACAGGCAAACTCATGGTTTGAGTTGGACATGGTAAAGGAATTGCACACGTTGGAGCTGGGGGACAAGATGATGGACAATTACATGAAGAACATCCGAGAGGAGGAAAGAAAAATGAAGAGCAAAACGGAATAATTATAAGTAGAATTATATAATATATATGTAGCATTCCTGAAAGTAAACTTTTGAGTTATTGAAATCAATACAAAGCTTCTCAAGAAGCTGTCTGAAGAAGCTTGGAAACAATTTGTTGCTTTAAAGAGTAATGGTCAGTTGCAAGGATTTATAATGTGAAGGTGAAAGAGTTCTCAGGGTGAAAGTAGGCTGGCCTTAACGAGATTATGGCAAAAAGGACAGAAAAGATCAAGCGATGTTCTAGGTTCCATAAAAGGAGAAAGAGTCAACTCAACGAAAGAAAAGATGAATAGGAGAGATTAACTAGTCAGCTATTTCTGAATGAACAATTGGTGGAACGAACAGTACGATAGGGGCTAAGATGGTATTATACATTCATTTTACTCTCACTGTCAAAACTATAACATATGTCCGGGTGAAAAGTGAATTTTGCGAGGAATGGTTATTCAATTCAATAAAAAAAACATTCAGAATATCATAAAAAGTTGTAACGTCTTAAACCTGTTGTTCGAGTGATCTATTCAGTTCACCTCTATGCGAGTTCATTTAGTTAGGCACAATCGCCCCAGATAATCCTTCTAGATAGAAACGAAAAGTGCCATGAAGATGACATGCAAGTGAAACACGTGACACATGATTCAAAAAGTAATATGTTGCTTGGTTTAAGAACTCGCTTGAGCTTCGGATCTCAAGAAGGTGTTTCAAATGTGGAAGCCTTTGTCCTGGTTGAAAGAACTTATTTTTGAAATTAAATGTAGACAGTAATCCTCTTTTGGCCTACTTTGCAGAATCGAACCAAGAAAAATTGTGTTCGCATTATTATGGTGCACATACTATGTGTTTTAATAATCTTGAGTGAATAGAATTTTTTCAGTTAATATCTAATTTTCAAAAAAACATAAAGTTTTGATTCTGTTGATGAAGCTGTACCAGCAAAAGCTTGGTGAATGCATCACTCGGGAGATAGTTCTTATCGAGATGGTAGCAGAAAAAGTGAAGGGTTCGGTTACAGTATAGCTTCCAACTATGACATCAAGTCAAAAACGAATCGTTTCTTAACAGATCATATCAGTTCAAATCAAACAAATCACTTTGTTCTGTTCCGTTTTCTCTGTTCAAAATGATTTAATCTTGATTTAAACGAGAGCTGATGACGCACAGCTGATAAACTCTCGGCTAATCAGAAATGAAAAATGACGGTAAGCACTGATTTCCTTGATTGCATATCGTCTTTAATCCGATAACAGTGTTATGGTAGACTATTTAATGCAGAGAAAGACCCCTACCGGTATGAGCTGAGATGTCCAAAATCTTCCTTATTGGTTTGTTTTTGTGATTGCATTTGTCCTTAAGTTAAAAACTTTCAGTTGTCCTTGCATCGTTTGCTGCTGCTCCTACTGGAGCTGTTACCTACTGCAACACTGTAGATGTCAATGTAAGCTAGGAATATATTTCTTCAGTTGAATTCTTCTCTGGTTTAGTTAGTTCGCAAATGTTACCAGAACTATATGGATAGCTTCTACATAACCATGAATGAAACTCTGCCAGCGTATTCATATTACGCCAACGTCCGTTCGAACTTAATTAAAAGTAAAGGACTATACGAACAAAATCTTGTTTGCCAGTGAGGATGCAACAACCCTCTGAAAACAAAAGTTTTCTTTTCCAGATACGTACTTACTCTGTTGAATTGTCTCGACCCATCTTTCGAATGTATTGGTCAATACACTTTCCTAGCTATTGGTGCTTCGAATAATACAGATGCCGTCGATTATTGGGCTGATTTACTAACCAACCAGTACCAATGCACTGTCGGAAAACCATGTTGGTTCAGCAGTTCAAATTATGTAAACTGCTTATATTCATTACAGTGAAAACCAGCAATTTTTACTGTTATGAGAGTTGTCGGGACTCTCGTAAGGATGACATCAAAACTTGTCATGCAAATTTGGGAAAGAACATCGCAAAAGGAATGGACGTTTGCACGTGAGCAGTAACACAATATTTTCTTGATTAAAACGTTGTTTCAGTGCCTTGGAAGAGAATGCACTTTGCCAAACGGACATCCAGAACCAATGTTGTGGACGAAATGCTGGCGTATTAGCATGTAACAGTGAAGTTTCCGCTGTTCGTGCTTCCAATAATGTTTGCTCGGCTATGGGAAAGATGTTCTGCCCAGAACCTCAATAATCAGTGAAAATTTTCATCGGAACGTTCATTGTTACATTGAATAATAAAAAATTTTGAGATATGATTAACTAAATACAAGAGTGATGCAACCGTTCTGTGATTCTAGAAGTTTTGAAAGTGAGGCTTTCATCGGGTCTAGGGACCTTTTTCAATATAAATATATTCGTTTATACAATATTATCATAACAAATAGAATAGAAAAATAATGAAAATGAAAATTTGAGGAACGAAATTATTAGATTTTCCTTTCCGCATACACTGTTCATACCTTGGATAATCCGAAAACTCTAGCGCACATAACTGAGCATTTCTGAAAAAAGAAAATAAGCCTATTCAAAAACAATAATCTCACAGAAGATCTCCGGTTGGGGTTGTAACATTCCACTGGACTGAGTTATACTTCAAATATGTCTGCAGTGTTTCACTGTCTGTTTTCATTTTTTGAACGACTTCATCCATAGTAGTTGCATTTATCTCACTGGATAACCCATATGCAGCTTTGAAGGAGTATTCAAACTCAAAGTTGACCAATCCATTCTGATCATTGTTAAGTTGAGTCAAATTAACGTAATACGTTCTGAAAGGGGAAGGTTGAATAAATAAAATTGTCAAATTGTGTGAGTATCTCTTTGAATGAATGGCATACTTGTTGTCTGCCTCGATAGCTCAGTTGGGAGAGCGTTAGACTGAAGATCTAAAGGTCACCAGTTCGATCCTGGTTCGGGGCATCGTTTTTGCCATTTTCACAAACACATGTAAAAACAAAATAAATCTTACTCTATATCCAATATTTTTGTATAGTCATCAGAAGCTCTATATATTCTGAAAGCCGGGTTATTCGCTCCAGCTCCACGTAGATCAGAGAACCATGGTGTAACTGCTGGAGCCATTAAAGACATTTGAACAGGCTTATTGGATTCATCCTAATTATATAATTATCTTTAGTTTTGGGATATTTCAAAGATACCCTAATGATATGGAATGTATCAGTATGATGGTGACCATAAAGCATCCACTTGATGGTACTTGCATATTTAACGGTAATATTCAAAAACCTCTCGTTGTACTGAGGTCGAAACCAATTGTAATATGGAGTTCTTTCAAACGCTAGACTAATATATAAGTATTCGAAAATAATTTTGTAATTACCGCCGGGAGGTATGTGTGCAACGATATGAACAATACTGTAGCAAGTACCACCGTTAATTTGATTAGGGCACTTTGTAGCTCTTTCTAACTCTGACTCCATAAAAGCGAACATTTCCGCTGGATCATCTGGATTGGTAAAGTTGGCGTAAGCCTCATTGACGCTAAAAATTTGCATCAGAATCGGAAGTATTTTAGTTATAAACATACTTGTAATAAAGATTGGTGTTCAATACAAGAAAAACTGCGCCTTCAATATGTCTTCTGTAATAGCCACCTCTCAGAAAGTTTTCCTAGAATAAAACATTAATAGATGACTGATATACTGTTACTAAGAATTAGATAAAGAAGCGATAACGAAGTATGATAATGGGTGGTATGTTCCAGCAATAAGCTCTTTGTTTTTTGATCATAATGAACTAACTTTCTGATCAGCTGGGATGTAATTCTGCCATAAGTTAAAAGTTCTCGAATATAAGTCGCTGTAAGTGTCATATGCATTCGCAGGGGCATAGTCATGGTTACCAAAAGTCGGTATTATGTTAATACCATAAAACTCATTCTTGATTAGCGAGGTTGTTTTATCAATACATCTATAAACATCTGAAAAAAATTTAAATGTTTCAGTTATTTGAGTTTCAAACCAACAATCCCATGAATATCCTTGGATATGAGGCACATTGTCACCTGTCCACAGTACTAAGTCCGGGCTCTGCACATAAGACCGAGCTTGTTTCAGAGTATACGCAACAAGAGCCTGCAAAACAGTTGAGCATGGCCAAGTTAGTTGAGTGAACGATAAGCAATTTTTAAGAGTTGTTATCACTACTTTTAATTACCTCAGAAAAATGTATGAATCAGACATAAATATAAGGAAAACTTATTGATAATTGTTATAATCCGATTTACATTATGCAGTAGCTGGAATTATCACAGGAATGGTGATATGATTGCCACTGTTCCCAAACTAATATTATAAGCTAAAGAAATGAAACCTACTTCTGGAGAATCACACATATAATCTCCATACGATCCTAGCTTATTCGTTTTAGACTGATTTCCGACATTATGACACATCTGAGATTTCTCCCCATTAACGGAATAATCGACATCCATATGGAAGTCAGCCAAATGCAAAATTGTTTTGAAAGTATCTCCAA
Source organism: Auanema sp. JU1783 (assembly GCA_943334845.2). Lineage (NCBI taxonomy): Eukaryota > Metazoa > Nematoda > Chromadorea > Rhabditida > Rhabditidae > Auanema > Auanema sp. JU1783. The sequence goes on along the minus strand of CALQYR020007214.1, from coordinate 943,624 downwards.
AAGACAATTCCGAGCATAATACCAGTATACAGAGAATGAATCTCATCCTGAAACATGACTATGACAAAAAGAAAAAAACAAGCAAGCTAAAGAAGAGGAAAGCGTTATCGCAAACAGAACTCACATACAGTATTGGTAAAAATGGATTATTATAATTCTAATTTGTGGCGATTGAACTTAACTTTTTCTCTTCATTAAGTCTTTGATTACACAAAGCGATAAAATCATCATGATAAAGGTAATGACTGATAACAAGAAAACTCATGAGGCGGAAAGAATATTCCTAGCTGCTACTTGTTGTAATTTCGCGGAACATCAATGGTTCACTTTTCCATGGTACCTCTTTCTCTTAACAATCTCCCAAACCTATTGGTTCCTCTCGATTGTCTCACCTAGACAATACTAATGAAGATTTACGATTCTTGGAACAATGGCTTCCTCTTCTATTTGCATTCCGTGTACTGTATCTGCCTGTTTTTCTGCGTACGTCCATTTGAATTTGAATTTCGCGCCGTGGTCATAGCGCGCCGTTGTTACCACTCTTAACTTTGAAAACGCCGACTTTTAAGATTATTTAGTGATATATATATCAAATTTTGTAAATCATTTAAGGGGTAAGTTGATTGAAAAATTCGCAAAGTTCAATGTTGTAAGGGTTGAAGGAAAAAACCAAAATTTTTCAGAAGAAATGTTATCGACGGTCCCAGAAGCCTTAAAGCAGAGATTTGAATATCAACCTGTTTTCAATAGTCAACTAGAACACCGAACGTATGATGAGGCTTATGAAGTAAAATATCTCACAAATAATGGTTTGACATCTATTATTCTCTATAATCTTATCTCTACTATCTCAGATGAGCTAACCGGATACTTGGCCGTTTTTTTGAAAAACGAGCTTATTGTTTATAAAACCGCAGACTATGGCTTTTTCAGTAAATTTCTTTGCCCAAAAGGGTCAAACATCCAAGATGTAGCTTTTTTACCCGATAAAGGTGTGTTAGTTTGGCTTTTCATTGTAATTTGTTATGCTCAGATAATGTATTTGGATTAGCTGTAGCTATTAATAGCGATGTGGACGGCTTATCAGAGAACTATTTAGCTCTCGTTCACCTGTATCGAGGTGATTTAGTAGTTCTCCAAAAAATAGAAATCCCTGAGGAGGTGATAAACATCTTTTTATTAACATTAATCTATTGTTATGTTCAGACTACATGTGTCAAGGTGCTACTAACAGATATTGCCACTGCTAACAGAAAAGACACCTTGAGCGCAAGAATGCAAACTTGGCCGCATGTTTTGGCCGTAGGTTTGTTAATTTCAAAGGTTTCGATTTGTTCATACTGTTATCCTTATAGGAACTAAAAGATGTCATTGTTATTTAACATTCTTCTCTGTAGAAAAAAGAGTTCCCAACGAAAAATCTGATACTGTTATTACAAAATCCTTGACTGACGCCCTAAGTACTTTTCGTTTCCCCTTAACTCACTATGTATATATTTGCAGAGCCCTTTGTTAGTGGAAACAATTTCAATTATAGGTTCGATCATCCCGGTCATGGATCCAGGAATCGTTCATTCGAAAAAGGTTTGTGAAGTTTCTTTGCGACTTTTCATGTCATTACTTAGAAACTGTTTCTGTAACTTCTATTGGGTTCATTGATAGATATAATACTATGATTATTGGATTGAGTTTTGGTGGAATAATGACAGTGTCATTTGGTAAAAGCACTGCTATGTAATCTCATTAATTTCTTGCTCTTCATTAACTTGATCTGATTACAGTGTTGGACATATTTATGCTAGTTCTTCGCCTGTTGTTCAGATTTCTTACTTGGAACCCCATGATGATCCCCACAACGATGTTTGGTTTTGTGTTGGACATGCGTATGTTTCAAGCGATTCATTCTTAACCGTTTTCATCATTCAGAAAGAGAAATGATGCCGTCCGTTCCGGACTACAGATTGCTCTCTACAGTGTAAGTAAACCGAAAACAGAGCCCGATGAAGGGGAGCTTTTTGTTGCCTTGAAACTTTCGGTTTGTCGTTTTTCTATCTTCTATTTTTAATGTTCGCTCTTAGCATCTATTCACAAAAGGTATCCGTTGGCTTTCAATGCGAACGATGGTCTGTCATAAGAAAGGAAGGGATTCTATCAATGAATCCAGCATGCACTCTTCTTCACAGTCTTCCTCTGGTACGAGTTTCTCTAAATATAAAGTTGTTTTCGGCTTTCAGATCTCGAACGTTCGTTGTTGTTTCTTTCATACTTGTCGAAGGAAAACGAGCTGATGGTGAGTCATACTTTGAAAAATGTTTCATTTTGTTCAATTTTTCAGGGAAATCTTTTTGATCTAGATGCTTATTACTATAAGAGGCTCATCGAACAAGTGTGTCCCGATAAAACTCTTGCAAGTCAGAATCCATTTTTATCTTTCATTTGGCCTTGTGAAGGGCTCACAGCTGATTTCAAGGTTAGGTCAAGTGTGAAGTTTTCCCTTATTCATAAGTTCAGGATGTCATGGTAGATGGAGAGAGCGTGTTTCGCTTGAGATCAAATATAAGTGATGCTGATCAGCTATACTATCCCTCGAACTTCGAGGTGATGTTGTTTTACTGTACTTTAAACGTCAATCTTCTTCAGATTCCTCGTGTTCATGCCGCAACATACTCAACAATTCATTATATTTCGGTTTCATCACTGAAGAGACAGGTACCTTTCTCGTTAGCATGTTGTTTGCATGTTTGCTCTATTTCCAGACAATGAGCAAGGTCGTGAGAAGTCTTAAGAAACATTTGAAAGATCCAGTAGAGGCTGCAGAATGGCTTCAAGCTCTTGGACTTCCTGGAAATAACGAGGTGGTTTAAACGATAATAACAAATTTGAATTTGAATTTTAGATGCACCCTCTTCATATGATTTTCTCATGTTTAATTCAATATCACTATACTAATGCCATCCTTAAAAATATCAAAAGCGGGAATCTACAAGATGCGGCGATGCTCATGAAGATCCGATCGTGGATGTGGACTGAAATAGAATTAGCAAAGGAAGGAATGGATGAAGCAGGTTTGTTGTACCAGAAAATACTTATGTGATGTGATCTTTACAGTCGGTCCCCTATTCCATCGACAATCGAAGCCTCTTGCTCCCGAAGGTCATCGTAGATTTAATTATGCTGTCAATGTTTTCCAAGCAGGAGTTGATATATTTGAAGAACTTATTCCTATTCTCTCTGAAAAGAAAGATATTTGTACTGGTAGGCAGTTTTTTGCAATCTTCGTTCATGTTTTTATTAACAGAATCATTAATTCGAGAACTAAAAGCGAAGCGAACCGCTTCATATAACTTATCGCAGTATGCTCTATGCATTGAAACTTTTATTTATAAAGAAATGTTGCCATTACCTCATAACAGCAAGAGTATTTGGAGGAAAATGAATGAACAGACCTTAGAAAGACGAGAAGAACTAAGAAGAGAAAGGTATGTCATAATCTTATCAATGGCCACTAATTCATTTTAGAAAATCTCTAAACATTGATAGTTTGGTTAGCAAGATGCGTGTTGTTGAACCAACTCTCGGCTTTGGTCTGAGAGAAGAAGACGAATACTACCCACCTGTCATTCTAGTTCGTAAGATTTTCCAATATTATTTACTAAGTTTTGAAATTGCAGAACCTCCTTGCACCAATTCTGGTAATGACAATTTCTAACAAATCTAAGAAAGATCTTCTTATTTATTATTTGATACATTATTTAAGTGTGGAGGACTTCTTCCACGGTATTCCAGTTTCTGTAAGTTTCGAATTCATTTCCAATTTCATTTTCTATTCCATTCGCAGAAAAAACATATCTGTGAAAGGGTCGAGGAAACTTACAGCAACATCTTTGAAATTGATGTGAACGAAGTGGAAAACGTCTTCAGTCAATGGGCTGAAGATTACGGTGTTAGTAACTCTGAAACTGTTCCTATGGAGATATCCGAGATGCCAACGACTAACGAGCTGGATTACTTGTATGATTTGCCTAGAGCTTTAACTGAAACAGAAGAGAGATCTTTGAGAGGTACTGCCGCCTCGAAAACCTAATATAAGTTTTGTTTTGCAGAAAAATTAAAGGAAGAGGAGTTTGGTTTCTTCCGTTGGCAATGCTACCTTATCAAGAATAGTAGATACAATGAAGTCGAAGTTGTAAGTGTTCGGTTTTTCTTTCTTTCTATTTCGTATTATATAGGTGGAGGAAAATATTCATTCTGAGAACGTTTATGTGAAAAAATATTTTACTGCCTTGCCGGGAGTATTGAAATTAAGAGGTGTGAACTATGGGAACAACTCTATCGAATATCCCGTGAAGTGGCCAGCTAATATCATGGACGCAATCAAAACATTCAGTAAGCCTTGGTGTTGGACTCTTTTCTGATTTTGGTTTAGACAAAGACACTGTCCCTGTCGAAAAGCCTGTACTTTTTAAATCACGGACACCCCTTCGTCTTCGTGGCAGGTTAGGTTTCTTCCTCGACTAAGGTTATATGTGATTTTCAGAGAGAACTTCAGACAAGATCCTCACAAAAAGTTTTCAGAGAATATGGATCACCCCAGTGTATTCGATAGCACAGTACGTTTTGAAAAATTCTTAGAAATATAGTGAACCATTCAGATGAAGACACCACCTCCTAAAGTTTTCAGTAATGATGAGACTCCAACTAGCCAGTACGTTGACTGTAAATTTTCCTCTCACTCTGTTACTTTTTCAGTAATATACCTGAAGAAGCGTGGAAGAAGATCAACGATGTCTTGAAAACTCCAACCTCCAGAGCGAGAACCGCTGCATTAGCTCACATTTCTATGGATGCTACCCCTGAAGAGGTCAAACAACTCAAACCTCCGACTAGTATTCTTAAGTCTGCTGTTAAAGGAAGACGTAACTGATTTTTTATTGTATATATCTATATTTTTTGTTTAGTTCCTCCCAGTCCTGCTCGCAATAGAATCCGATTCGATCTACCAGGAGATGTCTCACTTGATTCAACTAACCGTTCTATTCAACAAATTTATCAGGTACTTTTGAGAATACTTCGAATTGAATCACATTTTGAATAGGATACCATGAACAGTCATGAGGATGACGACGCCACAGATGAAGAGTCAGTAGATCATAAGAAGCAAGAAAAACCGTGTGAAGAAAAGAAGGTTGCCTGTGAAGAGCAAGAAGAGTCTTGTGAAGAACAAGAAGTTTCTTGTGAGATCCAAGAAGTGCCATGTGAGGAAAAGGAAGAGCCTTGTCAAAGTTCATCGGACGACATTTCTTCTGGCCAGGTTGACGATTGTCAAGAAATTATGGTTTACGAGGACTCTAGTGCTCCGTTAGTTTAATTCACCATGATTTTCCATGAAGACATTATAACAGATCACATTCTCCTGCCAAGATTGCGGATCACGAAAGTTCCAAGGACAATTCAGTACTTATTAGGTCGATGGTATGTGATTCACATTACTTTAGCAAAATTATTCGGTGTAAATGTGTAGGAAGAACAAGCTGAAGATGATGATCTTGATGAGCCAATTGAGGATCCCTTCGTTACCCATAATCTTATTAATGTGAGTTAACAATTCGCCAACGCTCCCTAGTTTTTTGTTTCAGAGAAGTGACGTTCTTCATGTTGAGATTCCTGTTCTTACTCTGCCTGTATCTAGAATTAATGAAGAAGTTCGAGCTCAGCCAGAGGTCGCGCAGAAAGTTGATCAAAGAACTCAGTTGGATACGTTGACCAAGTCGAAAGTTCAGGCGGAGACTGTTCCTGTAACAGTAACAAAGTCCGCAGACGAACTTTTGGAAGACGAAACTAAGTCGGACAATGCTGCGGCCACTTCATCTAAAGTTAAAGCTCTGGCTGAAGCTGAGCCTACGAAAGACAAAAAGCCCGAAGACCAAATTGTGGAAAGCAAAGCTCAGTCTGCTGATGATCTGGCCCCTAAGGTCATTGAACGAAAGTCTGAGAAAGTGGCTCCTACACCAACTCGCTCTTCTAGTCGCCTCCAAGAAGTTTAATTACGAAAGAGAGTTTGACATACAATTTACAATTATTGCAGAAAAGAGTAGAAAAAGCTACTGGTGCTTCCCGACGTTTATTCACTAACAACGACGAACTGAGAGATCTCATGGAGGTAATCTTTCAGCGCGTGATCATAGATTTACGATGTTCGGTTTAGGAACAAGTGAAGAAGAGCAAAATGGGTTACGTTAGAAAGAGAGCTTCGTCGGAAACGATACCTATCAATTCGTTCATTTCAAGGAAGCCTGATCTTGTCGACACTATACTTGAAGAGATTGATGGTAATTTTGCTCAGTTTGTTTATAGCTTCAAATACTACTTCAGCGCCCAAGAAAGATAGAAGGAGAAGTCGCAGTATGACTAGGATAATGGAGAAACCTACCTCTAAAGAAGAGCTCGAAATTGATACTCCTAAAGTGCTTGGTCGACCTCCCAAACCTCCCAGACTTTCACAAGATCTTCAAGTGAGTTGGAAGTTAAAGTTAATTTTGCATTTTTTGAAATCAGGCTAGTGCTGCAAGAAGAGGAAGGAGTACGACTAAGACAAAACCAGCTAAAGCTGATGACCTTTCCCCTGTTAACCTCAAACCCTTAGAAGAAGCTCAAGTTCTCTTTTTATCAAATTCACTCTCTCATAATGATCGTTTTCAGCCTTCTGCAACCAAAAGAAGTAGGAGCTCCACAAGAACTAAAGTATCCAAAGCAGCTGAATCTGTGCCACTGCCAAAGAAACAAGCAAGCGAACCACCATCTCCAGCAAGAAAACCAAGTTCTCGGAAGCTAGCAAGCACATCTCCAGTAAGTATTTTTTTAATTAAAAAAAACTTTTATAACGTTTGACCACTTGGTAATTTTTCTCATCTTCTCTTCTTCAGAGCGTAGAAAAACAAAAAGCACCTTCAAGCTCTAGGAAACGGGCTTCGTCAGGTAAATGTCGTCTCAGTGAAGCAGTTCAGAATAAAATTTTAGAAACGTATGTCACTGGTCCCACAAGTAAAAAGTTCGATCCAGCTGAAACGATTCCCGAAGAAGTGCAAGGTTCCTTACTGATAGCTTTTTTTTGCCTAATCGAAGCTGTTGTAGAGCCTAAGGTCAAGAGAAGAAGTCGTAGTGTGACTAGGACAACAGAAAAGGCTTCTTCTAGTAAAGAACTTGTGATTGCTCCTGCAGCTGAAGTGAAAGGTTCGTTGTCTCAACCTGAGCTTTCCATCATATTTGTTGACAGAAACAGCAAAGACACGTAGGAGTCGGAGTATATCTAGAGCAACTGAGAAAGCTTCTAGTCAAGAAGAGCTAGAGATAGCTCCAGAAGCTGAGAAAGCAAAAGGTATGTTTTTTTTTGCAAACCGTTCTTTCATATGATTATAGGAGCTATCAAACCAAGAAGAAGTCGCAGTAACAGCAGAGCTACGGAGAAAGTTTCTTCCAGCAAGGAAGAACTCGTCATAGCAGCTCCCATTGAAGAAAGTGAAGGTGAGCATATCAGTTGATTGTTTTTGATAAACTCCATTTGTTTCAGAGGAACCCGTGAAAAAGAGGAGAAGTCGAAGCGTTTTGAAATCTGCACCGGAAAAGCAAAGCAGCGACAACAAAGAAGAACTCGTTATAGAAACCCCAGGTCCAAAGGCTAAAAGAGTTCTAAAACGATCAAAAGCTCCAGAGGATAGTGAAGTAACACATTAAAATCATCGAAGAAGTTATCAAGTTCGTTAGGTAGTTCCAGTAAGCGCCAGAAAAGGAAGACCTTCTACTAAATCTAAAGCAGCAGAAGCTGCGGATGTTTGAATATTGACATAAATACGTGGATTATTTTGTGTATGTAAATATATTTGGATATTAATAATGAAAGTATCTTCCTACAACTGTTGATTGTAAATGCTGTTCAATACGGATAATTATTTGTAAAAATATTTGAATGTTAACTTTAGTGATTGCCTTCGTGCTCCACGGTTAGAAACACTACGGTACGTAGCCGACACAGCTGTCTATTTATTCATGGCCGGCGCGAGCAGACGAAACATACTTTTCCGCTGCTTATTTTGACAGAGCTTCGAGTATTGTCTCCAAACACATTAACTTATTATATTTTCTCGATCATCTTTTCTTCTCCTCATAGAATATTCTCTTCGCTTCCCTAATGTGATACGCTTAAGACTTCACTGCATTGCGAAATATCATCTTTGATCGCACTTTTCTAGGTAATTTCTTCTGTAGGAATGACGATGGAACCTACAAGGAATGCTCCTCGACTAACAGAACTTGAGTTAAAGAAACAGGTAAACTTCATAATCGTCACCTATAACCAATTGGCTTTTCAATTAGAAATTAGCCGAGCTCAGAGCCAATAGACAAAGGCAAGATGAGGAGCGAAGGGAAAAAATTATGGCCGCTGCGAATCTACCAGCAAATGGTATGGATTTTTTAATACTTTTGTTTTTAGTATTCTTACTCCTATCGTGTTCAGGTCGAGTAACAGCTTCTGCTGCTGAGTTACAAGAAATCTTGGCTAGTGTAGGAGTTGATCCTGCCCCACGTCTCGAGAGAACTCCAGAAAAAGCCAATGGAACTACCCAATCGGTTAGCTTTCATTCTTAATTTGATTTAAATTCTTTTTTATCATTCAGACCAATGTTTCTCCTGCTGGAGGAAACCAAATAGTCAGCGCCTCAAGAATCCAAAGTCTCGACTTCACTAATGTCCAAACTGTAGCCATCGCTTTAAAAGAATCGGTAAGTAGTTTCTATTAACAGTTTGTGCTTCATTAATTATTCCAGACAAATTACTCGAAAACTACACAAACTGATGATGAACGTGTTAGTGTAGGAGAATTCAGCTTAGGTAGCCAAGAATTTGATTATGACGATGATATGATGCACATGGATGGCGGGTTCCGTGGTTCGTACCTTTTCGTGTAACCCGTGATGATCTTATACATGTTCAGCAAGAACTCATTCGCATGACTTAGAATCACCCATGACGGAAGATCTCGCCAGTATCCTTCAGTTTCAGTTTGCCAACAAGCAGAGGGAAGAGGTTTGAGCTTCATGAAGAATTTAAAAGTATATGAAGTTAAAGGCTGACCAGACCAAGGAAAATCAGGAACCAACCCGGCCCCGCGATTTGAGTGATGAAGAGAAGAAACAAATCATGGCTACTCTCTCTTTCCAAGTTAGATTTTTTTTCTGATTTCGAAGTATTTTTTTTTCTCTAGAAATTCTTTAATTATTCTGTTAAAATCGTGGAGAGGGCTCTTGCTGAGGATGTAAGTATTGATTGTCAACGCCTCTGAGATTTATTTGTTCAGGATGGAATTTTCATTGATTATGAAAAAGACAGTTCTGGAGAAGTTGTTGCTAGCAGTGATCGTCTAGTTCTATCTCGCCAATTTTACGATAAAAAATGGACATCGAACAGGTGATTAAAAAGGAAAAGAATTGGATAATCCTGAATATGTTCAGAGAAGTTACTGGAATCGCTTTCGCTGATCAACATCCCGAGTTATTAGCTGTTTCGTATGACCAGAATATGGATTCCCCAACTGAACCTACCGGAGTTGTTGTTATTTGGAACACGAAGTTCAAATCCCAGACCCCCGAGTGAGTGATTTGAAGGTTATAACAAGTAGTTTCTGTTTTCAGATACGTTTTTCACTGTCAATCCAGACTTTTATCTGTGACATTCGCTCGTTTTCATCAAAATTTAATTATGGCCGGTTGCTATTCCGGTCAAATTTGCATGTGGGATAATCGTGTTGCAAATAAAAAGACTCCTATTAACAAGGTTCGTCACACCCCATTGAACTTATCTAAAAACTTACCATTTGAAGAGTCCCTTGAACGCCACAGCTCATACTCACCCTGTATGTGCCTTAACTGTTATTGGATCAAACAACGCTCATAACTTGGTATGTATTCATCATTCAAATGTGTTTATTCTACTTGATCGGCAGGTGTCTCTGGGATCAGATGGCCGTGTATGTACCTGGAATGTAGATAACCTCACACAACCTGTTGACGGGAAGGAGATAATGAACAAACAAGGAAAACAAGTAATGAACTGGCGAAAAATGTATCCCAACTTATCTTCTTCAGTTCCCTGTCACTTGCATGTCTTTCCCTGTTGCTGAGATGAATAACTTCGTCGTTGGTTGTGAAGATGGAAGAGTGTATGCTGTTAGCAGGCACGGAGGAGCAAGCTCATCTGCTATGGAATACATGGATTTCCCAGGTTTCCACTCCTTTTCCATATTCGTAATAATCTCGTTTACATTGCAGGCCACTTCGCCGTTGTTACAAGCGTTGCTTTCCACAGAGCTCTAGGTGCCATAGATTTTTCTCATCTCTTCTTAACGTCAAGTTGTGATTTTACTGTGAAATTATGGAGTACGAAGGTACTTATGCTCTGATACTGTTACCCTTAAACATATGCTTTCAGGATCCTCAGCTCAAGTTTTCATTTGAAGCTCATACTGATTACGTTTTCGACGTAGCTTGGTCTCCGGTCCACCCTGCGGTATTTACAACTGTTGATGCTGAGGGAAATGTAATGAGCTTGAGGAAATACGGGCTGAAAGAAATATTTCCAGCTTTTCTTATGGAATTTGAATGAGGACACGGAGGGACCTGTCTCAAAGATCAAAGTAGTAGAAGATGATAAGGTACGGCGTGTACAGTGGGCAGAGAACGGTAAGTTAAGTGCTTTTGTAGCTTAATGATCTACTCTATCAGGTCAACAACTTTGTGTCGGTGATTCAAAGGGCCATGTACACATTTATGATGTTCATGAGAGTATGTACGTGCTTAGAAGTGAAGAGTGGACTCGATTTGCTAGGTGGGTCATTTTCACAAAAGCCTTAATTGGGGGTTGTTCAGAGTCTTGGGGGATATTAAGCAATCCGCTGAAGTAGACGAGGGATCTGAGGTTATGGATCGTTTGTCTGCTGGAAGCAGCGTGAGTGCTGTAGCAGCTTTAGCAGGAGTCAATGTTTCGCCAAGACAGGCTGGAAGACCATGAACTCACAAACCATTGTGATTGCATCCTATCACTTTACTAAGTTTTATAATTTATTGGCTTTTCAGCATATTAAAATACGTGTTCCGGATGTTTTTTTAATATATACCAAATAAAATTCTAACGCTAATCTTTTTAAGACGCTCGGCGTTCCAAAGTTTATGGTTCCTTTTACTGTTTGTCGTTAACTGTCTTCCTTATATGAAAAGAGTTTCAAAGCCACATTCACTCACTCATCCGTCGCACCTAACTTTTATCGAGTAGTTTTAGCCTTGCGATTTTTTCCATCAGAATAATAAATATATTTATGTAAAAAAATTTTATGTCAAAGTGAAAGAGTATCTCAGTGTTTGTAGCTCAAAACCGTCTCTATGTACAATTCCTGAAGGAATGCTTTTCACTTTATCTACGCTTCATTGATGAGTTTGTGTAAGAAAGCAAGGAAACAACCAATATTGGGAACAAACAGCATGACCTTAAAAAGTAAATATGAAATTCGGTGAACGTTGTTCTCTCACTCTTTTCATCAATTGGTTGGTGATAACAAAAGTACCTGCCGTCATTGGCGTGCATTTGGCACATCGTTCTGAGAACATACGGAAAGTATGGATTATCTAGAAAGCAATGTTTTAATTGAACGATTATACTTCCCTGGTATGTACCTTCTCATCCGTTGCCAAAATAATGGTGTCATCATCGAGTAAAATACCAATTGTCTGATCGATCTAGATACTCAAAAATAGAAAGGGAATGCGATAAAAACACATACGCCTTCACGAACTTTACCAGGTGCCCCAAGCAGTTGGGCCATCAAGATCATTCCAAAAATGTTGAAAGAGAAAAGTTCAATCAGGAAAATGGGTGATACTAGCTTGATATAACTGCAAGCAAACATGATCTTTGATAGGTATTAGAGTTTTCGTTCTCTTTTCTTCCGTTTTGTAGTGCATGCAATGATGATAGATAACGCAAAATCCGACCGGTGAGCGCGGGTGCAAGTTTACTACAAATGAAAACAGAATTCGTCACATGTTGGCTTTTTGAAAGATTTGAAGTGCATAGGATGAAGCGCATTATATATTTATGAAATCTTTGATACCCGAATATTTCATCTCGTACCTTATTGTAATGAAGACAGAGTTAGCGATTGGCAAACAGAGTAATATAGACCCGAATCCGGTTAGTTTGCCTAGAAAAAATGAAAATGAAATTACTTGTTTCATACTCAGTTTCCTCACCCAAATGCATGTTTGTGTGTTTTATTAGTAGAGTAATGCTCAAATGACGTTTGGCAAAGGAAGTGAAAATTTCAGGTATCTATGCAAGAATCAAAGTAACACCGATTTGTCAGAAACAGCAAACCATCAACTGTTGAGCTCTCGAAGCTTTTTGTAATTCTTCATTGAAATAGGTGATTTCCCTCAACAGATGTAAATGCACCAAATAGTATATAGATAGCGCTACTAGACACGCTATCCCCATGTATATAGTAACAATCGGCTCAATTCCAAACATGGTGAAGAGATTCATATGGTATCTAAACTTAGATAATATTAAACACTGGATTGTGTTGGCGATGATGTTACCCTCGTGTTTTCTCTGATAACATAGTCTCATAAAAAATGTGCTTGAAAGCAGTGCAGACGAATCCGATCATGAACAATGCTCCGAAAATTACCATTCGAATGTGATCTTTACGGTAGGTATCAATGGAATCATCGCGAGCAAACTAAACGATAGATTGTTTCTTTTTTCCGTCCGAATTGTTAAAAACTGACTCTTAACGCTTTCAAACGTCCAAGTTGTTCTTCGAATGACTGTATAAAGCCGGTCTTTGTCCACAATAGAACACATATCGCTGAACATATTGAGAAGCCAAACATGCCAACTTCCATGTTTGCTGCGGCCCATTTGGCTGTTAACGGCTGCAGACTCACACGTTTTTACATTATGACAAGTAGAAACTTACTGGATATTCAGCAGTGATCGTAAAAATGAACTTTATACTGAACAATACAATCAGAAGAACGGCGAAAAGCGCTTGGATGACTGAAAAAGGCCAACTGCGAGACTTCCGTAATTTACAGTTATTCAAGTTTAATCCGGAACATTTACAAAAAATGCTGAAAGGCCCCATTACACAGGGATTCACCGCTACATAACCCTGAGGAAAATCGTACAATAGTTATATGCTATATAAAATATACATACCTGCGCAGAAGGAGACAGTTTCTCGTCGAAATCCATATCTGTCTTACCAAAGATTTTTAGAATACGCGAAGTGATGGAAGCAAAAGCTGAAAAGGACAAGACGAGTTATGTTTTTAACTAATTAAACAAAGAGTAGCAGAATGAAAAGGCGTCTACTGCCGAGCGGAACATCTTATAATCGATGAACCGTAACGGTTGGTAGACTATGGAAACAATAGAGCAATAAGTTTTTGAGCTATGAAGTAAGAATAATGGCACCCTTATCGCTTATATACGAAGTAGATGCAGGGATTCTATGTTTCATACAACATTCAGACAATGCCCGCCCCTTCTCTTCTATATAATGACTAACACCAGACTAATCCTAAGCAGGTGTTATAACTACTTCTACCTTGAAGATATTGAATACACAATGACCAAATGCAGACGGAACAAGTAAAATAAGACAAGAATATGACTCCTGCTGAGTGAGAGGAAATCTTAACAAAATCTCAAAATGACGGACGAGCATATTACAGTTCCGAAATAAGAAAGGCCCGAAAAGGAAGCTGAGGGGGGATGCTTTGACACTCAGGGAAGACATACGTCTTCTTTGACACTATCATCACATATCCTTCAATGCACAAATAGACAATTTCGCACAATTTGAATTTTTGGTAAACAAACCAGGAAGAGTGAGGAAAACTGTCTTAAACTTCAAAGCTTTATAGGCTCTCCCGCATTTGTGTAAGAAAGGTGCAAGCGCAATAAAAATAATGCGATGACTAATTTGTTCAAAGTTGTGCTCTGGGTTTTTTAAAAGTACTCGCCGTCGATGTAAGTCGAATAAATGTGAGTTCTACAAATAATGATTAAAAATCAGCCGTGAGTCAGGTGTGAGATAAAAATTTCATTTCCTGTTGCCGCATCGCACTATCTCTCGGAAATATAAATTTTAGGTTTTCGCTAAGACCGTGATTCATGGAAATCCGAATGCAACTAGAGAATTGATGGCCAAAAAAACAATATGAGCTTTTAATAAAACAACGGCTACTGAGGTGGCTGCTAATGATAATGAAATAGCCAAACGCCGCTGAAGCCCATGGGTATAATTTCACATAATCAAGGCTAGGAGCGCGCTGGTTTATGAGCTCGATCAAAGATTCGAGTGATATCTAGAGAATATAGACGAAAAATCATTCGAGCACGTGAGACACGCATGAATATCTTTGATTTATGCATTGATAAATGGTGATTACAGAAGCTTATCGCCGAGACAACATTAACATGAAAAGTATGTTTCAGATGTCTCCGATAAGAAATAAATACCAGATTTTCACTAACTGTTAATAACCGGTCTGAAGTACACCTGGAAACTTGATATTTGAAATGAAAAGAGCTTTGTAGTGTCAAAATAGACAGACCAGGAATATAGGGCATTATCTTAGAAAAGGTTTGTTATACTGAACTGACTTTCAAAAGTTGAACAGAACGAGAATCAAACATAGTGAAATTCGAGGGATTTGGATGAATTATCCGAGGGTGAAGAGAAAAGTCCCAATAACAGTAACAAGTCCGTCATCGCAAAATAACAATTACGGGTGTATGAACCACCTAAGCCGAACAAGTCTATCGGGCAAGGTCATAGTAGTATACCTAAAATGATGGCTTGTTCCCCGAATTGGCTGAAAAAATGTCTTGTCCTAATGCGGTGATGATAAAAACGATAGAAAAAGGTAGAAGAAGTTGTATGTCTTACACATGGGTTCAATAGAGTTTTGCCAAATCGGTGAATCCACAAATGTCTCAATAATTCATAATTGCCGACAAACTATTGTTAGATATGAAAGAGTCTCGTTGCGCTGGGATAGTTCAAAAGAGCACAGAACTGGCTGGTCGCGATTATTCAAGAAAAGAAAGTTGGATCAAAAGATCCTGCGTTGAATACATGCTGGAATTAGAAAATGATATGTACTCACCTCCACGAGTAGCAAGTTGCTCCTGGGAATTTCGGGTCTCATCCACGGATGTGATTGTAGTAATGGATGTCATCTCCATTGAATCGAGATGTGATGGCAACTACCAAACTGGTGAGCGAAGGAGGGAGGAGCCTTTATACCGTACAGAGGATGTATGATTTGCGACAAGGTTCTCATTGCTATCTACGTCGGTTAAATTCAAGGAACAAACAATGATTCAGATATTGCGAAGAGATTCTGCAATTAGATGCTATTACTAAGGATACCCGGTGAAATCAAACAACTCGTCGATTTGTACAGTTTATTAAAAAAGCATTAGGTTTTTTGCAAAAAAATCTGAATGCCAAATGAGAAGAAAAGAAAATATTTGAGTATTCAATAACGATTTGTATATTTATATGCAACTATGTATACTTCGAACAGATCATGCAAGCCAGCTCACACAGTTTCCGGCATTAAAATATCAGAAAAAGTGAAACATTTGAACATCCGCGTAAACCAGAGCAGCCATTAGATGGCATTTTGTTAGACAAATTTGGATTCTTTATTACTACACAACTTGAATGTTCTCCTGAAACTCATGAATGCTGTCCAATCTCATCTCTCATGCACTTACTTGGAAAGAGTTATAAAATCCTGGTAAAGCTGTTAGTCCTATGATTGTTTCTCCTATACCGAAGTTTGACCCGGTGAAGAGATCCCATTCAGGGATTTCAGAAATGTCCAAGTCTACAAAAAAATCATGAACAGTGTTCTATAGTAACTCAAAAGATGCTACCTTCTCTTATAGAAAAGTAATGGGTTAGTTCTTCTGTCAAAGCTATATTAGGAACCAACACTGAAGAATGGATTGTTTGGCTAGCTTTTTTGGTGATTAACCCACATTCAGAAAAAATTCTAGCATTTTGCTTAGGCACCAGCGGTGTCGAGGTAGTTGACACGCCTATTTCGAAGTCGAGGAACGAATTCAGATCTTAACAAAAGCTTCTACAGATTGATACTCTTCGAACTTATTACTTTTATCTGATTTTTTCCTTTCAGTCCATTTCTTGCTACTTTTTGGCGTTTCAGGAACAATATCAGGAGAAAGAAGTTCCTGAGAGAATTTTGTAGACCGTGTGCAAACTTAATGAGATGATACCTTGGGTGAGTCTTCCGAACAGTTAGATACAGTCATCGACAAACTCTTCGGAATGTCATCTGAGCAGTCGGAGACGGTAGTTGCTGAGCTCTTCATTTCAACTCCACTGTCCACAGATATCTAGGATGAGTTACAGAACTTTTCTTGAATATTTTACTACCGCTTCTACATGTTCTTCCGACACTACCGAGCTAGTTTTTATAGCTGATGCGTATGATTTAGATAGTTTCGTTGACGATGCATTTTGAGGCGATTCCTTAAAACGAATGAAGTTCCATTTATGAAGTTCACTATGAACCTGTGAGTCATAGAAGACTTCATTTCGCGAACAGTCGGACATATTATCATCGATGTCATTTGGATTGTAGGACATTACTAAACACAACAGTACTACTAAGCTACAAGGAGCTGCCTCACCTGATATCGCAGTCGAGTCTGTGTGATAAGTAACAGAATCACGGATATACTAAATCGGTAAGTTATGCACATTTCGCAAGAAATTGCCCTACCTCGTACTCATGATTGTAAAGATGGCTAACCGAGGAAACAGTTGATGATGAAACCTCTCGTCTTCTGCTTGTTTTTCTTCTGTAAAGTTGTTACTGTACTTCATGTCTAAGATACAACGCACGGTCGTCCTTTTTCTTCCAAATTTCCAGTTGTTTTCATAACTCCAAAATTGAGTTTAGGAAGCTCTTTAGTTTTCTTTTTTCTTGGATTCGTAGCAGGGGTGACGTTGACAGGAGGAGCAACGGTTTTTTTCTAGAAGCACCTTATTTTTTTGGGAGATTTCTTTTCATATACTTGGTTATATAGGATGATATCGTCCCGTCTAGTTGTTCCTAAACCACAACGGCATCGACACACCTTCAAAGTTTAATCTTGATAGTTGAATCGTGACAACTCAACCTTAGCAACTAAAGATTGTCCTTTTTTTTCCCAAAGGTTAGATCTTCGTTGTGCATCAGTCCAACCGCGAGCCGATCCTACATTCTTCATTGTTATACAAAAGAAATCAGAGAGTAAAACCTATGTTACTCATCAGCTTGACCAGATGATCCTCAAAAGCCCGGAAACATTGTAAGTGTATCTTAGTCTCAACATAAGGACAGCGAACATTCGAGCATTCCATTACCACACCCTCGTCACAATCCTCGGCAGTCATTCCTTAAACATTTCAATGTGAACTGTTGTAATGCAATGTTCTCTTCGATGTAAAAGGACTTTCCATGCACACATGTATAACTTTCATAGTTTTTAACACCAACCTACTGCACATTCAATCGGCTCCGGCACAGGACAGCCACATAAGGAAGGAGCATTTTCACGAGTTGTTCTTGGCTCAGAAGTTTCATGCTTTTCCTTGCCTCGAGATTTTTCACGTTTTTCATATTTCCTCCCCATTGTTAGTTCTATAAGCATGGAAACAGTATTATTTATGAAAGAAGTCAGGAACAAGTACACATCAATCAGTAAATGGGAAAGAGTAACAATTAACAAGAATATGGAAATGTCATCAACTGAACGGAGCTACTTGTGATGGTGGGAGAACTGATATATTGATGAATTTTTAATTGAGGTGGTATTTAACAGGGAAAGGCGACTTCTCGAGAGCACTAGTATTGAGATAACATAGGATACAAGACAGATTACGACGCATTTGGCTTATGTGTAAGCCTATCATTTAATGACCAGAACAATGCCGTGTTACAGACGGACCATCTGATTGTT
Source organism: Auanema sp. JU1783 (assembly GCA_943334845.2). Lineage (NCBI taxonomy): Eukaryota > Metazoa > Nematoda > Chromadorea > Rhabditida > Rhabditidae > Auanema > Auanema sp. JU1783. Next base: position 925,525 of record CALQYR020007214.1, on the reverse strand, counting down.
CGAAAGAAGAAAAGAATTTATCTTACATTTAGGATCAGAACATTCATTCAAAATGTACAAACAAGGAAATCTGTTGTTCTTTCTGTCGAAATAATTTGTAAAAACGAAAACATGGATTTCACTGAACGCAAATTTGTAAGAACGCTGAGAAAACATGTACAAGAAGGGTAGCTAGGAGGTTGGGTATTGTTCGGGCGTAATCGAGGACTTTATATTAAAATTAAACAATTAGAAGTTAATACAAGTTAATTTGGATGTCGACATGAACAGTAAAAAGCAATAATATGATATTATTAACTTATTGCGAAATACAACGTGCCTTATCTAGCTGTCTGGGTATTACTAATGCGTGAACTCGAGATTTCAAACAAAAAACTTTCAAGCCAATTTTGAAATGTGGTGGAAGAGGCGAGAAGCAAAATTCAAATTAGCAATAGAGCCAGATATAACAGGAGGGCGCATATTCATTAATTTCAACTTCTTTTCTTACTGTAGATATGGTTGCATGCTGATCAATCGATTTTGGTTGAGAAATGAGTGACTTGAGTATACCCATGTGGTACTTTCTTGTTCAGTTTTGAGAACCCCTCTCAATCTCATCGCCTTTTGCATGGCACATGATATATATCAGTTCAACTCTTCAATGTTCTCTGACCATTTGGTTGGAATTCCATCGTAACGTCAGATTTTGGAGTTCTCTATCGGAGCGATGTTTTCCATTGTTTTAACATTTGCACTAGACCTTCTTGCGCAAATACCGCTTTCGGCTTCACGGCTCTATTTCGTTCCCTTCCCTCTCATCTTCCACGGTTGCTGGCTACTAGTCTTGCATTCTTAAAACATTCTTTACTTTACTGTATTTTTTATTTTCATTTACAAAGCTTTTCTAATCTGCGCAATCCGTGAGCGAGAGAGAGAAAGTGAACATATGGTCGCTTGGAGAGAACGAATGTTTTCGGCTGCGTGTATGTGTGTATGAGGTAGGCAAAGAACGTATTTCACTAATTTGACAGTAAAGGATTATGCAAATTCAAGGATTTCTATGACAACATATAAGAACATTTCAATGAAACTGTTGATCAGGATTTCCGTATCTGATGTCTCTCTCTCTCTCCCTCTCTCTCCAATTTCTTTCATATCAGATGGCTAAATCCGAGGTCATCAGCTCTTCCACTATCTATGCGGTGTCCAACTAACTAATAACTGTTGTTTATTTGACTATCGACCCTTCCTTTAATATTTCGCCCATTTATGATCAGTTTTCTTCTCATCATATACGTTTTCCGCAAGAAAGCCATCGAAACTAATTTGTCGAGACGCGTCAAGACCTTCAGGTTGTGATTTTGCGGAAATCTAGTATGTAAGTAAACAAAGTGTACTCTTCCCTGCTTTTTTTTCAATCTTAACTTTACTCTGTAAAAAAAGAAGTTGAAATTCTTCCGTTAACCTCTTTAGTTTCACATGATGCGAAGGAATGACAAATTCAAATATTTGAGTTAATCTCATCTCAATACAGCAAAATCTTGCTGACTAGTGGCGATTTTTTTTGGACGTGTTGTATGTGTCTCGGTGTAGAAAAATGTCTTTGAAACCTGTGAGATTGAAGATAATCGAAGTGACTTTTTGTAGAAAGTTTCTGCAGTTGTATACGGACGTCTTATACACACACATATATATGAATTCAGCTTTTTCTATTCCTCTCTTTTGCGATGAAATTGCATTCGCATTCTCTTATTTGACGATTAAAACTGAATTCCATTTGTTGCTTCTTAAACACTTTAAAGGTAGTTCAGTTTTCTTCATATTTATTTTGCATCTATCTATGAACCGGAAGATTAATATAAGTTTTTCTTCACCGCTCTCGTGCATATTTACTGAAAAAAAACATTTTATATAATATACTTGATTTATTGTTTAGAAAATCAATGTCAATTTACATAAACCACATATTTGCATATCTACCTCATTGATTGATTTTTTAATTCACGCGTGACTCTCTTCGTTTTCACGTAAATTATAGGTTCATTTACACAGATTGCAGATGAGCTGAACGGTTGTGCTTATTTATCTTCATTCATCATATTATAATATTCATTCTTTCTATTTTATATATTTTCAAATGATAGTAAAGAAGTAGCATTGACATCAAAACATTCTAGCCAGTCAACCAGCACCTCGCCCACTTACCTACTCACCCACTTCCCTTGTTTCGTCCCTCTTCTACTTTCTCTCGCAAATTTTCCCTTATTTTATTATATCTGTCTTCTCTTCTCTGTGGTGTATTCATTTGTATAAATTTATTTTGTTATTTCCAACAAAACCATATGTTCTGGTACGAGACTCTTTCAAACAGCGTTTAACGAGCTGTGAATGTTCAGAAATTAGATATTTTTATCTTAAAAGTTCTTTTTATGAGTCAGTTGTACGTTGTCTGGGTATGTGTGTGTGTGTATGTATGTATGTTGAGCTCCTGATGAAGCTCAAATATGAAATGACAAACATATCCCATTTGATGTAAAAACAGCAACCTTTCCTTAATATATTTAGTAATTTTCATGTTATTAATAGCTTTTTTACACCCACAACACCCTTCGTTCTTTAAATCAAAAAGTGTTCGAACAGCTCCTCTCATTTGTTTTTGTTTGTACATTTCGTTACCTCTCTTCTCACAATCTCATGTTCTACAAAATTTAAAAAAATCGATTCTTTTAAATCAATATTGACCAGAGAATATTGATGAATCTCATAATTAGTTGAAAGTTTGATGTGTTTGATTAAAGTTTCTTCAATTTTCTCGAGAAAAACGCGAAAACGAGTGGTTCACGTTGTAAAATTTTCATATTGAAACGAGAGTACAGATGATAGAATAAAGAGATCAGTAAGAAGAGTATAAGACAGGCTGGATTTGATATAAAACATCTCTAAAGAATGTAAATGTTTTGATTTTTGATTGTAATCTTAGTCCTTATGCATTCACCTCTAACACTCTCTAACCCCTGGTTGCACAAAAGAAAAATGATCGTAAAGCCCTCTAGTGGAGAGAGCACATCGATAACTGTCTAGTCAGACGATGCTCGTATTGTTCATGCGAACGACTTTTCCAGATTCGACCACTAAAAAAACTTTGTCTTATCTTTACCTGAAATCCATATACGGAGAGAGTTTGACAATTGGAGAAGTTTTCTTTCGTGTCATCAATTGATAGAGAAAAATCGTGAGAGAGCTGATGACAATCGATCGCAATTGTGACAAAGCCTATTTTCATTTTTTGTGTTCAAACTTTTCCTCTTCCAAGTGTAATTAAGCAATTGAAATATTTTATCGACTTTTTCTACACCATAATCAATATGTGCAACTAGTCCTTTTATGTTTTCCACCGAAATCTTTCTCTCTCTTCTGATTTTTGTTAATGTTAATTGGATTAGAACTATGTTCGTCTTTTTGCAGCCATGGAACGCGAAAAGAAGAGGACCAAAGAAGAAGAAGAAGAACTGGATCGCAAAATTGCTCAAATAAGGGAAAAAAACCAAAAAATCGTGGAAAGAACAAGGGTTTAGTTATATTTTTGTCATCCGTATTCTTTACCATCTCATTCTAGGAAGTAGAAGAGGACAAAGCCAAGTATGCCGTAGATGAGCAGAAAGGTGCATCGAAGGTATTCCATGAAAGTTTGTTTAGTTTGTTTTATGATATCATATGTTTAGCCAATTGTTGAATCACCTACTACAAGTCCTAAAAAGGGCGAATGGAGTAGAGAATGGGATCAGGGCAAAACTTCGTATGCTATATTGTGCCAGCTTATGAGAGATTTCTGATGTTTAGAGCAGACACATGGCGTGAAAATGTTCCATCTATTGAGTTAAGCAGTCGACTGGCCGGTCGCGGTGGGAGTCGTGGAAAATCAGGTGGTGGAGGTCGAGGCAATTCACACAACAATAAGCCACGAAATCAGCCTGATATAGTATTGTGATGGTTCAAGAACAGAATGATTCTTTGATTTCAGCAGAAGGGAAGCCGATTAGAGGGCCGCTTAACTATTCCATCGGAAGGTAAAGAGAAAGGAGACAATTCTGGAAATCGAAATGTTGGACGAGGAGGTAACAGAGCTCGTCCAACTAACACCGATTCAAGAGAAGTCACAAAGAAGGGTAAAGACTTAAAAGTCAAAATCACTAACGATAAGGTGGAAACAGTGTTTGTTATTGTATTATAATGTGTTGATTTTCCAGATTTCATCTCAAGCTAATCAGCAGCAGGCTCCGAGTCATCAGAAGCAACACAAGAGAGATAACAATCAGAAGGTAGATAATAGGAAGGAAAAGCCTGCTGGCGAACGCTTTAATAAGGTTATTCGTGCGAATAGTGTACTGTAAACGTTCATCATTCCATTTCAGGATAGAAGATCACAAAATGATGATCGTCATGTTATAAAACTTATAATTAAAAAAGCCATCGATAAGATCGAATATTTGGAAAGATGCGAAAAACGCCGTTTGAAACAAGAAGCTGACAACTCCATAGAAGTTTTCGAAACTTCAAAAGAAGATTATAGATCAGAAGGTCTTTCCATTGTTTTGTTGTATTTGTTGAGAACCATTTTGTAGAAGAACATTCTGAGAAATCTTTGGAGGATGCCGAGCAACAGATTGTGAAGGAAATTGAAAATGTGCCTGAAGACTTGACAGTTTGTGAAGAGAGCAAGCAAGAAGAAATAGAAAATGATGAAAGCAAAAACGAAGCCCAAGACGCCAACCAAAATGTCATCAAGTTGGTAGCAGAGAAGGTCCTTACTCTTGAAGTTTCTTCATAAATTGAAACAAAAAACTTATTTATTTTACTTACGACTCGGTTTGCATAACTCAGTTTTTCATTTTACGTTCTCCTTATGTACTTCAGCTGTGATTTTGCTTATACTTATCAAGTGTGCCTTGTAAAAATGAGATTTATAGCTTAATAATCTGAATAATTTATTCATATTTGTATAAAAGCAGTTTCTTAAAATAAAAATTTTTATTTTTCAATAGTGCTTTGCTAGTTGATAGAGACATCCGGATCGCTTGTGTCGTCACTGCCTTCCGTCCTCTTGTGTGAAGAGGGAAGTTCAATTCGAGGAAACAACATACGTCTTCATATGTTTCATGTCAGCATACATCGCAACTAATGATCATAAACAAAATTTGAATTTCTCTCACGTTTCCACGTTACACTACTAAGAAACATTCACCGTCATTTTCATTTACAACAGACTTGTTAAGCGGTTGTGCCCTTGGGAGGAAAAACAGAGCGATTGAAGTCCAAAAAAACACAGATTGCCAGAAACTTTTTGTTTTCTATTTTGAAGCTACATTCAAATGAGAATCGCTCAAAAATGGTACGTGGAAAGAGAGAGAGAGAGAGACCATATCGTCAGTGAGGAAAAGCTTATGAACGGAATAGAATATTAATAACAGCCATTCGATTAAAAAAAAACTTCAATCCATCCATATATGTAATAGTGATAGCAGAAAACAAACAATTAGTCGGTTATTGAACAAAAAAATACAATTAATTTCACAATTTTTCAAAAATCAATAATTCATATCCTCAGTTTAGCCCTTTGCTTATCGATTTATTGATTATTTAAATCATTTTCAGGATTCAATCTAGAGGAAGCGGTTGTGTGTGGATATATCAATCTAACTCTTAACTCTAATCAGTCTTTCCCGGTTATTAATGGCACATTTCCTCATTACAATCATCTCACAATTTTAAGTGATTTTTTTCAAATTAAAAATGTTGGAGATTGATCTACAAGATATATCAATATCCTCCTCTCACTCTTGCGAACAACAAGAGGAGGACGATTGGTCTTGTACTATGAACCAATTAAGGTATGCCTTCGTCTGTAATACGCAGTAAATAAACAAACATGTTTGAAGGATAGAGGATAGCGATTTCAACGCAATTTTTCGAAGTATTCAGGAAGCTATTGATGCGAATGTGTACCCCGAGCTCACTCCATTAGGCAGTTCTGGTCAGACTTGAACTTTCCTTCTCTTAATTTATGTAATTATTTGCATTTCAGGAACATATTTTGCTAAAGATATAAGTGGAACGAGTGTGGCTGTTTTCAAACCGAAAGATGAAGAACCATTTGCTGAGTTGAATCCCAAATGGCCGAAGTTTTTTCAAAAGTGCTTAACTATACAAATAGTAAATTGAATGACTTAATATTGTTCAATATGTTTTAGAATGCTTTGTTTCTGCTGTTTTGGAAGAGCCTGTCTTATTGCTAACAGCGGCTATCTATCAGAGGCTGGAGCCAGTTATGTCGACTCAATGCTTCAAGTTAGTTTTATTTTCAACTCTCCCTGAATTTCATCATCTGCTCCCTGCCTGCAGTTAGAAATTGTACCGAAGACTCGAGTGGTTAAATTGGCTTCACCGTCCTTTTACTATTCGCGATGGTACGGAAGAAACATTGTGAAACCCAAGGAAGGAAGTCTTCAGGTTTTCAACTGTTTTTTCCTTTCATTTTATTTCCTAATTGCAGCTTTTTGTTAATGGTTACGAACGAGCTGAAACTGTATTCGGGCGCTGGGATTATAATAAAGAACTTTTAAGTTCAGAGGAAGAAGTGAGGTATGGAATGTTCGCGATTGTTCAAGGTATACAGCTTGTCTTTCTAGATTCACAGAACTATTTCAAAGGATGTGCGTCTTGGATTATATAATAAGAAATACTGATAGACATCTAGATAATCTGCTCATTAGGTTTCTATGGACGAACCCTTTTTCCATTTGTTTTTTTGTTAATTCAGACATGTGCCTGGGAAAGAATTAGAAATAGCGGCGATTGATAATGGTTTGGCTTTCCCAGTCCGACATCCGGAATCAGCAAGTCGTTTTCGAACTTTTCCATTCCGTTGGGCGAATCTTAAGTGGGCTCAAAAGGTATGATCTTTGAATAAATGAATGAAATGGGCTGATTTTTAGGATTGGGATGAAAGCTTAAGAGAACATCTTCTCGAAGTTATAACGCCACATTTCACTCATGAATTATGCAAAGTATTACAAGTGAGGCTATTTATATAAAAGTCAGATGATATTTTAATACATCATTATTATTATTCAGGAGCTATTTTCTAATAATTCTATAAATAATCGAGTTCTGATTGAAAAACAGCTCAGAATTGTTCGCGGCCAGGTAATGCAGGCAGCTTTTTGTTCTTTTGTCAATAAATGCTTTCTTAAAGTTATGGAATCTGAGAAAAGCCCTGATCAACAACGATCCGCCCGCTGTCATGTCCAAGCTAGAACCTGTAACTCTAATCCGACGGTTTGTCATTTTTGAATTCTTAGCTCGTCTTTTATTCTATTTCTACTAATTCATCATATCTGAAAGATATTTTGAAAATACCAAAGAGAAGCTAAAGATTATTTTAACAGACATGGCCGTAAGCATCAAAATTCTGATGATTGGTTGGAGTGGTTTCGTTTGAAATCTGTTGATTATGGAGACCGTAGTTGTTGCTGAGATATGCAAAAAACGAAATCATCTCGCCCCCCTATCTACCATAAATGGACCACAGGCAGAAAGACAAGACAGACGTTTGAAATAAATCGCTTGTAATAATATCTTTTCACATCTAAGATTCCACGTGAACACGTAAATATATTTTTAATATGAAATTTCATTAATTCCCTTCGCTGGAGATTTTTGAAGAAACGATGCAGCAGGATGTGAATGAGCATATCCTGGAACCATTCGGAAAACGAAAGTTTCAAGGGGATTTTCTTGAATCTTTCAGAAGTAGAAGTTGAAAACAGCATTCTCCACTTGTGCATTAACTATTAGACGCTTGAACCAGCGTAGCATAGAATTTGGTTCTGGGAAACGCAGAAGCATCTGTTTTTCGTGTTCTGCTAGTTTCTGATTAAAAAAAGTGAATTTATCAAATCTCCGTATATGGTAGTTCTCATGTGGATGCATGGATGTAATGCTGGCCCGACAGAGGCACAGCGTAAATGGGAAGTTTTCAAAGCTCTCAGCTAATTTTTAGTCACAAAAAAACGAAATATAACTTAATTGTTTACAGATCTTCGTCATTATCCCTTATGCCGCCTACATGAAAGATTCTTCCTAAGAACAAAGAACAGATTATTTTAATAAAATAAACAAGCATTCGAGTAAGCTTCCCTCTTCTCCCACTTATCCAGGCTCCAGCTGGATGTATGGATGTTGACCCTCCTGCTAATTAACCACTAAATATTCCTATTTCCTCCTATTTCATAACTTCTGAAGATAAGACGGATCTCTCTCTCTGACGAATAGGCTACCATGTGATGATGTTTCCCTCATATAGACTCCTCCCTCTTCGACTCTCAAATTTCCATTCAGCTACCTCCTGCTGCTCCTTCATTTGAGGCGGCTTTCCCTCCCAATACACACATACACACACGAGTAAGATCTCTACATTTTGTTTATTAACAACGTTATTTCAGCCTATGCGCTACAAGTCAGGCACATGCGATTCATCTCATGACCGCACTTTCTGACACAAGCGAACTCTATTCGATTTCGAAAGAAACGTTAAATTAATAATACGTACATGTGATGTGGAATCATTCAAAGCAATCCTCTGTTCTTTTCTTCCTATCCTCTTATTCGACACCAGCATATCAATGCCCAAAGATTGCTCAAAAACAATTCTTCTGATAATGAAGAACATCCTCGTCACCTGACGTCCTAACTGTTTATACTTTAGAAAGATATGATGTGAAGTACACGATCTACTATACTTTTCTCTTTATAGTATGGTTCATCAGGCTTACATCTAGGCATATCCTTTTTCTCTCTCTCTTTCCTTCCCTTTCTCTCTCTCTTGTTCTCTCTCATCTCGGTCTCTTACTCTTTCTTTCTCTGTCCATCTACTCAAATACTTATCCTCTTCCATATATCTAACTATATGTGCTTCATGTGACATATAGTAGAGTTCAATCTCCATAAAAATATACCAAAAAAGAATATAATCCACATTTCATTATTTTTTAAATAATAATGTAATTTGGATGGAAATTTTTCTAATAATTCCTCACACAACATATGATTCGATGTAATATTCCCATTGAATTCTTGTGAATTCGATAATAAACATCGTCGAAGAAGCAAATAAAGTGCACGTGGATGTCTTTACGCATCAGAACTCGTGTATGCTAATGAGGAATATTCAGATAATTGAAACACGTGAAACACGTGGGCGGTTGTGGATTCATTGTTTTCCAGCTCACGCACATGCGCGCGCACACACACACACACACACACACACTCACACACAGACACAGACACACACTGTCATAGACTCACAGAACGGTTGATGGAACATCTAAAGTTCAGTTGCTTGAACGATGTCTCATCTTTGATATCGAACGAAACAAAATTTTCTTTGTTTAAGTTCAGTTTCTAGCAAAAACTACGTTGGCCCTTTCCATTATCATGTTGCCATTCCTTTCCTCTCTTTTGTATTCTTATATGAAAAAAACTGATACAAAAGAATAACTCGAAAGGTCATTAACATAATCAGATAAATGGCACGTAAACTCCACATCTTCATCCAATCTGCTTATCATGCTATCCAATCATCATTGACGGCAGTCGTGCCATAAAGAGCAATGCAACAATCTGCTATTGTCAATGTATTCTTGAATAATCAGAATAATTTCAATTTTAACAACTATTATATTTTATTTCAAGCATGCTGTTGTTCTTTTTTTGTACTCGACTCAACGAATATCTTGTTCACACCTTCTTTCTATCCATTTCACTCTCTCCGTTCTCATTTTTTTGCTGTACGCGTTCATTTCCTGCCCAGAGATAAATGGAAGCACATCTGCTTTTTAGCGGCTCGTCTTCCGCTCTACCATAAGTTGTAAAAACGGAAATGAGCTCATGTTGTAGCTTCAAGTTCAATCTGTTTTTCATCGGCTTTTTGTTGATTTATACGTTCAAACAGTTCAGAGTCATTAGTCATTCTCACTTCTTTCGTCCAAAGAGCAGTTTTCAATCTGCGAAGAGTTCTTGTCTTGAATTATCTTCTGAAAGCCGTGATGTATTACCGTTGAAAAACAGAGAGAGAGTGAGTGTGAAAGTTAAACCTGTAGAGGCAGGACCAGTGACGAAAGGCGATAGAACGATTTGAGAGGGAAATAGAAGTATGTGGGAAAATAATCGAAGCTACTTGAACTTTGTATCTTCTAGAGAGTTGATATCCAATATTTTTCCTAATGCAACCTGTGTGCCCTTTAGACGACTTCCTCATATCTTATATATTTGTAATTTACTCCTTTTCCATTCTTTTCTCATTGACGTCATTATACTATCTCTGAGTTCTCTAGTTAAACGTCTTTTTCATCCATGCCGATGGGTGGAGCTTAATCGACACCGTTTTTATACGCCGATTGTCAAGGTGAGCCATATAATCTTGAGCATCAAGACGATTTTGTGTTTGGCGAGGTTTGTGCGAATAATAATTGGCCGAGTCAGTAACATTTCTTTCGTCATTAGTCAAAGATCCTCTCCATCATATTCTTATTCATCTTATCTGCCTCATTCCCTCTTTCATCCTCTCACAGCCAAAAAACAATATAAAGAGAGAAAGAAAGAGTAAGAGAGAGAGTATATGATATAGCAGTCATCATCTCATTTCTCGGGTGTACGTGACACTCACGTGATTTTAATGGCCTTTTCTACAAGGTTCTGCTAACCATATACATACATATATAATAAGTATCTCTGCTCTATCTCACTTCTTGGGAGATTGTTTTTTTAATCGTTAAAACTTCATTTTTTATTATCTGCCTGTCTCAATACACATGAATTATTTGCTATTAAGTACCATTTTTGATTAAAAATTTAAGGAATTTTGATGTGATCTCTTGAATGTTCCAATTGTCTTTCAATTGACCACAAAAGTCCATACAAACACATCTTTCTCTCTATCTCTTTCTCTCTCTCTCTCTCTCTTCCTCCTTCTTTTCTCTCTCTCTCTCAATCCCTCCCAATCCCTCTTTATCTCTGTGAGTCGACCACAGAAAGAGCATTGTTGAAATCTCAAAAAATCTTTTATTTTTTTCCTCCTTTTCTTTCCTACATCTCATCTCATATATACCATAATAACAGTGTTGATGTCCTTTCAGCCCATATCTATTTCAACAACTACTACTACTACCGCATATGATGTTTCTCCTATCTATTTTGTAGACAAAACTACAAATAGAAACGACATTCGACTTTATAAAGATGAAAATTATGTTTTTAGAAGCCTATTGACAGCTCTGATTTACCATCTCATTCAGTAATTAACATATTTTTGACGTGTCTTACGTCTTACTTACGTGAAGTTCACGTCAATTGACGTTCATCAGTTTTGCGAGATAGACAGGAGCTGAAGCGGTTGTGAAATATTAATTGAGAAATACATTTTTTTGTTGTTTTTTTACAATAAATAATCTAAATCAAGAGGTTAAAAACAACTTTCTCTCTTTCTCACTCTCTATCTCCCTCTCTCTCCCTCTCTCTATCTCTCTTTCTCTCTCTCTGTATCATTCGTCTCAGTTATACCACTAACGTCATTTCTGGACATTTGATCATCATTGTATTCGCTTTTTTTATTTTTTAATCCTTCTTCATAGTGTTATCTTTATCTCTCTCCCTCCCACCAGTTCTGACTTTCCTCTCTCTTCCTCTTTCTCTTCTGGACAGCTTCGTCTTGTTATCTTCTACCCTTTCCTAGCCTTTTCTTTCTTTATCTCTTTCTCCCCCTATCTCTCATCAAATTCTTTAATTTTATAATAATAATAATAATAATAAGATGTAATGATCAATTCTACTTTCTATTTTGTAATCTTCTTATCCATTTTTGGATGAAAAATAATCTTTTTTCGTCTTCATCATCTTGTTTTCCTCTAACACAGTGGAATGTGCAAAGTCAATCTGCTCAGCACACTCTTCGCTCCTGATCAGCGTGTTACTCATGCAAAATCATAAGATTTCTGAAATTGCTGCTCTTGATTGACGTATTCATAAGGATCAATGAGATGAAGAGGCACAATTTTAGAAATCTGTCCTTTCACATCTCACATCTTACTCGTTTTCTCAGTGTACTTCTTTTTTAATTACTTCGTTTTGGAACAGATCTCTTCTTTTTTATTCCTCACACTCTCAGCAGTCGGCAGTTTCATTTAGTTCATTTGCAGACGTATAGGATGAAACTTCAAGTTACAATTCTTTTGTGCTTATGCCTTGCCAGTTCGTCTTCTCTCCGTCAATGGCCAAGATTTTGTGGATCTCGTCTGACTAAATTTCTTGCTGAACAATGCCCGTATGCAATTTTTATTTCAAAAAAGTTTTTTTCATACCCATGCTCATTGCAGACAAGCAACTATGGAATGCCCCGAAACAGATGATGAAGAACTTAGTCTAGTCTCACGTAAGTCCCTTTCAAGTCAATTCTTCCAAATCTTCCATTCATTTTGCTTATTTTTGTTTCCTTGCTCAGCCCAAAACAATCGTTTCTTACTTTCAGAAGTCGTTGATTGTTGTCTGAAGCCATGCAGTATCGAAGCAGTTCGCCAACTCTGTTGCACCTACGCCAAGGAGCAGATGGGAGCTGCAAAGCCCGTAAGTATTCTAGAATGATTTGTGATTATTTAAACTCTTTGTTTTTAAAGCTGAATAGCTAGACAGAAAAAGCGAATTAAAAGTTAAATATAAAACAGGCTGAAAGCAAAAAAGTTATTTTGAAGGAAATGAGAGAGGAAGACGAATCAAATTGCTGACGTCTGACTGTTTTTTCATTTTTTCAGGTAAAATTTACTGCAAGTGACATCTATATGCTGAAGGAAGGAACTAATTCTTGAATGAATTCACGTTTTTCCAATGTCAAATGTTGATAGATGACCTCTAATCTTACAAGAAAGAGTTTTCACCATCACCCACCCAGCCGTTCCTCGCTTGCCCCCCTCCCACCTTCCAGCTACCATCGTCGTCGTCGTCGTCGTTTTTGATTTCTTATAATAATATCATTGATAAAAATGTGTTTGAAAAAAGCTATTTGACAATGAAATCAATCAATCAGCATAGTTTATTGTTACTTCGATCTCATATTCTTATTTATTTATACTATTAATTTAAATAAAGAACATATGATAAGTGTTGAAACGGATAGCATACTATTCGAGTTCCTGTTCTTCTTCGAATGATATTCTTGTTTCACATCAAAGCCCGGCTGGAAGTACGGATCGAAACCAAACTTATCCTCATCATCATGATCAGCTGGGTCCATTTCGAATATTTTCACATTGAAGTCTGCATCTTCACTTTCACGCTCTCCATCAAAGACAATTGAACGTAGTTTTCTAGCTAAATGAGAAAAATATATTTTGATGAGACAAATCATTTCAAGCTTACCATAATCTGAAAGTGTGTTTATGGCCGAATCAAGTAAAGATGTTGAGTTAGTAGAGTACTCGTCGTCGTTTCTGTCCTCAGACGTCGTTGACGCCATTTCTTTTGGAGATATAGTTGTTGACTGTACAATCTATAATACAAAAACGTATTTTTAGACAAATGAGCTCTGCTACATACCCAAATAAGGAAAAACAGCGGAAGGACATGCTTGATTGAGATCATTATCAAGTTTCTTTGGGCATTATATTAAACGTCTTTTTATACCTTCGCGACTCATTTTCATCCGAATAACAACTATAAATAAACATTTTTATTTACTTTTTCATCTTCAACAATACACATTTTCAATTAAAATAATAATAAAAAATACATTTAAAGCTTTTTGTTTTTCATAAAGTTGTTGCTTCCAACGATGAATAGCATAATCCCGTGTAGTTACAGATCGGCTTCAAGTAATGATCCACTCGTGTGAATCTGATGGATATTCCGTTATATTTCTAGATAACAACCTCGATATCTGAATACCTTCCTAACATATTTGCTGGACATCCAGTTGTTCCAAATGACGTCATTGCTATGAGTGTAGCTCTTCCTTTAGGATCTCGTTGTTCCATTCCTGATCCACTATCTCCCTATAAACATCTTTGACTAAACGAGGAACTGAATATATGATAGAAATACATGACAGATTCTGGGAGTATTGTAGTCCGTTGGGTTCATGGAAGTAGCACATAACAGATCAGCTGCTTCATGTGGCAACTGTAAGCTCTATATTTAGAATCTTTCTTGTTTATCAGTTTATAAACCTTATCGCTCCATGGTCTTCGACAAAACTTATCAACCATCATTGGTACTTCATGAATCTTGGGACCGCTTTCTTTAAAAACTTAAAAACAATAAAATTGAAATATTTTAATTTTAAATTCGTTGGCATACTGTCGCTCCTTCCCCAGCCGGAGACCATCAGAGTCTTCTGAATAGTAGGACGAACAGAGGGAAGACATATAGGAGAAACTCGTTCATTAAATTTAATACTGAAAAACAGATATTTTTAAATTTCAAGAAATCATTATACCTGTGCTCCAATTCTATAATTGCGATATCGTTACCATTTTGACATTGTTGAGCCGCGAAATCTCCATTCAGCAGTACACTTCGAATCTTGAAAATGCATTAGAAGAAATGTATTTTTGATTATTTCATCAGTTCATACTTTGTTTTTGTAAACATCAGCTTTATAGCAATCTGGATGATTGGGATGATCGTCACTTTCTCCGCGAATACACTGACCTCCATAAACTACTACTCGTTGATGTAAGTCATCGATTGAACGATAAGCTGCAGCTCTATAACGATTTCATTTATGAAAAGCACATAACTACACATTTGCATAATAATAATCATCATTAGGACATTCTTATGAGCGTTTTGGCGTTAGTACGTCACGTGGATTTTTCACGTGACGTCTGATGCGTGAAGAAAGGAAGTGCATATCATGACATCATTTTTTCATTTATACTATCTTTGAAGCGGTTGCATTCAATTAAAATCAATTTCTTATCAAAAGGCAAAGAAATAGGGAAGGGACGTCACGAGTACTCTTGTTCAAAACCTACAGACAGCTTGATCCAGATCCCATTTGAAATTTCATAAATCCATGAGCTACAGTAAGAATATGATAAGGTGATATAATGGTTCCACCTAATCGATGTTGATCCTTAACTATGTATGTTATAGATGGAATTTGAAGATAGCTTTACATGTAACAGTAATGAAACAGCCCATGGATAATGAGATGAATTAGCTTTACTTGAAAATCCGCATTTGTTAGAGATCTCTTCACTCTCCTCATACGACAGAAGGGATGATTCTCGAACTGAAACACCGTAGACAAAAGTATCAGAAGACAAAGCAAAGAAGAGAAGCTTAACATGAGAAACAAACTCACATGGCTTTCCTATCCATATAGGAGTAAAAGCAGTATTAACATAGAAGAACGTTGATAATATAATATATTTATACATAAGACTAAATTATACTATGAAGTTATATGTTATATATATAGCCTTAGGGTAGTACAATTACGAGATTTGATATGAAATCTTGTTGATGGCAGGTTAAGCAACTAGTAAAAACCTGTTGAAGTCGAATACAATCAACACATATAACATAATGAAAGAAAATAAGAAACTGACAGTTTCCGTTGGGTACAGAGGGCGGATGCCTTTTGGCATATTTGCAAATCTGTTTAACCCAAATATCAGTTGACAAGGTAGACAAGGTCATGCGAATGATAGAATATGTTACAACAGCTGATTGGTTTTTATGTTTTCATTAGAATAATTCAAAACTACATGACTGATTACTCGGGAAATACTTATTCTTGAAATATAGAACGGCAAGCCAAAACGGTAAGGCGCTAAACCAGATTACGGTATAGATGCATATCAGCGATACATCACAGAAATAGTGACTCACAAATTCTCTTATCTGTCAAAAATAAATGAGACAGTTCTTATAATCGATTATGCAAATGGCATATATTTACCCTGGAGTTGTTGGGTTCAGCTTCTTCCGATAAGCCATTCAACGAGACATCCTTAAACAAAATTGACGTTATATTCAAATTCATTGTAATAAACAAAAAAATTTTTTTTCTGATTACTAAATTCACCTCTAATCTATCCTCCTCTGAAACAACTAAATATTCTGTCTGAAAATAATATTTTAATCTAAAATGCATCTTTAAACCTCCGCTTGCTGGCCATAGCGTTGAGAATTTTCCATTACAACTATAACACGATATCATAAGGAAATGATGAAGTTAAAGATTCTGTCGTCTAACGACCCACACACACACATACACACACACACACACATCACTTATATACTAAAGTAGATATACTAAGACAGAAGACAGAAAAAAATCAAAAATTTCATTCAGTTGGACGGAAGAAACATGGGAAACATACAACCGAATGGTTTATCAGTTTCTTCTCTCCACAATTGGACCGCTTTTATGATTTTATTTACTTTTGATGAAAATAAAGATGAAAAAAAAAAGATTTTTTTATAGTACTTCTCTCCTCATCTTAAGAAAACACATAGATCAGCAGTTATTTCCATTTTCTAAGAACTATTTTGAATTTCTTAAACATTTGATTGTATTGAAAATGGATTGACTATGTGATGAATGCAACCGCTCTCTCTGTTTGTTGAGGTTGAAAATGAACTTCCCGCTTGCCACCGTTTCACATTCTGTTTCCACGTGTGTGTTTTCACGTCAACTTGATGCTAATGAGATGTGGTAAAGGGAGAAGAATGAGTTAAGGAATATATTTATATATCTGAATGTAATTTATAAATAATATTTTCTAGATAACAAGCTTGTACTAGATTAGATATAATCAATGTTTTCCGGCATTGCACTATGTGTTCTAATAAAATATTCTTTTTAGGTGAGTATGTGTCCCCTCGACTCTCTCTCCCTCATGCTCTTGGTTCCCTTTGAGTGTGTTAAAGCATCTAATTCAAATTCCAATATGTAATACTATTAGAAAGATCAACATTTAAATAAACATAAACTAATCATCTCCACCCTCGTAACGGCTTATCCCATAACTTCATCCACCCTCTCACCTTCCAACTTGTCCGAGCCATTCATTGAAATGCTAATCGGTTTACATTAAAAAAAAATATTTTTTGTGCATCCTCGTTGAAACAACAATGATCAACATCTTGTTTATAAGAAATGGAGATTGAAGGAATAATTCAAACGTCTCAACTCTGCATATGGTTTGCTTGTTGACTTATCAAATAAGGCATTCATTTTGTTTTCTGCATCCGTAACCCCCCTTCATTCCCATACCACCATCACCTCACAACTCCCCTATTTTGGATTACTTTTACTTCTTTTTCAATCATCTAAAGCCTTTTTAGTGACTTCATTCACAACAACAACCATTTGCTACAAATCATATTTGGATGTTTGTCTTTGACCGTTTGATCTCTCTCTCACCCAAAGCTTCTTCATCAATGAGTTTGTATCAATTTTCATATTTTAAGTGAATAATCGACAACACAAATCATAACTGTTCTAGACCAAATATACAAAGAGAAAGAAAAAGATTGGAAAAGAGATGAAGAGAAAGAGAGAGAGAAATACTATGTGAGGTAAAGAGAATAGGGGGAGGGTGAAAAAAAAATAAAAGAAGAGAATGAGGAAATGATGAAGTTCACTCGAGGTCCACGAGGAGGGAGGGGCTCAGCAGCCAAGAAGGAACGGTGGGCGGCCCATTTCCAGCACAAACGCAGATGTCGTCCTCATCGTTGTTGGTTAGTTGTGATTTTTTTCTTCAAAAACTTTGTATTGAGAAAGTTTCGAAAACATAATTTATTATTTTATATTAGAAGACTATAATTAAAACTGTCTGTCCTTGTCTGTTTTTTACTTGTTAAGAGGTTTTGTTGTTGTCTTTAGGCAGCCGAACAATCATGAGAGGTAGAGAGAGACCCTAATAAAGGAGGTAAGGAAAAGAGAAAGAGAGAAAAAGAGAGAGAGAGGTTGAGTAAAGTTTTGGTCATTCATTCCTCGTTTATCAGCTACAATAGGTTCAGAACATCGTTTTTCCAAACAACTTTTGTATAAAATTTTTTTCTACAGTTCCATCTTAAGTCAATTGTTTTTCTTCCAAAATTCATATCTGCTAAGATCATCTGAATAATATTGATCAAACATCTGGTTATAAGACTATTCATATTTGGTTAAAATAAATTTTAAACAAGTCCTAGTTGTAGAAAACGAGAAGTAAAAAATCGGATCTTCAGATCCATCAGAAGAGGTTCCGGAGCCGTTTTGCCTATTTTCAACTCCGATGAGCAAGGTTGCAAACCTCAACAACTTGTAATCTTTTAAAAAATTTTAATCTGTATGTTTATTTATTTTATAAAGTATATATATTGAAAATGCTTTTTTGGCTCTTTTTTGCTCATCACAATGTAGACAGCGAAAAGACAGAAAACGAAAGAACGAAAAGGTCTTCCCTCGTTTTTCAACTACTTTCCTTATCCTTCTTCCTGTCTATGTGACATCATTGAACTTTGTATGAGAAAGTAAGATAGATTGATATTAATAGAAGAGAAGAGCTGCAACTTCTCTTAAAACAAGCCAGTCATGAGGTTCTCACATCATACTCTCTCAATTCATAACTCTCTTTTGACTTCGAATAATTAATTGTTTTAAGATTTTATCGCTTAGGAAAACTTTTGAAAGACGAGACCTACGATTCCTTTCTTTCAACTTCTTCCATCGTTTTTTTAATTTTTCGTGTTCTTCCTTGGACAAGCCATCAATTTCCAATGAAATTTCCCCCAAATGTTTTATTTTGGAAAAAATCACTTGAGAAATGGATTGTTCTTTCATGAACACCGTGACGGCTGTCACTGCGGAAGTCTTTCCTAGACATCCAACCCCCTACCCCTTACACCTTCACACCTTAGATATCTATCAGAGCAATAGATTTACATATGTTCTGTACTTTTGTTCATTTTCTGAGGAAAAATTCCATTTTCTATCTTGCCTCCTCCTCCTCCTCACTCCCCCATGATCGTCCAATCTTGAACTTTTAAACCAAAAACAAATAAAATGAAGAAGGGAGACCAAGAAGGGAAGAGATGAAAAAAAAATTTCGATCATCAATTCTGATTTGTTCGAACTCGATGGTCTACCGCTTTCGGTATTTTCTAGTACAAAGGAAAAAGATAGAGATAGATAGACATCTTTCATGATTTTTCTAACCTTCACACCTTTCTGGGGAATTGGTTATGAACGGAATTTATTTGATTTCAGAATGCAAGTGACGTCATTCACAATGTTCTTCGAGAAGCTTTTATTGCTGCACAGATAGACAACTTGACTCAAACAATTGTTGAAATGGAAAAACCACCTAAATGGCAAAGTGAGTTTTGTTTTACATAGAGAGAGAAAGAGTCAAAATAAGAGATAAAAAGAGGAAGGAGGGTGATCGACTAAAGTTTGTGAGTGAGGGTGGGCGCAGCACCTGTTTATGAACAGAAAAACCAAAGCTGTATCTCATTATTCTGCTTCTGTAGATCACCATGTCCTCTAAGGTGAAATTGACAAGCCACCGCAATGATGAAATGAGTGAAGAATCAACAGACGATTGGAAAACAAAAAAAAAATGAGAAAACAGCTCAAATGTACCAACTTCGCTCAGAAAATATCAATAAAATTGAATTTTTATGGTTCAAATCTTCTCTTCTGATTTATGCGAATCGTTAAGCAAAAAATATTTGGCAAATCGAGAGAGCGGCTATGAGGAAATTCGAGTAATAGAAGGAATAGGGAGAGAGTGCGAGCAGAAGTGAAAGAGTTATCAAATCTACAGCGAATTGAGAGCATTATGATACAAGGGGAATGACGAGAAGAGATAGAAGAGACTGGATACAGGGATAGATTGCATGAGGGAGAGTTTGCAAATGTAAGTAACCATGAAAGTATTATGTTTTGCACCCTCTAATCTCTTGTCCACATAATCCACAAACGAATAAAGCCTTTCGTGTCTCTACTTCGCACCAAACGATTCTTGGCACAAGAAGTTGGTAGCCTAATGTTCTAAGAAGACAAGTTTATTTGTTTTTTGTTTTCTTTTCTATCGTCATGTCTATTTGTTTTGAAATACAGAAAAAAAAAACATTTTTCAGCATGGGGAATTGGATTATCAATTGTTTCGGTGTGTTCTTATGCAGCTCCATTAGGGATTCTCGTGTTGCCATGTCTATCAGCCTCATTATATGAGCGAATTATGACATTTTTGATAGCACTAGGCATAGGAGCACTAAGTGGAAGTACAATGTTCATTATGTTGCCTCAGGTAATTCTTTTTTCAATTCATGAGAAGAAGAAATTATGATCATCTACACAATGCAATGACCATGTTTGCGTGCTCCATTCACGCAACACTCGCTTGTCATTATTACATTTTCATCCTTTTTTGGAAAAGAATGATTTGAGAAGACACTCAAAAGAAATGCTCATTAACAACGTGTCAACTATCTTAAGATTTCGAATGAAGGAGATGAACGCGAGTCGTCCTCTAACTTCAAGAGCTTTTAACTTCACTCTAATTTGTTTATATACAAACATGACATACATAAAATCTTCTAAAACAAAAGCAAAGAGGGTTTTCGAAGTCATAAAAATCTTATTTTTTGTTCATTTCGGAACAAATAAGAAATCAGCATAACAAATCAGAATACATCCACGTGGCTTTTACACGTGTTCACAGCACGAATAATGAAAACCATTTCGAAGGTATTCTAACCACATATCGGTTGTACGGTCGTTATAAACAGAGAAAAATGTGATCTTATAGTTTTCAAGCTTCATGTTTCAGGCATTCAACCTACAATCCTTAGATGATTTTCAATACCATGATAAGGCCGGTATTATACTCGCAGCTGTTTATCTGTTCTTTTCCGTTGATCGAATTCTTCAATACATTCTGGAGATACGTCGTGTACGTTTTCAATCACTGCTCATATTCTCTAGCAGCTCTTGGGCCATCTAACTATATCATATAAATTATAGAGAAAGCAAGCCAAGCGCAAAGTACATCAATCTACATTAGCTTCTATAATGAATGAAAATCCAGCTGTTAAGGTTGAACATCTTTAAGATTTCAAATGAGCTGTATGATTGTTAAGATTCGAAGTCCAACGGAAGAAACAACCATCAGTCACAATGATTCTGACATATCGAAACAATATGTTGAACATCATATTCCAAATGATCAATCAAGTTCATATTTCAAGGAGAAGAAGCATGATAAGCAAATAGAAAACATGGAGAAAGCTCAATTAGTCGTTCGTTTCCCGTTATTTCTATCTTCTATCAATGTTTTTGTTTTTTCAGGAAGATCTTGAAGTTGCAATGGTTAACAATGCTCTCGTTCGAACGGTAAAAATCAGAGAAAAAAAAATAGCTTTTAACTCGAAATTTGCAATTCCAGTTTTCACAACGTCGTCAAGTGGCTGTCATAACTACTGTAGATGATATTGAGTATGAGAATCGGGAAGAGAAAGTTGAAAAGAAGGTAACAAAATGAATAAACTTTACAGAGTAAATATTATTATTTTGAAAACAATAGAATGGGCAATTTCTTGAAGTTGTTAATAATGGCTTACAAAGAACGTTATCGTTAAGAAAATCCAATTCGTCTATTGACTCAAAGACATCAAATAAGCAACTACCGGTTAAATCTCCTTTTCATTTCCTTTTTTTATGTTTTTTTACATTTCAGAAAGATGATGATGAGATTTCTGTTTCTGTTAAGATCGTAGAGAAAAAAACAATCGCCCCAGCAAACATTGAAGTAGCTTCAGTAGCTTACATGATCATATTTGGTAGTAGTGCTAATAACTTTGTTGATGGAATGAGTATGGGTAGGCTGTTTTTATCGGTTATAGAGATTTTCATGATTTTCTATAGGTGCTGCCTTTTCTGATAACCTTATGAGAGGTATGTCTATTGGTATAGCTGTTATCTCTCAACAGTTCCCTCAAGAGCTCGGTATTTCGATTCATCCAAAAATGAACCTTTCTTACTTCCTCTTATTCAAGGTACATTGGCTATTCTGGTAAAATCAGGATTGGGATTACGTAGAACTCTGCTATTTAATCTCATTCCAATCATTCTATCATATTTGGGATTTGTAATTGGAGTTCTATTAGACAACGTTGATAGTGGATATGATGATTACATATTCGCCATCTCATCAGGAATGTACATGTATATCTTTCTTGGAACATTGGTTCGGGCAACTCCAGTATGATATCATCAACTCATCATTTGATATTCAGATACCGGAAATACGTGACTCGACAAATGAGCTGATCAAGCAAAATCTGAAAGAAAGTATATTGGTTACAGCACTACAAGTACTCGGAATTGGTTCAGGCATTACATTGATGTATGCCATGAGCATAGTTGATGTGTCTGTGGTTTGAAAATCATTTTTCTATATTCTAATTGCATATGCATAGATTGTAAATAATTTTAATTTTATTTTCAAGCTTTCATACATTCTGTGTTTCCTCTACCAATTGTGTATGCCCCATGGGCATTAAGACTTTCCATTTTGAAGCTTAAACTCATTGTTTCCCAGTGACGTCATCGCTTGACGCTTTTACAGTCAGTCTTTATCACTTAAATACGGGTAATGCTTGTTTAAAGGCCAAATAAAGTAATAAAGATTCTAGACGTCGTAATTTGAATATTTTCTTGAATGCACACGTGGCAGAGCCACGTGAGTAACTGAACTCCCTCAAATTCAAATCAATTTATTTCATCAACGAAATAGAGCGGTTGCATCCTCTGTCAGAAACAACAATATTTATTTTAGAAAAATTGGGAGAAAAGAAAAAGAGGAAAACTGGCTCATTTTAGAACTTTAGTCTTTTGACTTCCTGGACGACCAGCAAATGGGAAAGATGCTTTAGTAGAACCTACGTGCGAATCTTGGGAACTGATCTTATCATCTGTCGGAACTAAATCTTCCTCAGTCTTTCTAACGTATATTGCAAATGATAGGGGAGAATAAACAATTTTTTGATAAACAGGTGATCCTTGTGATGCGGGTCGACCGAACGAAAGTCAGAAATCTTCGCTATCCACATTGACACGAGATGGTTGCCAACTGAACGTTTGACGACGGATTTGCCCCAGTTTACCAGTGAAGTCGGAAATTGTTCTAGGGAGGAATGCTGATCCATCTCGAACCTGAACAATAAGAATGAATAGCACAAGCATATGCTTTTCTTACAACTGCAGACTTCGTGCCGAATAGGTTAGCATAACGTGGAGGTAAATAAGCTCTAGACTGAATACGAAGCATCTGAATTTGAAAATAGGGAAAACAATATACAATAAATACCTTTGGCATTTCGTCTGAATGCATGGCTTCAACAGGCTTTGAATGACGTTCCCAGCTCTGTAAATTACGGAATTGTAAACGTTTTTTTGTTTAAAAAAAAACATACGACAGCAGCGGCAGTAGTTGTAATCAGAGTGATTAACATGTACAGGCAAATCAGTTTCATTGTCATATCTTCTGAATGACAAAAAATGAAGAAGAGGTTGCTATTGACTGACAAAAACGAGATCTGATTCTTGAGCTGGAGAACTCAACAGAGCTGTGTATAAAACAAAAGGCTCTGATGAGTCTTTAAATGGAAAAAAAATAAAGAAAGAGAAAGCAGAATGCCAGCGATTGGTTTTTAGAAAAAACAAAATTTGAGAATAGCTTATGATGTCGGGTTCGAGATTGTTTTGAAAATAATACTCTCTCTCTCTTCTTGAGTGAAATCTACGGATAATTATGAAATAACTTTTCTCTGCTTAGCCATTCCTTTATGTAGACCGAAAATATAGAAGGGCAAACAGAGTTCCGAGCAAGAATAGTGACTCGAAATAGGGTTTGTTAGAATCCGCTGGATGGTGGATGTCTGATCTCTTACTCTTCACTCAAAAGGCAACAGACTTCAGAATCGAGCTTCTTCGTTAGCAAACTTTTGCACAAGAAGGAGATTTATAAAAAAAAGTTTCATCTACTAACGAGATCCGAGTAGTCAATGGCAGCATTTAGCATAAGCTGTTATAGAGTGGTATTTGATACATTCCAAATAAGCATATCGTGAGGATACTTAATTGGATTGTAAGCTCAGAAGACGGTCCTCGTCAAAGAAAAAATATTTTTTGTTTGACTAGTGAGAAAATTAAAAAAAAAGGAATTAGAAAAGCTCAAGAAGAAAAAGATTTACTCTTCATAAACTCTATACAAGTTATATACTTTGAGCTTTGGAACACAGAAACAACAGAAAAAGAAAAAAAAACAAACGATTTAGAGCAAAAAAATTATTAAACGAGGGTGAAAACAGAAAAATTGATGAAGACAACCTCTTGATACCCTTTGATTCTTGCTTGCAACACACGAGAAGTGTTGCTAACCGTTCAGAAAAGAAAACTATATACAATAATGCAATAACTTATTCGGTAATATTACACTTAGACGCACATATAAATGGTAAAACGAAAGAGGAAAGCGAAATATGAAAGATGAGATGTTTTCCCGTTATCTACGAACCTCTTTTTACGAAATATTCGTAGAGAGCTACTTGTAGAAATCAAAGAAACGATTAATGTACACGTATTGCACAACTCTAAATGAGGTATTCAGGTGTGAGATCAGATGATTCAGCGGGCGACGTTGGTGGCTTTTCCGTTTCTTCTGGGGACTCCTGAAAAGGAAATCATTACGCATTCATTTTTGGCAAAATAAACAAAGAGAGGCTCAAGCTTCTGTTTTTAAAAATTATTTTTGAAAAACTTTCAAACTGACCTTCTGTCTAGGAATAAGAGGTAGGGAAGTCAGGCTGAAGTTGAATTGCTTGTCATGCTGGCTGATTGAAGGAGTACTAGTTTTAAGATTTCCATTTCCATTTGCTAAAATACCAGTTCCTTATTGAACTTTTCAAAAAGTACTATTACTTGAATTTGATATGATTTCGGGGGGATTCGAATTTACAACACCAACAGGCATAGGACCTTGAGCATGCGGAAGTTGATTACATACATTTCCGTTTCTAAATCTTTGGTCTCTCGGTTCGCTTGGGTTCCTTGGGATATCCTACAATATTCAAGGTAAAATAACATGAATTTCAGACTATATACCTCTGCTGATGTTGATGACGCTGATGAGGGAGTAGAACCAGTACTCATCTTTGACCGTTTGAAGTATTCTTCTCTTTCAGATCGGTCCATATACCATACAGTAATAGCATATCTAAACCATGTTATACTGATTACATCATGTTTAAGGAAACTCTCACCTGTCCTTATAAACGGGCATTACTTCATGAGGAATTCTATTATCAGACCAGAAAAACAATAAACGATCAGCTCTTGGCTCAATATCAAAAGGAGTGTTTGATGAATCAGGATACAGTCTAAGTACTCCACCATCCTAAATGAATGATTATAACATTGAACAAACTAACGAAGGCAAACCTTTGAGTCCCAGCCTGGGTTACAATAATATATAACGGTTATTCTCCTACCATCCTTAGCTGGATTATCGACATGCTTCACATAGCGGGACCCGTAACCAGGGTAAATGGCTAACATAGCCTGAAGAAAACCAAGAAGATATATTGTAATTACTGATGTTTCTTACCTTAGACCTTCCAAATATGGTTTGCCCGAGTAAACGATCAGAAAACTTGTTAACAAGACTATCTAAGTAATTAATTAACATTCTAACAGTACTAGCATCTGCTGAACGTTGATCGGAACCCGAGAACCAATACGTCTATAAATCGCTTAATAAGAAGATGATAAGGAACTTATACTTACTTTATCCGATCTTATATCTTTAACATGCTGTTCATCCATATTTTTTGCTTCAACTAACTGACCAGCAGAAAATAAGCCTCGTGATTCAAGTACTTGAATTTCACTGAAAAAGAAACAGTGGTGAAAACTAATGCGGAGGAGTTGAGCTTACTTGTTCACGTTGCGACAATGATCAGCTCCGAGAAAGTTATCAACCACAGACCAGCCGTACTCACTCAAAGACTTTAAAACATGTTCTGCTATATACTGAAAAAATATTACAAATTTTACGACAGAAATTTGAAAAGCTTACGGAAAATCTTAATTCAGCAGCTTGAGTACGGTTCAAAGCTTTCTTGAGACGCAGCACATTCAACCGATGTTTCTCAGGGCTTACCTAAGACAGAAAAAACTTGATTAACACTGGAAAACTGATAACTCACATCATAGGGAACATTCAAACTATGATTTTTGTATAAGCGAATCGCTCCCTGTGGTGAAGTAGATGTTGGCCTTTTTCGTGGTCGTCCTTTTATGGAATTATTGTCATTCGCCAACTGAAAACAAAAAAGGTAATCAGAATCTTTGTACGATTACTGTTTAATTGAAAATCACAGCGAAAAATCGATAACCGTTCATACTCAAACATGAGAAATATCACGTAGAAGCGACGGCCACGTAGTCACGTGAAAGTTGCATTACGTATGTTAATCAGTCAATTTTTGGATATAGAAGTTAACAGAGTCAAGTAGAAGTTAAACAATCGAGGAAAAGATTAAAAGGATATGAGAAACAAAGATTTTAAAGGTTATTAGCCTTTGAAATGATTATAAACATACTTGTGGCTCCATATCTTCTTTTTCAGCTCTTTTTTCAATGATAATTTCCTTGGATGATGACTCTCGAGACATACATAATGGAGGAAACTTATCCACTAAAATAAAACACAATAAATAATCACGAAAAAAAGAAAAAAAGAACTGCGTACTTGTTCGCATCACATCCATACGTCGGTTAATACAATTGGTCGTAGATGGAGCAGGACATACAGAAAGAGAACTTTTGTTGGCCAAATCACTGATGTCTAAGAAAAATCAATAACTAAACAGGTATTCGACTTCATTATAATATGAAGATAGAAATTAATGAAAAGCTTACTGAGTGAAAAACTATTGTTTGATTTAGAAGGGCGTGAACATTGTGTTCGGAATGGGGGTTTAGTAAATGCAGTTGTCTCACATAAATCTTTCAATTTTTGTAAGCTATCAAGGGAAAGATCAACAGATATGCTAAGAGAAAAGTTATTAGTAAGTTAAGATGGAAAGAGTGGAAACCTTTGTGCTGACTCAGAAAGGGTCTCTGACATTCTTCCGTTGCTGCTACGTACGCTCATAAGCTTATTCTGATGGCGTTTCCAGGCGAGCTTCTATAAAATGGATGAAAGTCACGAGAAGTTTGAGAAAAAGAGATAATAAGGTGAAGAAGGCAAGAATGAATGGAGCAAGAAAAGCGTGAACTGCCTCGCAAGCAAACGAGATGAAAGCATTGACCTGCAAAGGCAAAATGAGTTTGTTGTTGAAAGGTATTAGCTTGTAGATTGTAAGTTTATAAAAAGAAAGTTTTAAATTTTAGGGTTTGTTCGTGTTAATCAACGAAGAAAGAGAAAGAGGCATAGCTTATCATAGAGAGAACGTGATAAACGAACAGTTTGTCCTGTTTTTCTTATTGTCGACTGAGGCCTACGTGCCTTTCGTTAAAAATCAAAAATGACACACAATAGCATTGAAACAAACGCTCTCATATGATGAACACAAGTTGTGATAGTCCCAAGTCTTGATTAATAAAGTACCTTTTACGTTACTAGCAAGGATAGTTTCTATAATCGAGATATCATTCTTTTCATTTGATGTTTTGTAGCCTTCAAACATTTGGAAGTGATTCAAGTGTCTAGAAAGCTTAGCGATTTGTACAATTTGTTTATAGTGAGGAGTGTGTGGCGGGTGGAGAGAGGGGAGAGGCAGTTTGGAAGAATTTAAAAAAGAAATGTTTGAAAATAAATTAGAAGACTTGGCGAGAAACAGGGAATTTCAAGCATATGTTTTGGACATAACAGATAAGACCAATAAGCCAAGAAGCTCATTAGCAGAAGAACAAACCATAATGGGAATAACTTGGTTGGGGAGAGAAAGAAGGTTTGACCGTCATGCAAACGGAATTTTTCTGTTTAGCACGTTGTTCCGATAGAAAGTGTTACGTGCCATATTTCAAATTGAAATTCGACAATCAATTTGTCCTTTTCCAAATATGAAAAAGGCTTGGAAAGTTGAATGTTTAATGAGACTAAAGGAGTATAATCATATTTCTTTTGTTTTTTGTTTGTTCAGATAATTGGATGACTTCCTCAACATCACTTTGGATATATTTTCTCAACTAAAATATGAGTTTTTTTGTTCATTTCCGTATTTCGTAGTGTGGTGTTGCAAAAACGAGGAAGGTTACACGAACTATATCAACTTGTTCTTTCTCACTTCGTCATAAGATGAACAAAAACTACAGAGAGAGAGAAGATATATAGAGAAAGAGAGAGAGAGAGGGAAGGGATGATAAGTCGAAAACATTTCCATGTACAAACTACTTATCGATCTTAACTTTCAAAAACAAATGACGAGACGAACACCTATGCCCAACCTCTATCCCATTACTTTCGAAAAAGTAAAGTTAATAAAGATTTTTAAAATGATATCAAACAGACAAGAATTGAATCAAGAAAACGACGAATATGAATCAAATTCTCCAAAAGTTGTTTTGGCTGTTGAACTGGAGACAAAGCGACAAATGATGTTCTGGCGTTTCATCCAAGTGATCTCTGTCCTTAGCTGAATTATGTCGTTCAAAATGTTTCCAAATCGATGAGGAGGTGTCAAAGGTATGTAAGTGAGAGAGATTTCAGATGTTCTACGAAATTTGAGGACAGATTTCTTAAACTTTCAGATCATTTCCTAGTCGAAGGGATGAGGCAATGTTAAAACTGCAATATAGAGAAAAAATGAGAAATGATAAACAGAGAAAATAAAAGAGAAGACGAGGAAGAGAATTTGAGGAGAGAAACAGACAGAGAGAGAGAGAGAGAGTCAATTGGCATCTGAAATCAGCACGCATCTTCTTTTTTAACTTGGCAAGCCTGCTTTGGAAGATGCTGTTGTGCACGTAGACTGAACAGCGAGGCCGAAGATGAGGCAAGGCACTGGGGCTGTTTCTCAACTTTATGTGAAGCCTTAGTCACATTGGTCATTTATTTCATTATTCATTGTCTATCTGTCCGTTCCTAATTCAAAATTTCTCTCATCTTCGAAGATATTTCGGGAAAATTTTTTCGGGAACAGCTTTTTTTTAATCATCGTTATATTGAAGAGAGAGAGAGAGGGGGAGAGTGAAGAAGAGTGTTCCAATGGATCTCTGCAAGTACGCATTCTATGGAACGAAAGTGGGGGAAGCATCACAAGGGCTTGTACATTACCATGAGCCAACCTAATTTTATTTTCTTGATTTACAAAAAGCTATGAATCTTCCATCTGCAATCGTCTCTGATATAAAAGTATATATATAATAGGTTGAAGAGATCAGTGTTAGACAAACATCAAATTTTCTCATCTTAATGATGGAAAGGACGATGATAATTATATTTTTCTTCTCACAAGAATCTTCATTGATGACACAACACGATGATGAAGACGTTATACAAAACAAACAATAGTTTCATATTCAAATTAAGTTTAAGGAAGCTTAACATTAATCTAATATATTCTCTACAACAAATATCATAATGACAATGACGTCGAACAAATTATAAATCATGTGAGAAGAAGGATTTGTGATCACGCAGATGTGGCAAACCTCAAGGATTCATTGAGTCATGCACAAATCTCTTTTATCCTATTAAATCAGCTTTAGTACACAATCAACACACTTCAAATGAAATCTTCATTTCCAAATTGGGAAGAGGAAATGAAAAAAACGGTTTTTTTAAAATATACCGCGGTTAAATGATCAACCGCTCTACACTGATTGAGAATAGAAAAATGAAAATGAAGCTTTACTGTCAGCTCACCTACTATTTCAATAATTAAGGTCATAAATATGCAAATTATGCAAATTTATTTCGTTCCGACATCTATTTCAAGTTGATTTAAGCACTGTCTATCCCTTAAGATATTTCTTTTCAAGATTCTTTCGTTGTATATTCTGTTGTACTTTGTCTTTTCTCATTTCTTCTTCCCTCTCAACCCTCACGCACAAATTTTGTCATCTTTCCCTCTCAGGTTAACTGCTAACTGACTGCACTGGCTTTTGCTGGCGACAGAGCTAAGGGCGGGAGCCAAAGCTCCTTCAAATATTTGCATATGCTATTGGAGGTAGACGAACGTTATGGTCAGAAATCGACTACTACATTGACTTCCACTGACCATCACTATATTTCTGTTCGCACTCCATCAAATTTTAGGAATTTTAAGTTTTTTTTTCTCGTTCCAAAAATCGTTTTTCGTCATTGTTTCAATAAAGGCTTGAAGCTGGATGCAAATCTTCTTCTTCTTCTTCTTCTCTTCCAACTACGGTATTTCAAAATAGTCTCTATGAACTGTTGTTGCTTTTCCTCACCTCACTTTTCCCTTCAATGGATTTCGCATTAGAAATTTGTAAATATTTCTATTCGTCAGGCTGGCCTATCTGGCCCTCCTATTAAAGGATTATCGCACACTTCCCTTAAAGGGTACATATCGAAACGTAAATATGTAATCAATTCACCTTATTTACTATTCCTCCAATAGCAAATTTGAATATTAATTTTGTATTTTACTGACAGTTTAGTTACGAAGTTTTGCTTTTTTTTCTCATTTTCTCGTCTTCTCGTAATAGTCGTGTTGACCATGCTGAGCACAGGTTGGACAATACGAATGTCATGTCCACTTTGAACAAACTTTTTCAAAAGCAAAGATAAGTATCGAAGTCGTTTTCCTAAAGAGGCACATCGATCGAGCATCTTTCTTTTCATATAATTGCGTAATATTATTATTTTTTACAAACTTTTCATGATTTTCTTGAGTTCATCGTGATCGTCTCGTTTTCTCCTGTCCAACTCAATTGAAACTTTCTTTACAGGTAAAGCTGTTTTCAAATCGATGTCTCGCCAGACTCGATTTCCAGCTTTAGACCATGAGCCAAAAGCCAGCCAAGGTTTGTTTCTTCTTATTATTTATTCTATTAATTTGTGCTCATCTTCTGTAACCTTAGACCATCCAATCTTCCTAACGCTATAACCCATTGAACAGTGTGAAACTCAAATTTCAATGTATAAGCCGGTTTCTAAAATTTCTTATTAAATTTCGTCGCTAGAAAGATGTCTGACCCCCCGCTCTATGTGTTTATCTGTTGTTGCCTGTTTTGGCTCCAAAAGGGGTTAAATATTTAGGCGAAAGTGATTGGAAACGTGCCAGATCTATCATTGTTTCCATAGAAACTGCCTAATCATCATCGGTCTCTGTCCTTCATGTATGTGTTCGTTTAGGCTTTCATTTAGTGGGAACAGACCCCTGATTCTGACAAATCTGTAGCCACCTATTGGTCAGCTCTGCTAATCCGCATCAGCTCTATCCCTATCTCTCATTTTCTCTATTCCTCATCATTTCCATCGCATATATGGAATGATTTAGACTTGTTCTTCGTCTTCCACCCTCTAAATATCTACGCTTCTCGTAAAGGTCCCTCAATCTCTTACCAGTTCTTAATACCTGCTGAATCGGTCAATTGGAATAGAGCATTTGCTATATACATTTCGAGAGCTTGACCAACGCTTGCTGTATAACATTTTTTTCTTTCGTTTTGTCATCTTATAGAATGATAGAAACCAAAAACTATCGAAGATGTACATGATTCCTGTCACACAGCCTCACACAATTAAGAAAACGACCCTCGACGAAAGTAAGAGATTCCCCTTTAGCTTCTTTCCCGCTCCTAACTGTCCTTATCCTATGAACTTTCTCATTTCTAAGTAATTCCATATCTATAGGTCCTCCTCCAGCGTACAGGAGTGGAAGTGCCACTGTAACTGATTTTGACGTTTGGAGTCAATATTCAGATTCTTCAGGTATTATATACACAACAACAGGCATCGTACTAGATGTGTTTGTAGGGTTAGGCCGACGACGAGCAAGCTGGAGTAATCTGGTTGAATCGGACGAAAACCTAAACAAACATAAAGTCAATTGCTATCCAAAAGTTCATGCTCCTTTCAAAAATCAAGTAGGAAAATATGATGTTTGATATTTTCGCATCTCTCGAATTGTTTTAGGCATTAGCGGGATCAGCTTCCATGATCTCAACTGTTCAGCCTCATCCTTCGAGTAGAACGTCGTCCCAAATGGGAGTAGGAATGGAAGGATATTACCAAGTATGGTTTCCTTTCTGCTTTAATATTAATTTTATATTCTTCCTATTATTTTCCAATTGTTTCATAGTATAAAAACAGTGTAGTGGGGAGAGAGAGAGAAAATAATTTTGTCTGAATATTTGCCTGAGGGAACGTTTCGCCCGTGAAAGTTCAATTGAAGAGCATATGGCATGTCTAGAGAACATGAGACCTGAGAGATAGAAGGAAGAGATAGGCATAAGGAAGATTTGAGGTAATAGTAATGAGAAGTACCATCAGTTACGAGAGAGCTAAAGGTTTGCCAGAAAGAAAATGTAATGTGTAATTAAGAGAGCTGAGAGAATAAACGAAATATTAGAGGGGATAGTATGGGTGTTGTGTGGGTTAGTAGTCAATGGTTGTCTTGTTTATTTACCTTGACTTCTATGGACTGTGTGAACTGAGAGATGAGGGAGGTAATGCTTAAATGTACATATGAGGATTAAAAGAAAATATGAAGTAGCTTTGCGAGAAGAAAAGATAGCAACGGCTGCAACTAAGAAGTAGAAGAAAAAGAAAACTCTATACAAAGGTGAAGATGAAAGAATTATGAAGAAAAGAGATTTCCGGCAAAGGTTTAAGCACCGAACATGACCTAACTGGTTTGAGGCATAAAAACAGTTTTTCTTCAAACTTTTTTCCTCCCAGCAAACGTTATCTTGAGCTGTTTTCATCGGTTTTATCTTCTTCAGGGCAAAGGAGCAATGCCTGTGTTTGCTGATCCATCAGGTGTCCCACCAGCTGGTAGCATCCAATATTCGCGTCCTCCATCAAAGGTATCAGCTTGTATTTCATACAATGCATCGTTTTTTCAAACTCAGACGCCGTCAATGGCTCATATTCTTGACACTCCATCGGATTTACCAGCTAAAACAAAAAGAAATCGTTTACAGGAGTGTAACGCATGGTATAATTAGCTTAAGCTTATTGAAATGAAGCATTTAATTGCAGGTGTAAGAAACCAGTTTGTGCTTTCTGTCTTTTATTAATAATAGTTGTTGTCATTATTGGTACTGTGTTAGCAATCGTTTTGACCCAAGTTTTAATACCACCAAAGGTATACCACAGATTTCTGAATTCAAATTCGGAATTTTCATTACAGAATTTGACAATGTCATGGCTCCCACCTGAGATTCTGAGAACTAGTCAAAGTTCTGCAAGTAACATAGTAATGTCAGCAGATGGTCATCAGGTAATCAAGTTAATTTCGAAACTAATCTACTTTGCTCTCTCTGAAGGTTCGAATGCAATTGCGCGGAGCACCTCCCTTCAAAGGAAACTATGTGAACTACTATGACTTCAAAGCCGTGAGTCAACTAACTCATAGAGATTCATTGAATAATCGTTCAATTCTTCAGAACCGTGTCATTGTTATTGATGAATCGTTGAAGACTAATGGAAAAAATATAGCTTGTTTCGTTCTACCGTTAGACCGTTCCAACCTTCAGGGTGAACTGGATATGAGAAAAGCAGCAAACGCAGGAAAGAAGGTGAGTTTACCCTCAACAGTTAAGATATTCATCCTGAACATTGCAGAGAACAAGCCAAAGTCAAGGTTGGGGAGAGCAATGGACATGGATCTCATCACCTCTACTGACTCCACCAGTTTTGGAGCCAGCAATCCCAGAGTGTGATGGCGTTCGTTGGATTCAATTGGATTATATTTCAACAAACCAACAAAGTATCGTTAAGTAATATCTACAATACTAAACTAACTATTCAGATCGTAAATGTACTGATTGCCATGACTTCTGTCTACCTGATTATGGTATTGAGAAGGACCAAGTACGTGACGAGAACTATCTGAACATACTCCGCCGTAACTGTTTCTATCTTTTCGTACCTGAATGGCGTTCCTATGCCCAATCACAATCAATTGAACAGGTAACTACTATTTATTACTGTGTATTGGTGTTAATCTCAACATATATAGAATCAAAGAGACTTCGAACAGTACTATCGCAATCGGAATCACATTACAACCTCATATGGTGGTCCAAACATTGATCCTAAATGGGTATCGATTCCTGCACTTCCCCGTATGTCTAATTTCCTTTCAATACAATTTCACTCAAACAAATTTAGAGCAAATCGTCAATACTACTAGACAGGTAGCTAATGGAGTAATAAACAGCGTTACGGGTACCGTTGATCATTTGAAAACTGCTGTCTTTGGGTATGTTCAACCTCATTGTCTCAATGAGAAATTAATTGTAGACAAAACAACAACAATCAACCCCAGGGAAATTACGGACAACAAGGATACAACAATATGGACGGATCCATTGGAGGAAACAATCCTGGGTAAGTCAAATGATTCAATGATCAATATATGTCGAAGGTATTCTAGAAATAACAACGGTGTTGCTGGAGTAGTTAATCTTCATGGAGTTAATGGAAACAACGGTGGCAACATGTACAACATGGGTCCCCAACAAGTAGTTTATTGAAAAAAATCAAAATTACTAAAGGCTTTTTCAGAATATGATGAACCAACAACAGAACTCACAGCTTCCTGAATCATACAGGTACGTAGCTAACTCGATACCGAGAGTACATTCAATTGTTCAGATCATACCCTAATTCTGGATACTCTAACAACAATAATAACAACAATAACAACAATGGTGACCAGATGAACCAAAATCAACAGACTCCATATCAAATGTCCGGTTTTGGCGCCAATCCCAACTTCAATAGTGCTCAACAGAATACCAGAATGTACCGAACGATGTCATAATGAATAATATGAAATTGAACTTTCAGAGAATCTCGCAGTGGTTATGTGCCGGATGTGGCACCAGTATCAAACCAACCTTCTTATCCACAATCAAACAGTCCTTATTCTACTTCCAATGGATACTCACAAAATATAGTCTCAAACGCTAATAATAATAATAATCCTAATAATAATAATGGATACAACAACCCAGCCAATCCAGTCATCTCCAGTTCATACAGCATTGCTGTTGGAGAAAATGGAAGACCCCCTTACCCTGATCAGAATGGAGTGAACCCACCTTCTGGATATGTTCCACAGGTGGCTCAACAAGTAAACACACCTATGCAACAGGTATGTGAAACGGTTTTCGAACTTATGCTATAGTTATTTTAGGGAGTTTCTGGAATGGCATTACCATCAATTGATACGACTGGTCGTCATACCGGTTATACTCCTGATATCATGAACCAACAAATGCAACAACAACAACAAGGTCCACCAGGTGGAAGATGGAGTGCTGGATAAAATAAGTGCATATATACATATGTGAATAGAAAAAACTCTCTAGAGATTTAAACATATTTATTTGTAATAACATGAGCTTTAATATTGGGAACTTGTCTTGTGCTGTATGTAGAATGTGATTTACTACTTAGTACACAATCTTTATATTAATATTACTCTTCAAATTTTAAACTCAGGTCTACGCCATGTATACTATGAAAATTTTAAAATAAATAAATAAGTGAAACTTTGATATGTTAAGCTTCCGCATGAATCATTCTATGAATGACCGATCAGACTCTACAAGATTTGAAAATGCATTATGAACAACGAAAAATAACGAAGAGGTTTGAATGGCTATAAGTCATCAAACTGTAAGAAAAAGCACGCATGATTCATCTGAAAATTAACTCGTATAAACGACCGATAAGAATCGGCAATGCTTGAAAATGATTTCACGTGAACGACCGCTGTGAGCGTGAAAAAGTGAGGAATGAAATCGTGTAAACGACTGGTAAGAATGGGTGATGTTTCAAAATGATTTCACGTGAACGACCCTGTGAGCGTGAAAAGTGAATAAGAAAATGTCGAGGTAAGAAGGAACGGATGACATAATTCTCCGTACCTGGCTATCGACCAGAAAATGATGGGCGGGACTTGTTGTGAAATATTTTCAAACGTCACGATGCTTTGATGAAATGAAAGATGTATATA
>CALQYR020007214.1:851323-878286 GCA_943334845.2 Auanema sp. JU1783 | reverse complement strand
TGTACGATAGAAGAGGCGAAAGCGAGTTCTGGGCTTATATACATCTTTCATTTCATCAAAGCATCGTGACGTTTGAAAATATTTCACAACAAGCCCCGCCCATCATTTTCTGGTCGATAGCCAGGTACGGAGAATTATGTCATCCGGTCATAAAACTCCTTAAAAAGGCGATGATTAATCAGCTTTTATACCATTTATAGCATGACTAATTCTAAGAAAAATTTCCAGAGCTTTTCTTAAAAAATGATAAAATACATTTCATCGGTGACAGGAGAAGCGAAACAGAATCAAACTGTTATCGGCTCGAATGCTTGTTCGCCGTTGTTTTGCTTTGGGAATGGAACAAACTCGTGATTAATTTGGACTTCTATACAGATATGACGTTTTTTGGTGTCGAGTTGACCTGTGAAACAACTTTTAATTTCCTTGTTTCATTCTCTCCACATCACACATCACTCAGTAACAATTGGCCGAAAGTGAAATCTCTTGCAGTTGTCTCAGTCTTGTGAGTGAGCATAAATAGTTTCTTCAGTGTCTCGTGCCATTTGACAACGGAGTGAGTATTGAATACAGAATTGTACACTTTCTATCCTAATTAGATATTCTCTCATTATTTTACATTCTTTTTCAACCTTCTGAACCAGATGTTTCGCATATGTTCTGAATGGGATGAACACAAGCACTTATGAGTGTCATGAGACCTTCCATGATTTATAACTTTTCTTCCAAAGAAAATCTTTTTTTAGATCCGTCATGAGCTTTTTTTCGACAACAGGAATAGGTATGAAATGATAAAAACTCACTTATAATCATTTACAAACTCCTGAGGTTCAGAAGCGGCAACGGACATTGAGGGACGATTGACGGGGGAGGAAAATCGACCAGCGATTCTAAAATAAAAACCATAACGATTGGAAGAGACGACAGCCAACACGACGTTGTCAAAGAAGAACGAAACAGCAATGCAATATATGAGATAAGTAAAATGATTAAAAAGACGAGAAAATTGTTGATAATTGGTGACAATTTTCTCCCAAAAAAAAAAAGAACCAGAAGGTTTCTGTTGTTGAAGAGAAAATTGAAAATTCCAGGAAGTTCATAAGAGCTTTGTTAAACAAACGAATGATGACATCAGTAGATGGCAGTACTTTGCTGAAACTATATGAGAGGAAGAGGCTGGACAACTTCAATCGACACAAATATTTTCTATTTTCTCTATACATATATGGGAAGAGAAGAGTCGGAAACTTTTTTTTTTCATTTAATAATCGCATCACGATGTTGGTTTAAAGCTTAGACGATTGAAAATCAGAAATTTCCGTTGGTGCTCTTCACGTGAATATTTTTATCGATCAGTTTGTATCAAAAAAAGGTATTAAGACGGGGGCGAAAAAAAAAGTATTTTTCCATCAAAATCCAAGCTAATATTTGTTGAATAAGATCGGGTGAGACAAGTGAAGAGAAGATGTCTATGATTCATCAGTCAGTTCGATGAAATCAAATGGATTCGCTGAACGATGGCAAGAATATGCAGCTTTCTTATGATTGTAATACAAAAAAATATATTTTTTCTTTGGAATATCGATGGGATGCAGCAACAATGGATTATTTAATGGTAAGAACCTTGTATGGAAATGAGGTTGGTGGGGACCGCAGCATTGGTCACGAGGTCAAATGACTGGATTTGGAGAAGAGAAGAGAGGTTTGGAAGGCTGAGAGGTTAGGCTGGTTGTCGCTGGTCAGCACACGATGGTCAAGCAAGGCAGCGGGGCAAACGTTAATTTAGAAGAGAGGAAAGCAGTCACAAAAGAGTGAGAAATAAAAGGAGATTAAGAGAGACGAGAGTATAGAGGGAAAGAGAGAAAATACGAGTAACCGGAGAAAAGGAAGGAAAACAGAGGTTTGTATAAAGAAAAAGGCAAATTGAGAGGTTAGGGTGAGAGCCGTAGAAGATATAGATGTTTCTAGCCTGTTTAACAGACCAGTAGCCAGATGGTGTGAGCTCTCTTTGAAGTAGTCAGAAGCTGCAACGCCGTCATGTGTTTCTTTCCTTTTTCAGTTGTCAAACTGCCTAATTCTTTCGTCAATGACCGAACGTATAGTAGTTTACTTCAGCTTTTATAGCAAGCCATTTAGATAGTGAATGGAAGGAATCAAATAAGGACATAAGTTATGAAGGGATGACAAACAACAGAATAAAATCAAAAATCTCATTCAATAGAGAGAGAGAAAGAGAGATTGTCCATTAACAAAACCAAAAACTGTAAAAATGAGATATAGGTTGAAGTAATGACGATGAAAAAAAAGAGACGAAAATCACGTGCTTTTCGATACTTTCAGTCTAACAACCAGCATCATCTTCAGCCGTTTCTCTCATTTACTCTGAAAACTCTTTCAAACGAATTCGAGATGATCCGCTGGCCTGTCATCGCTTCTTTTTCTTCTTGAAAGATAATTTTTATTCTCCCTCAGCATCCTCTTACTCTCTTCCGCCCTTTCCTCCGTTTGGAAGGCCATAGTATTGAAAATGAAGAATAATCGTCATCAGCTGTTTCTCCACAAAAAACGAAAAAAACTGCTTTTCATCCTAAATCATCAGCTGACTGAACATAACAGATCAATAGCGGCGATTGTGATGAAAATCGGCCATAGAAGTGAAGGAGAAAAAAATAAAAATATTTCAAGAAAAATAAATGAAAAAAAAGAAAAGCAACCGCTCGCTGTCGTCGTGCAGTCAAAGAATGAAATATTGCTTGTTGAAGAGTTTGTGACGTGGAAAACGTGAAAGTTACGTGAACGAATAGAAGCTGAGAGTAGGAAGGCACATATGAAATGGTACCAAGCCAACAAGCTGTTTTAATAACTCTTTTATGACATTGATAAGCATCGAGCATAGCTAACTCTCTCTCTCTCTATCTCTTCATTTCTCTCTTTATGAAAGCAGACAGAAAAAAACTTATTTGGCTTATAATATAAAAATATTGTTTCCTATAAAATTCTTATGCCTCCATCATACATATTGAACTTCTGAATTCTGTTTGTTCAGACGGTTTTCATTTTCACAGTTATGCATTCATTCGAAAGACCAGAAGATCAGAGAGAAGTGGATGGTGAGAGAGGAAGAAGAGGCTGCAAGAGAGAAAGATAGGCAGAGCACAGACTGAAGAATGGGCACTGAGAACACGAATGATGGGACAGATGCAGAGGTACAGAATGTGGTACAGAAGGTGAAAATATGTATTTCATAGCACCAGATGAACGTAAAGGTAAAGAAAAGAAAAAAAAAGAATCAAATGGTCAAGTATTAAGGGATTAATTCTTTATTTGGATTTGGTTTTATTCCAGCAAACATTTTTTTGTGTTCTGAAGGAGGGAGATGGGGGGCTATCTGGCCCGGGCTGTAAAATGAAAATGACTCAGTGCTTCGAAGAAAAATAACCTGCTTTTGGTGGTATTTGTTTCTGGAATGAGTAGTCAAATAGGATGATTGAACGAGTAAGAGAAATATAAAATCTTTGAAAAAGGTTTTGAAGACAGAGGTTGTCTGGCTGGTACTAAAATTGAATTGAACGATGCTTGGATAAGTATTTGCTTGAAAGAAAAAATGAGAGAAAGGAAATGCGAGTTCAGTTGACGTCAACCCAATAACTCTTAAAACTTTTACAATATTTCAAAAGCGAAAAAGCAAAAAACGACAGCGAGCTGAGAAGATTTCATATGAACGAGTGAGAAGAAGATGATGTTTGAAGATGACGTTATGAGCTTCACCAACTGGATGCCATTGAAAGCAATAGCCAATTTGTTTAATACGCCGTTTACTGGTTGATGACAGAGTACTCAGATAAGAATACTGAGATGTAAGTTATGAAGTATATGATTAGGGGGGGGGGGTACGGCAAATAAAATATTTGAGAGAATAAGCCAGAGGTATGGAAAAGCTGACAAAGAAAAGAAGAAGAACAAGGACACTCCTCAGTAGAGGCTGGACAAGACTCGTAATCATTGCTTTCTCTTCTCTTTCTGGTATAATCAAAACAATAATAAAAATCATAGCAAGAGAGTGATGTAATATAAACAGAGTGGGAGAGAGAGGTAGAGAGGGAGAGAGAAATAGAGAGAGAGAGAGAGACAGGGATGGTAAGAGTAACATGCAAATAGTCAAATTAGTAGAAAATTAGAATAGGACGTCTCACTTCCTAATAAGAACAAAGGTAATCTGTTCTTAACAAGTAAATGAATCTTATTGTTTTCATTTAAATCTTTTAAACCTTTGTTTCAGTTTTTTTCGTTCATATCTATGCCCTATAGTTAGTATAGACATGAGCGACGCTAAAACACACTAAACTATGAAAATAAACTAGAAGAATCAGACGAAATCAGCTGTAGGCGAAACAAATAAGGAAGTTTGTCGTGGGAACGGAGGCAAACTATCAGCTGACGAGAGAAACAAGCTATGGGGCGTCGACGCCATACTGTCTGCCCTCCAAGTCAGGTTCTTCTTTTTTCGATTATAAGCTTTTCAACTATTATGTGCCCTCCGAATCAACCTCTGCTAACTATGCCATCGGTGAAGTTTGAAAAATCATTCCATTTACAAACAAGTTCATCTACGAGCATACGGATTTAACGGTGAAGCATTGAGCATGTTCCAGTCTGTGAATTTTTCTAAAAACCTGCAGTTGAAGTTTGTTTGTTTGCTCACAACTTTGTGAATCAAACGAAAAATTCAGGACTGAAATTCGAACCTGCCGTTGCCAAAACTTGAGTGAGACGATCATCTATCCAGCTTCAACTTCTGTTACAAACATTCAAATGAATATGTAGATCTGGATTCTGAAACAAGTAATTGAAAAAAATATGAAAGATATATGATATTTCAATAGATTTATAAGTCATTGACAATGGCGTAGAAGCCAGCTGGCAGTCATTCAGTCTATCAGCTGATCAGAGAAAGAAAATAAAAAAAAACTTCTGGATAACATAACAAGTCGATTACACTTGAAGAAATAATCTTAAAGACGACGAGAAATTTACCAAAAAAAGTGATCATGAGGTTTGAGAGAGAAGAAGCAAGAAGTGTGTGGTAGGAGGAAGAAAAAAATTAAAAGATCAACTTGCCATTGAAAAGAAAAAGAGAAAAAGAGAGAAAGAGAGAGATAATTGGCAAGAGAGAATAGATCAAGACAATTTGGAACAAAAAAGGAAAACTGGGCGAACGTCGAGGAACTTCTCGAAGGACAAGAATATCATATTTGTAAAGTTGAAAAGTTTTTTATTAATTAAATCATTTATAATTGAATGAACATGCTTTAAACTTCTGAAAAGCAGAGCTGAAAGTTCTTTTCACTTCACTACGCTCTGACTCTGTCCAGCTGATCTTTCTACTCTCTGTCTCAGTCAATCTTTACTGCTCCAACTATTTTCTTACAATATGAAGCACAGAAAAAAAAATGTTAAAGAAAATCAAAAATAAATTTTATCTGTCATCTCGCGATACTTCAGTAGAAATGAAGCTGATGAGAGAAGGTGCGGGACACACTAGAAGGATTTTCAAATGGAGGGAATGGACTATTCTTACGTCAGTCTCTTCGTGTTCAAACACCACATAGATCGATCCCATCTCACTTCTCTAATTCTCTTTGTACAATATCCTTTTTCCCTCTTAGATTTCTATTTCTCTCTCTCTCTCCCTCCTTTTCATCTTATTTTGCTCACATCTCTTAATAATTTCTCATGAATACAAGTGAGCTGATGCCTTCTCTCCGTAAGCAGACATTGATTTACAGAGAGAGGTAAGCGGAGAGAGAGAGGAAGCGAAATGGAAAGGAGAGAATGAGTTAATACGTAATAAAAGAGGGTAGCGTGAGCAGGTTACCACCAAACTGAACAAAAACATTTATTCATGAAGACTTTACAGATATATAGGCAGAGAGAGGAGGAGAAGATATACAGAGTGTGAAGAGAGAATGAGAGAGAGATCTGGAAAGAGAGGTGAAAGAGAAGAAGTAGTATATATCCTGTGAATGTACGAAAGATAGACTGCCAAATATGTTGAAGCCAATAATCTCTCCTTCTTTTCCATTTCTCTCTCTCTCTCTCTCTCTCTTCTT
Source organism: Auanema sp. JU1783 (assembly GCA_943334845.2). Lineage (NCBI taxonomy): Eukaryota > Metazoa > Nematoda > Chromadorea > Rhabditida > Rhabditidae > Auanema > Auanema sp. JU1783. The sequence goes on along the minus strand of CALQYR020007214.1, from coordinate 872,176 downwards.
TAAGTCCGCTTTGTAGTCTCTCCAACACAGATTTATGGGTGGTCTTAAAGCTACTTTCTTAGCTTTTATAATCATAATTGTTACTAACTATACATATATATGTATAACATAGTTTACAAAGAGGTTTTATAGAGAACTAAAACAACATTCATTTCCGTCTCATATATTAGAAGAGAAAATTTGAAAATTTTTTTTCCCAACAACCTTAGAGGGAATGAATGAGAAGAACAGGTTAGTGATTGATTTTCACAGAAACTATTCATATAAACTTTGAAGAAAGACAGTCTCTAATTCAATAAGACGAACTTTCATTTCATTTTCTGTGAAATACTCTCCTCGTCACAAAGGTTTTCTCGCATTCAAATGTAAAAGCTCAATAGAAATTATCTGACGTTCTCATACAAAAGGAAATGAAAAGAAGAGAAGAAGAAAGAGAAAAACCGAAAGCCAAAGAATACAAGCAGACACATGATGATGATGCAATCATCACAACCAACCGTTCCTCAATTCAAATGTAACAAGCTAACCAACAAACTATGTGACAATAATGTCACGTGTAGGTGGATTGACATGCGTGTGAGTAACGTCATCTAAGATTACGTGAAGCGTGAAAGATAAGAAAACAAGAAGCTAATAGCTTACAGTTTTGATAAATGAAAGAGGTAACGCATGGAACTGGAAAGTATAGGAGACGGCTGGAGAAAAACAGAGAAAAGAATGAAATTCTTCGTTGAATTTTTGTTTTTTTTTTATTATTTACTTGTCGTCATTCAATTAAACAGAAAGAATCTGTAAGATAAGAAGATCTGAGAGAAAGAGAGAAAGAGAGTATGCTGGAAAGAATCAATACAGAGAGAGAGAGATAGAGAGAGAGAGAGAGAGTAAGGATAACAGTTGGTTTTCATAATTAGCAAATTGACTGGAAAAGTTAATTACGTTGTATGCTTGAGGATTGAGATTGATAACGTTCACATTTACTTCATCGTCAACATTATTGTTGATTGACATCATAAACATATTCATTTTGTTATCAAAACTAGTTAACAACATTTGGAAGGATTAAGAGGTAGAATGTAGGAGAGAAGTACCAATAAGTATGATTTGTAAGCTGTCTAATGACTCCAAGTATGGAAATTGAAGTATATCATATTTCATGGATTATAATGATTAAAGGTATAATTAGCATAGAATAGTCTATGAATAGAATAATCGAGGAGGAGGAATGCCAAGGTGTTTCATACATTTTTTCATAATTATATATAAATATATGAAACACATGCAGTATATAGCATGGGGGGAAAGGCTTGAAGCCTAGCATAAGCTTAATTATACTCAATTTTCAGCATATATTATATGTATATATATGTATATATCTTTTATTAGTCAATATATAATCTGTATGAAAGACGTCTTTTAACTCTGATTTGTTTGTTGTTAACCGAGACGACGCCCGCTTAAATAGAATTTTAAATTTTGCTTTTTGATCAAAAATGAATTTAATGTTGATTAGCAACTATACGTTAGTGTAGCATAGTTACCCCCAGACACTACTCTGACAACAGAATATGGGAAATGATGCTCATGAGGTAGCTATGGTAGACGAATGAATGGGCTCAGGTTGGCATATCGCACAACGTAAAGCTTTGTTGAAGTTGAAAAGCATGAGAGAAGAAAAAAAAAGTTACAAAAACCTTCTGGATAATGCCATGGTATACTTTCCATCGTATTCTTTAACGAACATATGCTTTTGCTGACAGAAAAGCTGGAATCATAAACAATGTTGTCAAACTATATGCTAAGAAGATGGAAAAGAAGATGACGATGCGATTGGTGAGAAGCAAGCAAAAGAAGAAAACGAAGACGCCGAAGAAGAAGAAGAAGAAGAAGATGCAAAGACGAAGAAGAAGAAGAAGCAAATGCGGAAAGTACGAAAAGAAGTCTTCGACTACGCAAAAGAGCTTCAAAAATTCAAATATAGAAATGTATACTTCCTACAGTCATCTGCTATAGCGACCAACCGCTCACCGCCTACGATCAAAATGAAAATGAAAAAATCACGTTTTCACTAATGATTACATACGTGGTATGTTTGATATTCAAATGAGAAATCAAAAATGACAAATTAATTAAAAACAAAATATGAATTGAATTTAAATGAAAATGGTATGACATATGAAGATGTTAATTAATTGTTTCACTTAGACAACCAACATTTTCGTTCCATTTATGGGCAAAGTGTCATGGGTATTTTGTAATTCTCAATGGCCATTTTATAGGTCGTTTTGTCATTTTTCAAACTAATAAATCAAATAAAATCAAACGAAAAATCTGATAAATGGCTTTTAGCTGTATTCAATGCTGTTCTCTCTCTCTCTCTCTTTCATTTCCTCACTCAATCCTCTCTCTCTCTCTTTGAATCTCTTTGTGATTTCCCTCACAATTCTCACGAGGAATCAAAAAGTCGCAAAGTAATTATCCGGTTATCGAAAAATATCCAAAATTGGATCGATTCCAATTCATGGAAGTAAAATCCAGTCATTTGCGCTTTTATGACAATGGCAAATCGCCGATTAGCTTAGACTAGTTGGAAATTACAAGAAAATATTTTTTTTTCAAATAAATTATTAAAAAATATGTTTCTGTTTCATTATATTCATTAAAATGCACAGTAAAGAGAGAGGAAACGTCTTCAACGACGTCGATGAGTAGGAAAGAAAAGAAAACTGAGAACCAGAGACGTGTTTTGACTCAAATATTTCGTTTTCTTGACAGGAAAGAGAAAAATGAATCAGAAAAAGAAAAGTTATTCGCTTTCATATATCTGTGTGTGTGTGTGTGTGTGTCTCGTTGTGTTGAAGAAGAGAAGGAGCTGGGCTTTATGGACTGATTAGCTCTTTCTCCTTTCCTGGCGCTGAGAAGAACGAAAAAGAACGATGACGAGATTCTGTACATGAAAAGAGAAAAAGCATATACAGGAGTGACTCGGACAGAGAGGGCTATTTTGGAAACAAATTAACAACCAAGCAGATGTTTTCGAAAGACCGAATTGTTATTAATTATTATTATTTTTATTTTTCTTCAGAATTCATGTACGTCTGCACGATGACGATGATTCGATGCGAAAATTGAAAGGCAAATGATTGTAATGAGCGGAAATGAATGAGAAAGAAAACATTTTTTACTTTTTTTCTCTTCATTGTCATGAGCTTGACGAATATCGGTTATCGATGTTGCTGGAAGCTGTGTGGTTAGACGGTCTGACGTTGACACACAAAAGTCTCCCAAAACATGGAAATATTCAGTAACTGAAAGAAAGTTTTTGCCTCAATTTGTGCTGAAAAGCATAAAGATCTAGTTTAACAGAATTGCCAATTTCTATTCAAAAAAGGTGGAATCATGGCAGAAAAGAAGATTCTGCTATACAGGAAGAGAGAGAGAGAGAGGGAGAAGGATAGAGAGAAAACGAAGAAAACAAGTTTTGACTGGTTGTTTTGAAACTTACAAAGTCCAAAGTTTGTTTATTTCCAGACTGGATAAGTCAAAGTTTCAGAAGAGAAGCTTATCTTATCAATGCTGATAAAAGTAAAAAAAAACTTGAGAAGATTAGGAGAAAACCTGAGGGAGTAAGAGAGAGAGAGAGAGAAATCTGGTGAGGGAGGGCGGAAGGAGGGGATGAGAGAGTAGTAAGGACTTGTGTACAAAAAGAAATGAAAAACAAAAACAACGGAATGATCAAAAAGCTATTTTTATAAACGCAAGTATTTAAACTATATATATATATATATAATATACTATATATATATATATATATATATTGATAGTATAGATGTGTGTTTATATATTTGTGAAGATGATGAACGCTTGATTGTGCCTTATTTGGTATTCTGCTAGATGTAGGGAGTAAAGAAGGAGGGAAGAGGGTAATGTGTATGGAAACACATGAACTACAGCAGTAATAGACGATTGAAATCAGCATAAGAAGTGTGCGAGAAAATAAGAGAAGAAGTTAAGGAGAGAATTTGTTAGGATAGAAAGAATGAGAGAGGGAGGGAGGAAGAAGAGGAGGCTCGAAAGACAGGACGGAACAATGATGAAGCAGATACTGAACGAATCACTGAGGCAGAAGATGATTGCAAAGCATTCCTTTTCATTTATAATGTTGAGAGGTTATAATGAAGCTTTTCAATCAATAAACTTCCATTCAATTATATCTTCTTCATCTTTACCCTTATTAAGCCTATCAACCAACTTCTTAGCCCATGTGATGAGAAATATGAATTACTTCTGTTAATTCTTCAAGTGATACTATTACGCTGAAGAGAGAACGAGGAGCAGAGTGGAAGAACTTTCTTGAGATTTGCCATAATGAAGTAAGTCTTCCTCAATGAGTTGTGGGTTGTGGAGAAAAATCAAAAAAATATTACTGAAAACCAAAATAACAAGAGAGAGAAAGAGGAAGGGAGGGGGTGAACAGGAGAAACAAGGAAGGCTACGAGGAAGAAATAGTAGAAATGGAGAGAATTCTATAAATAATCAATATAAATTGACGATTACAGAAAGAGGGGAAGGGGGGAGGGAGGAAGAGAGGGAGGGAGAGAGAAAGAGAGAGAGAGAGGATTGGAATATGTTCCCGACAGAATTGAAGGAGAAGCTAGATGGACATGTGGCTTTCAAAGAGAAAAAGTAACCAGAAGAATGAAAAATATATATTTGTAACATAAGATAGTTGAAGAAGTTTACTTTGAAGAAAGGAAAAGCTGAGAATAAAAGTTGGTAAACGACGCACAATTTTCTCTTTCAACCTCTCTCTCTCACCATCTCTTTATATGGAAAGATAGCTGAGAAGGAAAAGGAAGCTACATACACATAAAATTGCCATAAAGAGATATGAGAGAGGACGCTTAAGAGAGGACAAATGGAGAGAAACCAGAGGTGAAAAGACAAATGCAATGCCACGAAATAGAGAAAAGCCTTCGCTCTTATACGAAAATCGAAGAATGTTGAGACTGGTCGATGTGCATCAGCCATCTCCATACAAAGACTGTGTCATTTCATTTTGAAGGAACAAACTACAAAAACTACTACTCTCCTCCCCATTTGTTCTTTTTTTTTTGAAAATTTTAAGGAAAAGCTACATTGAGCTAGAAGATTAGAGTAAAAGCTGAGCACTTTTAAAGAGAAGTGAGCTGAAGCTGAAACGAAGTTGATGAAGTTTTTCGCTTTCTACCTCCCTATCTACGTATATATCTCTCTTCTTTCGTCTCTTTGTATCTATCTTGTCGTATTTCCTTTTAAGGTTGTTGAGCGTCTTAGTCGGGCATCTGCTTTACTAGTTATACTATTGGCTAACAACAAAAACTAAATAATATATATTGAATGAAAAACAAATAGAAAATACAAAACAAAAGTCCTTCAAGTTTTCGTTTTCTTCTTTTCTTTGACATGGATTTAACGAAACAGAAGAGTAAAATAAAAAAAATAAATAACAACAACGTCAAAAATTCTGATGGCACTCCGCTGAATTCTAACTACGCCGAATGAGGAGAAGCTTATTAGAAATGTCTTTTTCGTTTTTCGCTTTGTAGTCATTGGAAAGAGAAAAAAAAACATAAAACATACTTGAATACGTTGTGGCAGATCGAAGCAAATGGCCACGATAACCGTGTAACAGCTTAGACCAGCCAGCATCACCAAAGACTTTCATGACTAGTTCCTTGAGGTCCATATATGGAGGGTAAACGTAAAGCTGAGGCTATCCATGATGCTGTAAACAAGTCATTTATCTCTCAGATAAGAAGCAATAAAATGATGAAAATCATTGAGAAAAATGAAAAAATCATGAAAATTCGTGGACAGATGGTTCCACCTCCTTCTCGTACTCTCTGGCGCCCTCTTGCTGCTTAAGCATGTCTCAATCAGATAATCAGAGCAAGTAAAGTAGTGAGAGAAAAAGAAAAAGTAATGTTTTTTGAAAGAGATTCTTAACTAACAGTTTTCTCTGCTCCTCCCGTTACTTCCTGTCTTCAAAAATATCTTTTTGTTTCGAAGAATCTTTGTATTTTATCTTTTATAATCTTATCATTGCATGTGATTAAAAGTAAACCTTCTTTTTTCTTTTCATTCTAACAGCTGCATCGAATAGTTTTTCGTCGTTGATGACTGCTTATCAGATGAATGAACGAAGATGTCAGCTGATTTATACTACTTCTCAACTTCAGGATTGATTTGTTCTAAAAACGGAAAAGATGCCGTTAGTGATGCTACAGCTGACGAAGCTTCGCATGTATAGATGCTGTCCACGACCAAGACTTTAGACCATAGGGACTCATCCACATTGCTTTTCACACTCCAAAGCTCTTTCCGATCAAAACTTCGACATGCGCTTACTTCGCTGTGCTTAATGCCAGACTTTATACAAAAAAAATTTTTTTTCCTAGAAATGAAAAAAAGGAGGGAAAAGAAAGATCACGCGAGAGATTTGATTGGATGTAAGTCATCCGTCAAAGATGCTTCTCAGACAGAACGAATTGGCTTTTAAGAATATTGAGAGAGAATGATTCATCATAATGGTTACATGTTATTCACATACTAATAACTAAGCGATGGACAGCAGCTTTTCGCCGAAAGCCCAATGAGCTTCATCTTAACAAACATGCAATGATGTTTCTTCCGTTCTTCGTTAACAAATACAATATATGCCAACAATAACATATCCATTTCAGCTTATAAATTGTATTTTTTTTTCTTCGCAACCAAATGAACCCATTTGACCATTTACGCAGTGGATGGACAGACGCATGTCTCAAATTTCCCTTTTTGATTTCTTTCAAATACGTTCCAAATGTTGACAACCGTAATGTATTTGGTGGTCCGAGCGATCAAACAACTCACAAGCTTCCCTTCTTCCTTCAATATGTTTGAAACAGAATACAGGGAGCAAGCCAAAATAGATATGACTTTACAAGATATATTTGAGAGAACGAAAGAAAGAGGCAAGATTGCAAGATAGAATATCGACAGAGAGAGAATGAAAGAGAGACAGAGAGAGAGAGAGAGATAGAGAGACAAGTGAGCTACTCCATATATTGTCTGCTTTCTCGCATTTTTTCATTAAATTCTCTCTAAGACATAATTATAGCTCTAACTATCTATCATCTCTTTATTCTGTAATAGAGAGAATAGTATTCTCTCACATGAAATGTTATGAAAAACAATCTTTATGTGAAGCTAAAGAAGAAGCATATTAGTCATGAGACAATTCTAACTTGATCGCTGTTTCAATTGCAAAGTCAATTATTTATAAAGTGAGGGAGTATAAGCGAAATACAAATAATGTTTTTTATTCTTAATTTATATAATATACTATATAAGTACAGTATTATACTATACACATACACACACACACACACACATTCTCACGTGAGCCATACACGTAACAGCTATTATATTGGCTCATTCAAGCTTCTCATTGCGCAGTGAGCGGTTGCATTCGTATCTCCAAATACATAAACAGTCAATGGTATACAGGAGGAAAGGGGACGTTACAACACAAACTTTTTCTATTTTTTTTGTGTTTCTGAATAAAGATAATTTTAAATTGGGACTTCATTCAATATGTCATGAAATAAGAAAAAAAGAATGTACGAGGAGAGAAGGATGACAAACGATTTGACAGAGACACACAATTCAAAGACACACATTGTATTGTTTGTATTAAATAATTGAAAATTATATTTAAAAAAAAAAGAAAAAAAAAGAGAAAAAGAGAATATAATGAAAAAGAAAAAGAAATTTTCACCAATGCTTATAATCCCAGAAAGTTAAAGCTTCAATCATTTTGTTTCTTGTCTTTCAAAGATACATCTACATGAAAAACAAACCTTTTAATTGGAATAGACAATTTATGATGCAAAAACACATTATGAGGGACAAAGAAAGAGAGAGAAAGAGAGAGACAGAGAGGGAACGGAGGGAGATACGAAGAGCTATGAACGCTGACATTACATTAACCTTCTAGTCATATGAATTAATCTTTGAAATCCTTGTTTCAGCTTAGAAGTTTGCGGTCGTTTTCCGAATGTCTTCTGCTCTTCTAATCCAGCCAGAATAACAGAATCGAACATCTTCAAGTAATTTGAATAATTAAAAGTTACTTTTATTCCTTTTTTCTTGTATATACCTGCTTAAGATTTTCTTGAGTTAAAGCTGAGCATTCATAGAATTCGACTGCTCTTATCTGATTAGCAAGCTGTTTTCCTCGTGAGGTTGAGATACAATCAGAAATATTATAATCCCATCCACGACGATCAGATTGAGTACCAACGAGTATAACTATACGTTATAAATATAGTATATGATGGTAATATAAATGTTTTTACCTGGAATATTTGGTGATACCTTGGATATCTCAGGCATCCAACGATTCATAACTTCATCAAACGATCTTCTATTAATTACAGAATACACAACAATGAATACATTACAGTCTGGATAAGATAATGGCCGTATTCCATCAAACTTATGCTGAAAGCATGTAAGTATGAGAGGATTTTATTAATTTTCAAGTTAACTTCACATATTTTCACTCTCTTCATCTCTCATCTTCATACTGAAAGAGATTAGTCTCTTCTTCTAATTATAGAAAATGATTAAACAAATTGAAATTGTTGACCTTCTTTGTCTTCAATTTTTCCTTTGTTTTCTCTTCAACAAATTCTGTCATCTTTATCGTTTTCACTCCTCCCTCACACCTCACAGACACATTTAATCTTAAGCTTCATCATCTAAGCCCAAATTGACTCTGACATGATTTCTCCTAAAGATTTTCTAATCTTCACCACTTTATTAGCTCTGGTGCAATCTCAATATCCCCGTGGCAGGTTTCTCTATTATCCTATCATACATTTAATATTAATACAAATTATTTTTAGCCTGATGTATCGGCGGTTCGTAAGCCGTAACCCTATCATACGAGTGAATGGATCATTAGTACAAAAGGTTCCAATGTCGTATTTGCCTTCAGCTTCAGCTCCTAATGCTGGACCATTAGCTCGTGTAATTAACAATTACAGTAAGTGTTTTCCATTTTTGCAAAATTTGCATAAAAATGTTGAAAGAGAGGAAGGGAGAGCAAAAAAAAACTTGAAGAGTGCGTGAGATGCGTGTCAAGCCACGTGAAGTCAAAGCTTCATTTTGTATTTCGAACAGCTAGTGAACGGTTGTCCCATAGCGTTTCGAGATGAAAAACAAAAAGAAAGAAATCAACCTGTCCAGCTGTGTCGCATAATTGAATTCTAATCGGCTTCTTATCCACATTCACCACAACTAATAATATTATAAACTTATATTATATATGCATATAGTTAAGAACCTGAATAGTTATCGAAGGTAGTTGGAACATATTTAGTGGGATATCCTTGTGTTGTATAAGATACAATCAAAGATGTTTTACCAACTTCTTCTGATCCAATAAAAACGCATTTCAATGTTCGAATTATATCAGGATCCGTCTCATACATCGTCTAGAATGAATAATTTCATGAAATGCAAATATTCAGAAGCTAGTTCTCTGAACGAATCACAAAACCAAAATGGTTTGTGGATACATGAGAAAATGAGTACAAGAGAGAGAGAGAGAGAGAGAGGAAAAGCTCAAACATATAGTAACTTGTGTCATAAGTATATAATTATCAAAACAATAACTTGTGAATGTGACTCTAAATAAGGTCATATGTCCTTTTTTTACTTTTGAAATAATTATGGAACATCTGGTAGTAAGATTGATCGGATAACAGCAAGATCATACCGAGGTCACTCTTTTATGTGTTTCACAGGGTTTTTTGTGAGTTTTGAGTTCAATTTTTGATGTAGAATGAGGGAAAGTAGTCTGAAGGTAGATGTTCCAATTAGAAAATAGAATGAAACGTTAGATTTATTTGTTTCATTCTTGATTGTTTTCTTCGGGACATTCCTTCGTTTGTGAAATCAACTGAAAATCCCCCCAAATGGACGATTGACAGGGAAAAAACGTAGTGACGACGTGTAAATCATGATTATGAGTGAGAAAAACGGAATTGTTTTAGATAGAAGAGCGATGAGATGAAAAAAAATACAAAAAAATGAGATGAAGTGACAGAAAATGGTATGCGAGGCCACAGTCATGTTCATCTAGACCAAGACTGTCTCGGAGAGATGAGATGAAGGGTGTCAGGAGGATAGAATAACAAAGATTTTTGTGAGAGAATAAGATGATGATGAAGAACGAAACAAAAAATGAACGAGACATATTAGTTTATGATGAATAATGGTTTTATGAAAAAAGATAGAAAGAAAGAGAATCAGTTTCTTGAAGTTACAAGCAGCTTCACACTTCATGGAATATCTCTTGATAGAGAAGGCTTGATTAGGTGAAAGGAAAGAATTATGGCCTGATAATAATGATGTTGATAGATTAAGAGGGAAATTCATTTGGAATATAGAGAGAGGGAGAGAGAGAAAGAGTTGAAGAGATTGATAGAAGGAGAGAGATAGAGAGAGAAATCCACAGGAAGAAGATGCTGCTGATAATGATGATGTTTGTGAAGAAAAAGATGGATTGAATGATAATAGAAATCAGGTTTTAATTCCAAATTGATTGTATTGGACAATGGGGATGGCAAGGTATCCCCTCTAGTCTTTCTCTCTCTCTCTCTCTCTCTTTGGTTGCCTTCTGAACGAGGAATTCCATCCATGGATGAGAAAAGAGTAAGATAGAGAGAGAATGATGGAAAGAGAGTCTTAGTTGGCCTAATTAATTGATAAGAGCGAATAGTAAGGAAATACAATACAAAATAAAGAAAGCAAGAGAAGTGGATATAACAAGGTGAGGGAGGAGGTAAAAGGATACAAAAAAGAAGGAGAGAGAAAGTATGGGAAATGGGTAATTACGGAGATTACTTTATAACTTTTGATAGAAGGGACATGTGGCCTAGTATATATTCATCTCCACTGCTTCAATTTTAAACAGAAGGAGGAGTTCAACGGTGAGAAAGAGAAATATGTATGAATGAAGAAAGAGAGAGAGAGGAACATTAAGAGAGAGACAGCATTGGGGAGCTGCTTTGAAGAGAAACTTTCAAGAGTTGGAATAGATTAGTGGGTGGTCATTCTTTATTGATAAGGCCATCGTCTATCATTTCATTAAAATTTTTAAAAAATATTTTAATGCAAAGTCCTTGAAATAGATAAATAGGTTTGGGTATCGAAAGAGAGTTTGCAGAGAGTTGAATGAAACTGAACGAACTTGGAGAATGAAACAAAAAAATAACAAAAATTTTTGAAATTTCCTAAAACAGATTGATGAAGGTCAGTGGATTCAAGCAGTGAGAAATAGATTTATACAAATACCATTGTTTATTGATTGAAATGATTGGGGGGAAAAGTTGAAAACTTAAAAAATGCTGAAATGAAACTGGAAAAGTTGCTTCGTGAGAGAAAAAAAAGAAGAGGATTTAATTGAATTAATTATATTGTTGATTTATGATAAGTAAGGAGATGGATGAGATGACGCTTGTATACAGTGCGATAGAGATATAGAGAGAGAGAAACAGAGAGAGAGGACAATGAATGTCTAATGACTTGATGACTTTTCATTTGTTTTGTTTTTTCTACAGATTCTGCAGTTCTTCCATGTTGTCGTGATAGGTTTGGAGAACAAGCATGTCAGTCATTACGAAAGACGCAAACAGCTGTTTTTGAGAAAAGGTAATGCCCATTAAGGAATGAATGAATATAGAAGAAGAAGCTTCTCATTTAAGATGTTTGAATGATCACGATTTTCATACATTAGACTGTTGTGCTGAATGTCGTTCGTATATTGAAAATCGTAAGTTTTCAAACGATTTTTCTTAAACAGTTTTATGAAATATATTTGCAGATAAAATTCATCCAGATAACGCTCGTCAATTGTTCAAAGTAATTTATAATTAACTATATATAGATATAACTAACTATAACATATCATAATAGGCGCCATCGCTATGTAAGGACAAACATTCATTGAAGTTCTGTCGTCGATTCAAAAGTTCTGGATTAGGCAAATTCAGGTTTGTTTATATAACTGTTTGTTGTTATCAAATCGAAAACTGTCTGTTAAAACTTAAAGTTGTGCTGACGCTGAATTCGCTGTGAGAGTCTGTCGACATAGCTGTGGATACTGTAATGATGGCTTATATGCTGCAAGTAATACCGCACCATTATGTCATTCACCTGTGAAGCTTAACTTAACAAATCTTCTCAATTCAACATAATGAGCTTATAAGAAGCTCTGATCATCTCAGTCAGAGATGATTAATGTCATTTTCGTTTGTTGAAAATTCAAATGTTTACGTGAAATTCACGGTCCCATTTTCATTTTTGTTTAATAGAGACGCATCGAGCGGTTGTTCCTGGCTATTCTCGTTCATGTGGCCGACTATATGTGATTTCGTTTATTTCTCGAAAATTTATTTTAAACAAATTATATTCTTCTTTTAAGTTTTATTATTATTATTATTAATATAACATATAATTTTAAAATATTGCCTCAAACGTACATACTTAAATGGGAAGAGAAGGGGAGGGGAGATGGTTTGAAATTGAACATTTTGGTCAAAGTAGACATAAGAATGAATGAAAACGTAAAAGACTCCTGATGTACCCGCTTAACTATATAATATAAATCATTTGTTCCATTTTGTTCTTTTTTGTTCTTTTTCGTTAAATATAAATAATAGTATATGAAAATATTAATAATATGGATATCAATGATTGCTCATATCCATTGTTAACTAAGGCTATCTGCTCTTGTTGTAACACAGATTCACAGTTGATTGAACAAAGATTGACTGCATTATAGAAGACTGAATCTTCACAGGTACAATGAGCTGCATCAACACAGTTTTCCAGACGAGACCTCAATACCTATAATATAATGTATATGTTATAATCTTTCATATTATGTGAGCTTTGGAAGACTTTCAATCTGGCAGAAATGGAGTGAGGAAGAGGAAAGCTGACCTTTGCTAAAGCTCGTCGGAATCGTTGACATGTTCCTATATTATCTTTCTCCGGTGTTATATGGGATGATAATGAATTTAATTCCATAACAGCATTCTGAAAATTAATATTTCACATTTCAATCATCTATTGATAGCTCTACCTGCTCTTCATCTTGTTCATCCTTTGTCATTGAACGACGACATATGAAGACTGTGTCTCGTGAGCATGTTTGATCACAAACCTATTTTCGTTCAATGAATTCATCGTTATACCGTTCGAACTTACTTGTTTTCCAAATCCTCTGTAAGCTAGAAAGACTTGCATGGGTAACTTTTTTCCAAAAACCATATGATATTGAACGGCGGCCACCTAATTAAGGATGAGATTGATGAAAAGGAAGAAGCCAAATTCGTAATACCGAAGCTGCCATTTGATCGCTACAACCTGGATAATGAAAGCAAAGGGAAATCCGTCGTACATCGTGGCAAAGAAAGAAATTTCTAGTTCCTTAATAAATAAATAAGAAGTAATAGTAGGTGTCTGATGACTCATACCTCGTCGTTTTTCTATTGATGTGTTATTAAATTTGAAAAAGCCTAACTCTTTCCGTCGTCGAACAGGAGGATGTAAAGCTGCCTGAAAGTATACGTTTGAGATTGAATAGACAAAGGGCATGTATCATCTTCATGTTCAATCTACTTGTGTGTATGAGGGTGTATATGTGTGTGAATCAAAAGTTTTGTTCAAACTTACCAAAAAAGCTTCCCTGAAGCAATTTTCAAGGTCTAATTCATAACATTGTGGAGCTTGAGAAGCCGAATTGAATAGGAACGGAGTAACAAAAATGGGAAATGAAAGGAGCAAAACCTGCATCCAGCGTACGATATTTGACATATTTATTCACATTTGTCTGCAATGAAAGAATTATTTTTATTTTAAAAGAAAAATATTTATAAAAGGAAGAAAAAAAAAGAATTTTTTTAAAGAAACGAGAATGACATAATGGCCAAGGACAGAAGATTGACGGAGAGAGAGGGAGAGAGAGAGAGCGATGTAGAGAGCAGCCAGCAACTAGTAAGGCTTCTCATAAAAGCTGCTCCGTAATTATTAAATTAATATGATGAAGAGTAAGAATATAATAATAAAAAAAAAGAAAAGGAAATGTTACAAAGGAAAGATGAGATGGCCATATCGGATAAATCAACCACGAGGGACTCATTCAATGAAGTCAAAAGAGACAATAAAACACATTGAAACTCTGAATTTTACAAATATTCTTTTTGTTATTTGGTAACAAATTCATGTATTTCCACTATTTTATTGGCGATATTCAGTATAAAATAGAGAGAGAATTAGAGAGAGTGAGAGAAGGAAGGAAAATGACGTAAGGAGAGTTTGATCAGAAGGAGAGTGTGAGAAGTGTGGTAGATAGATAAGACGAATGAATCTCTCTTTGAGACAAATATTTAAAAAATGAGTTAATGATCCAGAGAGAGAAGCAGGGATAGGGAGGGAAATGGATCGGAAGAGAGAGAGAGAGGTTTACTACTTCATAATATATTATTTTATGTAAATTATTATAAGAAAAAAGCCGAAATTTGGTATAAGATTTATACCAGAAATCTTCTATCTAATCCGCTTAAAGTGTCTTGGCAACCACCAAAATATGCTTCTAAGAAGCTCAATGTTCTAACAGATTCCAATAGAGGGATTGAATGAAATAGAGAGAAAGAGAGAAGGAGAAAGAGAGAAAGAGAGGCAAGTGAGAAAAGAGAAGAAGACAATAGAGAGGTACAGATTGTAGGAAAGAAGGAAGTAGCATGAGGTAAAGAGGAAGAGAAGGATAAAGATGGAGATGAAGAATACTAACAACAAGACTGTTTCATCATATAACTTTATTATATAATTTTAATATATATATAGATAGAGAGATAAGTATGCATTGATATACATATTCAATCTGCTCAAGGTATGGATGATGAGATAGATGGCAAAGGTGTGGGTGGCGTTAGGGCAATGGCGATGAGGGGAGGGGAAGGGGGTTTGTGAAATCAAAATATTTCTGAAACTTTATTGAATAGAATTAAACTTTAATTTTGTCTTTTTCACAAACAGAGAGCAGGGTTATGGTGTTGGAATAGATGAAGTAGAAGATGAGTTGAATTGAATATTTAATTAAGTTCATGTGAAGTAGAACAGACCACATGTAGATTATTCTGCGAGCACAAAGTTATTTATTGACGAACTGAGGACAAGATGATTATTCCAATGACATTTATACCATCAAAGCCATCAAAATATTTCTATTGATTATTGTGTGAGTGAATGAGCGATTAAGCAATAACACAAACAACCGTTCTTCACACATCCACACATCATCTCGCCCTTCGAAGCAGTATCTACGTGACGCTGCGTGCATATCTTTACGTGATCTGCGTTTATGCTAATATGAATTTGGATGAGACAATGAAATGTGTAACATCAGGAAAGCTGTATATCCTTCTCATGCTCTGGCTCTCTTCCTCTTTGACAACCTTCTCTTGTCTTTTTCTATTGCCGAACTAGGAGAAGCTGCTTTCATGTGTACATGTGGATGTGTGTGTGTTTTGAAAAAGAATTATTATTATAAAAAAAAATAAAGAACCGTAAAAGGATAATATATAAGCTGGAAAGGAAAGTTTTCATTAGCAGAGAATGGTGTCGTGTAGTCTCGTCCATTCAAAGACTTTTGTGGAATTGGGAAGATAAGATTAAAAAAAATTTTTTTTTGAAGAAAAAAAAAAGAAGAAATTTGTTTTGAAAACAAGGAAAAGAATAATAAATTATAAAGAAGAAGGAAAAAAGAATAAGGTAAATGAGATAAAATGCAAGAAAAGATTTCATTTTTATTCTAAAAGATTATGAATCCTCAGTTGAATTTATGTTTTCCATGTATAGAGGGAGAGGGAGGGAGAGAGGGAGAGAGTAACAGTGAGGGAATGAAAGAGAAACATGAAGATTGATAGAGAGACCGAAAGAGAATGAGAGTGAAATAATTAAAATTTGGCTGAGAAACGATAGCTAATCAGAGGGAAAACTGCATACTTTCAGAGAATTTCAGAATTATAATATAAACAGAAAAATAAAAAAAAACAAATTTTTGAAGCAGATTGAAGCTGGCAATCTGAATTGTTTCGTTGAAAAAGTGAGAAAAGGTGCGAAGGGTGGTTTACTTCCGCTCAACAGCTATTATCCTGAATCTTTCTCGTCCTACTACTTTGGAGAAGATGAAGACGTAGAAGATTGAATGTGTCTATCGGGACGAAGAGAAGGCGGTGTTGAATTAGGTGTGATCAGATGAAGGAGAAGCTTAGAAGAGAGAAGGATGAGAAAAAAGTAATATGAGGGAGTATTAGAAAAAGACAAAGAGAAAATGAACAGAGAGAGAGAGAGAGAGAGAGAGAGTGGAAGAGAACAGAAAAAAAGAAATGATCGGTAGGTCATTCACGCTTCACTTCACGTTGCAATTGAGCTTTAACAACCTGAACAAGGAAAAAGATGAATGATGGGAGTGAACGACGATAATGCTCAAATAAGTTTCTCTTTCAAAGCTTCATAACTACAAGTGGAAGTTGAGTTATGCAAAATTCAAACTTGAGCTGTTTTTCCTTCATTTATTCCTAAACAACTGGTGGTCAAAACGAGTAACAGCAATAAACATATCGCTGGTGTCATTATGAGATGTATGAGTTGTGCTGGAAATTATAAAATGGGAAGGTTTTTTACTTTCTCTCTCTCTCTCTCTTCCACTATCTTATATTCAATTCATTATTCTCCCACCTCTCCCTCCATTCACTGTCTGTCTCTTTTACACGCTCTTGTCTCTCTCATTTTCTCCTTCACGTCTTTCCCTTATTCCTATGTGGTAGAAAGAAGTTGACAAAAGTTTTTTTTCCTTCTTCTCCTCTTTCTGCAGCAGCAGCTTCCAACTCCTTTTCTCATCTTCTCCTTCTCTTCTTGCTTATCTTTCTTCTCAACAATAACTGCATACGGAGTATAAAAGTTGAAGAAAAAGAGAAATGAAAAAAATAATTAAACCTAAGTTGTTTTCTCGACGTCTTACGTTCTAATGCTTTCTCACCTCCTCCTCTCGCCTATATAAGGCTCTTCACTCACTCTTTCATTTCGATTCACTTTAATTTCAAACTAAAAATATTCTTTGAATATATTTCATTTACAGCTTTTCTCTCTTTCTTTCTCATTTTCTTCTCTTCTCACCATACTGATCTTATTCTCTCTTTGTATGTTTATCCATATATGGATATCATAAACACACAGGTAGTATAGGCGATCACTGCCTATCTCGCCGGACTCGCTAATATCCATCTACTGTCAAACTCTTTTTCTTTCTTTTTTTTCGTAAAAACCTTTGTTTTTCTTTTGAAAAACAACAAAACGAAAGAAAGGAAAGCTCATAAACGGTTCATATCTCATCCGAAATCCATAGTAAATAACAGAAAAGCATCCAAATTAAAGAAGTAAACAATCACTATAACAACAACCAGGTGGATGATGGATGGTTGAGCTCAATGTTGGTCAAAAGCCAAAGACTCTGCGAACTTTATGAAAAATGATATTTTAAAACACAAAAATTGTTTAAGAATGACATTTTACATGCAGATAAATCAAAATATTTCAATTTCTTTCTTTTAAAATTAAAATTGAAAAGTTAGCTTTCGAAAGCAGTCAAAGATGTTGTTAACTGAAATCGTTCAAATGCGCTTTCTTGTGCTCACTGCTACTAGTGCTGATGATGGTGCTGCTACTGCTACTACTACTACTACCAGCGAACGAGAAAGGCAAAAGAACATGTTTATTTCCTTTTTTGTCTGTTAAATTTAACTCTTTTTTTTTTCTTCATCTTCTTCTTGTAAAGATTATCTGAGTTATTTCAATTTCTCTCATAACATTCCTCCAATTATCTAAATGGAATTGTCAATCATCATCAAGAGCAGTACGGGAGAAGGGAGCTGTAGTACATCACACATCGCATTCTCTCTCTCTCTCTCTCTATTCATTATGAAACTTTTACAATCGGTTTAACATTCATAAGACAATATGATCACATAAGGTTAAGCAGAATAAATGATTTGTAAGCTTTAAACTCAAAAAAGCGATGAGCACACACTCTAGACAACATTCCGGAACATTTTGATGGAAAACTTTCAATATATAGGCTGTGTGTTAGCAAAAAGGCAATAAATTAGGAAGACGTGCCCACTTGGCCGTCCGTCACCAAACTTCTCTCATTTTCAATTTTCTTGGCCAAATTATTTCCTTGAGAAATCTATTTATCCCATTATACACGTTTTTATGTGAATGTTCTATGTTTCACGTGAATTTTCACGTAAAAGTTCATTTAAACGTCAATGAAGCTAGCGAACGGTTGTATTGTGTTTTGTCCATTCCGCTTTCATCAGTCTCTCCCTCTCTTTGTATTTCCCTCCCCTTCTTTCTCTCTCTCTCTCTCTCTCTCTCTCTCTCCTTCTCTCTCTCTTATACTCTCTTTTCGTTCTGTTCGAAAAAAAACAAAATTGAGAAGAAGAGGTAAGAAAGTTAGTTCAGAAACTTCCTCACAAACAAAAGCAAAATGTTGCAAACTTTCCGAAGCCGTTTTCCTTTTTTTTCAAAACTGAACAAAAGGCAAAAATAACAAAGATAAATAAGAAAAAAAATTGTAAGAAATCCATAAGGACATCACTGAAGTGGAAAAGCATTTTTTTTAAAAATTGTAAAACTCAGAGGAGCTAAAAGAGAAATACATGAAGAGAGTGTTAAAAATCAAAAATTATAGAGGATAGAGGGTCAGATTGAAAATGAAGAAACCCTCTTTAAAGATTTTGAATGAAAAGCAGACGTGAATTGAAGAAGAATCGCGTGTGAGAAGATCAATCAGACAGAGGTTAAGGTGCAAGAAACGAAGTCAAACCACAAAAGACGGATTATCTGTCAATGGAATTAGAATGTGAGCTGAGAAGGAGATTTGAAATTCCAAAGAAGGAAGAAAAAAAAAAGAAAAAATGGCTGTCAACGAAAA
The DNA here is from genome assembly GCA_943334845.2 of Auanema sp. JU1783. Classification (NCBI taxonomy): domain Eukaryota; kingdom Metazoa; phylum Nematoda; class Chromadorea; order Rhabditida; family Rhabditidae; genus Auanema; species Auanema sp. JU1783. The sequence goes on along the minus strand of CALQYR020007214.1, from coordinate 853,083 downwards.
ATGAATATGAAACATACATATTTGATTAAGAAAACAATGTGCCTTTGATTAGAATAATCTAATAAGATGTGGCTGAGAAAATATAACAAAAAACGGCTTTTCATCGGGCGGAAAGCTCTGTTAACTATACATATAGTTAGTTATATTTTATATTTGCTCTACCAGGCCTTTCGCCTTCAGCATTTTTTTTACCAGAAAAAAAAACGATGTAGTAACAAAGACAAATGAGAGAAGAGCCACCATGAGCAAGAGAGAGGGGGGAAAGTGAGATAAGAAAGCTCAAAATAGAAGAAACAGAAGCTGAAGCTTCTTCTCCGTTTGTGTTCAGCTTCTGACATGAATCTTATGTACATAAAATAAGCTTTCTTTCTTACTTCTTCATAATATAGCTCTTCGCTCTCAGTCTTTTTTTTTCTTCTGTCTGTGCCGACAAAAACGATAAAAAAGAAAAATTTATGATCTTCACTACTGGGCTTGAAGAAGTTTTGGTCTTCTTCTAACTTCTGCTTCATCTTCTCTTCAAGCTTTGCCACACAGCAAAAATCCATGCGAATTATCCTTTTATACAAAAACACAATACATTTTTATCACAAAAGAGAGAGAAAGAGAGAGAGAGAAAAAAAAAGAAAGCAGATTCGTGTGCAAAGAAGGGCTTAATGGTCTCAAGAGAGGAAAAGCAACTAAGCTTCTATCTCTTTCTCCAGCCTTTCCACATTCTTTTGCTTAGGACATCACACGTTCCTCTAGTTAATTCTAATGAAAGTTGCTCTTAATATTGAAAGCTTATTATATGAGCCAAAGTCAGAAAGCAACCGATTCAACTGATTATTATTGTAAAAATGAAAATCATACTTTGATACTCAACAGAATCACGTGCGTGTAAAGCTTATTAGCATAAGTTGCTTAAAAGATTTGTATTCGGATATGGGATCTGATGATGATTACGTACAATACAAATGTGAATGAGGAAGCAAAAAGCAGAAAAAAATTTATTTTTTTTATTATTTTGATTAAGCCTAAGTATTATGAGAAGGGATTGCACATAGAGATTATAATTAAAAAGCTACCGATAGCAAGCAAATAGTAGGACGACGAATCATCAAACGAGATCGGTTTTGAGCTCATCTTTCACCTCCGTTATACCCAGAGGGAATATGGAGACAAATTATGAATAAATGTCGGACAAAGGGACAGACAATGAATAATATTATAAGTTATATAGTGTTTGATAGTCAATACTATATGTATATGTCCATGTATGGATGGGTTGTTTGAGAGCGAAAAAGCAATAAGACGTATAAAATAAACTTTTTTTTGGTGGTTCTAAAAATTATGAAAATGCCATCACATCCACATACACATGCTGCACATGTACGCAGATAGATGGAGAGTTAGATAGAGATGAAAGTGATCTGAAGCTGTAAAAGTTGAATATATTAATGAGACATTGAGAATATGGAAAAAGAGCAAGTTGAGGATGTGGAAAGAAAAAAAAGAAGAAGTCCAGTGAGAAGGCTCATAAAAAAGCTTGGAATGCTAATCGGAACATCTGGAAAAATTTGACAAATTATTTTTGAAGATTAAGCTGAACGATAACATGTAGATCACACATTGGTCAATCTGACTCAGATACTGAGTGAGAAGGGTTGAAATCAGCCAACAACAAAAAAATACAAATAGTACGTTCATTCATTCCGTATTTGTCTATTGATGAGGGGGGGGGGGGGGGGGGGGGGGGGGGGGGGGGAAAAATTTTTTTT
>CALQYR020007214.1:708409-851255 GCA_943334845.2 Auanema sp. JU1783 | reverse complement strand
GTGGGGGAGGGGGGGGGGGGGGGGGAGAGGGTGAAGGAGGAAAAACTTTTTGTTTCTCAATAGCAAGTGTGAATTGAATTTTATAATACAAGTACTAATTACTTTTAAATTTCGATGATGACACTTGAATTGTGAGAGCAAAAGAGTACAAATGTGCTTAAAGCATAAGAAACACGCCAATATATATTGAAAGGTGCTAAAGAAAAAGAGAATGAGATTGAAACATTGAACATTCAGCTTTACTAAGTGCATGCACGAAAATCTTCATTCAACATCCCGAAAATGTATTCTGATTAGAATTAAAAGAGCAAAACTATATTAGATGAAGGATAAGAAATGAGAAGACGAAAAGAAAAAAAACGTCTCTGTCGTAAGGAGAAGCACACTCTATATGTTACTTGATGAATAATGCAATAGAAAAGCTTCCGAAGTCATTTTGATTTGACGAAGATGAAAAGTCAAGGAACGTTCAGAGTTACTCTTAAGTTCGATGCTTTGAAGAACGGAATATGAGCTTGACAATGACTAAATGAGGAACAGCTACGACAAGATGTTACAAAGCGAACAATGTTTCAAATAGAATACGTGGATGGATGTCGGATGCAAAATGAAAATATCGAAATGTCTTTGAATATAATGTAAAATAACTTTGTTGGAAAACATGCTTTGAACATGTTCAAGTTGCTCTTCTCCATTCTTCCTTCTCACTTGAGTAATATGGACGGTTTAGTGAAAATGCGACTTAACTCGATTTCGAGTTGCTTGCAATAATACTTGGTTAGAAGGAGCTCCAGAACAAGATGTAAAAACGCGTTAGGAACCATGATGCTTTTCCATAAATGACAACACCGGGTTGAAGTTGAAGTCAAAGAGATGTAGGAGTGGAAGAAGAAGAAAAAAAAACCAAAATAAAAAGCAGAACAACCGATTGAGTGCAACAATAAGATATGCAAATGAGTTTGACGTAAACTGATGATGACGTGAAAAGTTCAGAAGAGATGGTAGTCGAAGAAGAAGAGGAAAGGAAAGAAGAATAGAAGTTCATCTAACATCTATGGACTGTCAATGACATCTCAAACATGTTAACTATATCCATATAATAAACAACAGATCTCATTCTAAATAAGGCAGCTAGAGACAGTTAAATTGGATGTGCAAAGTTGAAATCGTTGTCAAGCAAACGATGTGACAACATTTCCAATAAACATCAAATGAGCTTGAATAGTAACGTTTATGAAGCTGATTCGTCGTTACATTTCGAAGGAAGGACAGTCGAAATTAAGCAAAATAGAAGAAGAAAAAAATGGCTCAAAAATAAAAAATGTAAACGACACAACGAAAATGAGATGGCAAAAAGATAGAAATTGGGTAATTTGTCTTCTTTTTTTTTGTCTTTCTGGGTAGCAGTGCTCCTTCGTCTTGTTGCTTAAGAACAAGACATACAGAATGTGTATGTGAGTATGTGTATGCTTGCCTTGTACGTGAAAATATAAATTTTATATTTTACATATGAAATAGTTGTATTTGGTTGGGGGGGGAGGAGGTTGGGGGTTGACATTTGTCACAAGAAAAATGCATGTCACATTGAATTTTAATCTTCAAAAGTTGAGAACAAAAAAAATCTTTTTTTTTTCTTTTTTTTTCAATCAGAAATCGAATGATGTACTTCTGGAATGGACGGGAGGAGCCGTGAAGCACTCAACTGACTCGCCTTCCACTGACTGCAAGGAATGTAGGAGAAAAAAAGAAATGAGAAAGCATCTACTTAAAATGATGTAAAAGAAATTAAAGTTTATCTCTCTATAGATATCTATTAGATACTAGATCCTCACAACTTTTTCTTCTGTTTTTTTTATGAATGAATAAACTTTATAATCAACAACTGCTTACAGAAGATCTTTATTTGAAATCAAATAATGCAGATCGGATTTCGTTCGAAAGCATATGTTAGTTCACGGAAATTGAAAAAGTACATTTTCTTTTCCTTAGATAATATTACTATATAAATAGAAACTAATTTGCATATTTCTAGCTATTTTTGGATATTTTGTTGAAAATTGACTTTGAAGTAGCTATATGGTATAATGACAGAAGCTAAAGCACTCTTGGGATGGTTTAAGCTTGCAATATCTTGAACATGCCATTCGTTATTGTATAATCTGAATTTAGAAAGTTTATAGTGATAGATGGGATGAAGCTTAACGTTTCAACTGAATTTAATATTTTCTTGTAATAACCACCCATCACAACAAAACGTCTTCCCATTGTTGCGATAGTGAAGTTTGATCTGAAAGTAACGTGAACGGGAAGGGTGTGAATACGGCAACAGATGATAAACCTTTTAACATTCAATTCATTCTCAATAATCCAAATATCCTTTTTTGGTTGAAAGGAGAAAACAGTTGAATGTTTTTGATTATACTCAGATCCTCCAATAATCCATATGCGTTCATCGAAGGAAGCACAGCACATTCCTATAACCTTTCGTAATATTCACGAAAGATGAAGATTTAACCTGATCGTGGGCTGGGCAGTTTGGTATCTATGACAATCCAGCTATCAAGACTTGGTACATACATTTCAATGCTGTCCAAGATCTGATATTGAATGATATTAACAAGAAAAATGAATATGGGAAGCTACTCGATTGCCGTCGAATCCTCCAAACACGTAAATTCGATCGTTGAAGACAGTACAAGCAGCATCAGATCTACCGTAATTCAGTTCCCTTCAATATAATTTGTAGAAAAGTACAATAATGAGTACTAACGATACGGTGGTCCATTCATCAGCATGCACATCGTATTTCTCCACTGATTTCAATCGTGTATTAACTGCTGGCTGTAATAATTCATAATATCAGTAAAACTCTATGCTTATCCAATTACGAAAACTTCAGTGCTCTCTCGACGACGACCGTCATGACCACCAATAACATAGATCTCGCCATCTAGTACACAACATGCTTGTGTGATATAAGTTCTGAATATGTTTCCCATATGATGCCATAAGTTATACAGCTTACCGCTTTTGGTTCATTGACGCTACTCCTACCCAACTGCCATTCATAAACTTCCAGCAGTTGGACAATGCTGCTGACTGCAAGCTTGTTCCACCAAATAAATATAAATTCTATAAATATATGAATAAGTCTTATACTATAAAGAAGAAGATAGAACATTTTCGAAAAACTGTGTCGCATGATAAGAGGACGCATAAGGTAGTAGGTTGTTCAGCTTTAACCATTTGTTTTCCACCTGCAACTTCATTCATCATTAGGAGGGGTTCAAGTATCACTGAACCAAATCATAATATTCCATTGACGAAGTGATGTCATCTTTCTTTCCATCAAACACATGACCGCCAAGAATTACAAGCTGAAAATTAAGTTTTCCGTTTGGTAACCAGTAAACACTGTGACTTTGTCTTTAAACTCTCTTGAAGGCTTCAAACTTAGGTTAAGCTGAGCTATTGAGATGCTTTCGTTAACCGAACTAATTTCTTCCAATGTCTTTCAAGTATTTAAATTTGAATTCAAAGTTAAGAAAAACCTTTGATAAGCCCTCTTTCCTTACGTGGCATAGAAGCTCTTTCAACAGACCGTTTCTCTCATTGGGTAAAGCATCTGAAGGAAAATAAAGGAAAGTGGTGTTTCTTGCTTTTCAAATATTTTTGAACCTATCCAAGCCAAGATTATTATAATGACATCTTCTTCTGTTTGAATATTGAGATTGTCGTCACTAACGATATCTATAACATCTTGCTTGCTCAACCTTAAGAAACATTCAAATTAGAAGCTTCTTCCTTCAACGTCAACCTTCCATAAAAATGAAAATCAATAGTCCCACATTTACAGTATTCGAATATATTTTCCAGAATATGCTTCTTACTCTAGAATATTGTGAAGATTGTGTGATGTATATGAGAACAACTCCTGCACCTGTCCTATGTAGAGCTCATTTCTATACTTCTTGGCCAACATCCAGATTCCAATACAATTGTAGCTTTCAATATTTTTCATAAGGATAGAGAAAATAAAGTTCTTAAAATGAATATGAAATGAATTTGTCAAATGGGATAACTTGAAGAGGAAGATGTTCATCTGGTGGAATTATCAATATGCACTTCAACAGATATTCATATTCAGCAAATGATAAATCCTCTACTATCTTATTTGTTTGACAAAATTGCTTCATTATTTCAACCTTGAAGTAAAATCCATCAAATATAGAAGAGTATGAATTATTCACTGTGAATGAGCATATTGGTATTTCGACCAATAGAGTAATGCGTCTCTGACTTCGTCTTATTGGAACCGAGCTTAACAGAGACGGGAAAACCCGGTGAATTTCGCTCTCTCGCCATTGGACTCTTTTAATAGTTTATAAATAATGAAATATATAATTATATAAATCATTTACAATTTACCGTCTGCTGTCGTTAGTTCTACATCATGATAGCCTTCACGTTGTTCCATTGGACTGATTACCTGATCGCAAACAGGAAGTATGACAAGAAAATCACTATAACTAGCTCTTAATAGGTTTTACGTGGCACCGTAGGTCACGTGAAAAATTTTCACGTAACAAATCAGAATATATAAGTATTGATGTGCTGACGATGAATGAGTGGTTGTGAAAATGCTTCTGATAGATCTTCATACAGCCAACTAGGAGATCAGGCAAAATGAAGTTATGTACAGAATTTTTTATTTTAAATTTTCATAAAGTTCATTTGACAACTGATGAGTTTCACAATCAATTGTTATTGCGAGTATATCTAAAGGGCGTGGCAGCCGACGAAGATGGGCCTCCACGAGGTGGACCCTGAAAACATGGCTAACTTGAACATTTAAAAGCTCATCTTACAAAGGAAGATACAATTTTGATGCCAACTTTCGGTTTTAGGAGCGCGAACAGTTTGAGATGGTCTTTGAATTCGGTGCTTGTTGCCATGAACATCGTGGGTGTTAATGCACCAGCCAGCAGATTCAGCTAAAATAGAAACGGATCACTTGAACATGGACTCTTCCATATGTACCGTCATGTCTACTCGATTAAAAACAAATGCCGTTTCTACACTGATACGCTTATTTGGTATGATCATTGAGAAAAACGAAGCAATCTGAAAGTATTAAAGAAGAGAACGGATGATTGTTGGATTCATTAGTAACCTCGAAGAAAACAAAAATCAAAAAAGCTTGTCTGAGTATTTCAATCTCATATGATATAGCGGAATCAACGGGTGATACTCGTCGTTGAGAATGTATATGGTAGAATATAATCAAATAAATGAAAAAAATTATTGCAGGAATGGAGATGTTTTGAGCAACGACCAACTTCAATCATCAAATCGGTTACGAATGAACTACTCAAATCAAATACTTACAATTTCAACAGTTACCGTAACCTGTGGATAATTATTTTCCTTGTCACCACATCGAAAAACGAACATAAGCATTTCTCCATGCCACATATAGCGACAGCCGTAGTAGCTTAACGAGTATACTATGAAGAAGGTAACAACCCAAGCAGATGCCATAATTACATAAAAGATAAATCTGAACATGAAAATGAAGTTGATTGTTTATGAAAGACTGACCCTTCAAACAAGAGTATAGTTAACCTGCGTGAAACAAATACCAATAGACGTTGAATAGCAACAATTAGTGTGAGAACCAGATTAAGCTCTACAGCGAACATTCCCAACACTTTGAATGCTGTATAAAACCCTACATATGCCTTCATATAGTTAATGATTCAATGATAAGGTACATACACGATCTTTGAAAACTATTCAATTCCAATTGTGTATATTCTAATAGCGTCAATGGCACAGTAATAAATAGGTTACTCAAACATATTATTAAATTGGCAAGAATTACATGCCATAAGATTTTAACAAAAGCTCTCTGAAATGAACATATTGAAGAAGGATAAAGCTCAGCCAGTATGAGAGTAAGCTAGTTAACAAACCTCTCGGAACTGTTTCGAACTTAATAACAATGCTATGAAGAAGACAATATTCAGAACAATACTAGAGAACAGTACAAAAAGATATATACATATTATAATATAAAATTTATAAGATTTGGCGATATTAGGGAGCATCTGTAATGATAAGATATATTGAGATTCAATAACTTCCTTTAACATCCGTGAATCCAGACAATCCCGCAATGAAATTAGTTCCGCTTTGGAAAGACGTGGCATTACTATCTCTTTTGGTCAACAAATCCTCAAAATCAAAATCTGGATCAACCCAAGACATCCGATATGAATATCTGTAAAGATACCTTATAAGGTGAAGCTATAAATGTAATGTCTGAAATGTTATCAAAAAGTTATGAGAAATATTACGTAGCCATTTGAGCTGGCGAACAAAACGGTTTCGCAAATTGCCTTCAAACAGCTGCAAGCATGCGAATAAATTATTTAAGAAGAATGTAACTTTGCAGAGAATTATGTATTGATAGTATGAACATAATTATAAATGATTTCATAAAGAATGATTTATAATACAAGAAAAAAACATAAGAATAATCTAAGTATGCTTAACAAGGAGGTAGGCACGAAAATGTTCAATAAGTAACGTTTCCTGTCCAAATAGAAAAGTTAATTCTTTCTGAACGCTAAACATTTCCAGCAAATATGATTCGCATTCCTGCATAATTATTATAATTAATATCAAAGTTATATTGGTCATTCATACCGCATGCACTATATCCAGAGCTTCCTGTGTGAAACGAAAATATCGTCGACCCGATACATCGGATAAAATTCTTTTGGCTATACGATCAAATGAATTCTGAAATTCGATTTTTAAAAAAAATTTGAATGTTTCTGCAGTCAATGATGAGCTAACCTTCGGAATTTCAAATTTCATTATCCACAGAAATTAGAATAACAAAGTGTAAGAAGAAATCGTTTATTGCAGATTCCGGGTTAGGACCGGTTAACAAGAATGTAAATGAAAGAATGATTTGGAGCAGGCGAAATTCAAATTTCAAATTGTGTTTCACGTTAGAAGATGACACACGTGGACTTTTACGCAAATTTCACGGACATCCATGCATACGCATTATGATCTCGCGTCACGTCATATGCTTATAGCGTATAGGAAGTTAAGTCCTTTGAATCCTTCTTGAACGTATCTATTTATATATTTTTTATATATATTCATATAAAAATGAATAAATCAGACGTGTTCGTTTCCATGCTCAGGACGGAAATCGTCCAAATGAAGATTGTCTTAGAAGATGAAGCCTACTGGCATTCCTAGAGCCTTACGCTCTGACGAATGCCGCACAAAATCTTATAAAGGATAAACGATTTAATTCCTGAACTTTTTTAATTTTTCATCTCTTACTAAAGCTGGAAAACATCTGATTAGGTATGCGAACATTTCAAATAATTTTATCCTAATCACAAAGAGTTCAACATCTGTTTATGAGAACAGCCTGCTCACCAGAGCCCGCGTAATGTATTTTTGGAAACAAATGGGATCGAAAACAGTCTGTGTACCAAAGTACAACTGGTTTGAACGATCGTAATTTAGCGCCATCATGATGATGTTTTCTAAAGAATTATTTATTATTTTCATTTTATACTAACCATCATCAATGACGATGAAATTAATATTGGTTTTATTATATCTCGGACATGGTGTTCTTGGAAACTCTGTTCAGCAAGTTTCGACAACAAACTTCTTATCTGAAATTATGGGCAAGCTGCTTATTGTGAATATATTATATTATATTTTTCTTATTTCAGCTTCTTTTAAAGGTCCAATGAATATGACGAAGCTTATGTCCACTTTTCAAATGCCTAGTTGCTTTGAAAGTTGTATTCCGCATATGGAAGGCATGTTTAAAGTAATGAAAAAAGGAACAAGAGATCCTATTGCTGTAAATGGAATGTGCCAGTTAGTTTAACTCTAAGCATAACTCCAAATAACTTCAATCTCAGAGAGCTTCAAGAGTCAGCAAAATGTGCTGTAAATGCTGGATGTTCGACGGTTTTTGTTGAAACAGCGGCTAAGCTTTTCCAATTTGTTTGTTTAGAAAACATTGAATGTAAGACAGTTTGTGATTTTGTTTATTTATATTTTACTCTGTTAAGCTGTTGGAGATTCTCTGGAATGTGTCAAAAATGCTGCCGAAGATTTGCAACCAGAGTGTGAAAATCATTGTAAACTCCAAGCGCGTTTGATTGATCAAGCCTCTTCTGCGAATCAAATAGACAATGTTTTCGATGTGAAGAACATGTGCAAGTAGGAAACGAAAAAAGACATTGTTGTTTCATTGATGCTTTCAGTTCTACGATATGTTTGATGCATTGCGTAAAGGATCGTTTAGGCGAAAAGTGTGTTGGACAGACAAACCTTGTTGATACTCTGATTTCTTCCGTAATGAGAGGAGAAAATGGTGGCTTTGAAGAAATGCTCGATTGGGTTGTTCCTCAGGCTTGTAAAGATGAGGTGACTATACGATATATATTCAGTGTTTTCTATTAATTTGGTCTTAGAACTTTATTGTAAACCTCCCACAAGATACTTCCAAGTCTGGTCTAGGTTCTGTCACATCAGGCAACGCTGATCAAGTCGGTTTCTCTTTGAACTTGATAAAAATCGAATAACTTTTTAGATTCCACACAATGTTGGAACTGTCGACAGCAATCATATCGATGGCGTTTCTATGAATAATGAAATCAGAACGATTCCTCATGAAGATGTAATGACCACAGAACCTATAGAAGCTGCCCTTCTGATCGATGGTGAACTGCGCACCCTGCAATGTTCGATGTATGATTGGCAACGGAATCCTGTTCCAACCCCAGACTTTGAAAGTTTAGCAAAGATTATGACTGTAATTCGCTTTTTTCAGTCCATTTGATATAATCATCATTTACAGGCTCATGTTTTGCCATATAAGCTAGCTCATTCAAAAGACCCCAAGGTTAAGATACCTTCTGACAATGATGAGCTCAATGCTGAAACACGAGTTGAAGAAAAAGGTGAGTGTTATATCCAATTAACCGGGAAAACTTGCTTTTTTTCTAGAGAAAGAAGCTGAAGAGGATGCTGAAAAGAAGAATAGTGCAGAGCAACGAAAGAGAGCAGCCAAAATCCTGGACACACCAATCGTCATTCCCAAAAGTGGTATATCAGCTATACTTAGTGCTGTTACCCTTTTCATTCTTTTATCTACCATTTTCTAACCAATTTTTTTGAAAAAATTTACTTTTTCTTAGTTTTTTTTACTCCTGAGAACTACCTGTGATATGCTTGATCTCAAAGATTTCTTTAACTGTGATATACAATATTGATGAAGTACAAAATAAAGTTTTTTAGAACTTATTCAGAAGTTATTTTATTTCAAGTTCTTCAGCTTTGCTCATATTTTTTGTTTCCTCATTCTCTTCATAATTCCGTAGATCGGCAGTTTAGGAACAAAAGAAGCGAATTGATATTCAGCTGACGATGACATGGCAGTACAAAGATTGGAATGTGAAGGAGAAAGTTTCTTGCCACCATATTCTCTAGCTTCTTCTATTCAGTGGAGTTGAGGAAGTCTGATCAATGTTTCTTGTAAAGGGTTTACAGCCTGTGAGGCAAGTTTGAACGAATGTGAAATCTGGTCCGATTGGAGTGGAGATTTACACAACAGGACAGGCGTCCGTTTGTCCATCCGTCGGTCGGTCGATCCTGTCCGTATAACGACGACGTTGACACCGATGAGCAAGTGGGGGGAAGAGTGAAAGCGAATGGCTTGCGCTGGATGTAGAGAGAGAGTGGAAGAGAAAAAAAGAAAGAAGAGTCTTGGATAACCAAGATCCGAGAAGCTTGGAAGATGAACCTCTAGCCGTGTGTTTGTAAAGTATAAATTGATGTTTGAAGTTTGTCGATGAGAATACGAGCTTAGTAGCTGTTGGCACGTTTTCCAGACAAATTTGCGGCTGATTGATAGTAAATGTGAGGTATGTGAGAGTTGTTTTATGTGATGAATGATTGTTAAGGCGATATATTTTGTCATTAATCTCTATTATCTGCGCCTTTTGTTTCTTTAGCATCCTAGCAAATCTTCTCAGAGAGCGTATATAATTCATAAAAGGTTTTTTTTCTCGAATCAAGCTTGGGCTACAATCCATCTTCCGGCTGGCAAGCCAACTGTAACTTCTAATTGATTAATTACTCACGGCTATCTCAATGATTTACTTTTCATTTCTTCTGAAACTTCGATGTTTCTCAATCATATTAGGCTTGATGTCCTTTCACGGACCGATTTGAACTAGCAGCGTATGTGAGGGTTCAAAGTCATTTGTAAAAGTTTCTGTTAAATTTCAATGAAATAACCCATGCCCATTATCGGTCGTGTTGTTTTCAGAATTTTGTTCTTTCGTTTATGTCTGCTAGCAAGCCAAGGACATTTGTAATCAGTAACCCAGACGAATCAACCTAAACTTTATTACCGTAAGGAGAAATACACGCAAAAGACAGTAGTATTCAAGAATTTGAAGGTGACTTTAAGTAGGTTTTGAACTAAAAACGGAAGAAGGAAATTCATTCTTTCTTAGCTTTTTCGAGCGAAAAACGAGAGTGTGACAGAGAGAAGCTCGACCCCCCATATACACCTCCAGCTATCTGAGAGCGTGAACTCTTTTCGGGGAGAGGGGGTGGGGGGTAGTCTGGGGACGATTTTTGTGAATGAAAATGCGAAAACAGTGGAAATTCTTACTTAACTGCTTTCCCATTAACTTTCACAAGTTCTTATGGGTATTGGGCCAGTGGACAGAAGGTTCACTGAAATTACTTTAATAATCAAATAGTTTCGTTATTTTTCAATTAATTCGCGAGTAATTACGAGTTTTAATTTGATATGGCTCTCTCTTTCTCTTTCTCTCTCTCTCTCTATCTTTGAGTCTTTCTCTCTCTTACTTACTCATCTGCTGTTTCTCTGTCTCGCACAGACACACACACTCCTCTGGTGCCCTGCGAAGCTTTCCTTCAATTGTTCCGACTGTAAACTGACCAATGGAATTATGTTATTCTCTTCATCTTGAAATATAATCGATATGTGACAAGGAATGTTCTCTGTGTGTATGTGTGTGTGTGTGTGTGTTAAACAATAAATTCTTCAAAGATTTTCATCATCATGTATGAAGAAGATAATGGAATTCGATGCCAACATGATCAGATTCCGAACTGAATTCTTCACCCAAAAACCTCACTAATCTTTCCCCTATTACTATACAACTGGATTTATCCATATTTTACCTGTGAAAGATTATTTTTGATGGCTTTTACCCTCTCTCTCATATATACCATATGTTTGGTTATTTCCCTATATAGCAGATTATGTCCAAACAGGACTTGTCGATAAGCCGATCAGTTTGGTACGAACTCAATTCGCCTAGGCATTATAGCCAGGCCTAGAGTACCAATCGATGAATTCTGGTCTATTCAAACAATCAGATGAACAAGATTTTACTTTTTTTTTTGAGAACTTTGCCGTAAAACAGTTTGAACTGCCGAATTTTATGTACCTTAATCTTATTTCGCTGCACATGTTGTCATTCAGACAGACGTCCTTCTACATTTCCGTTTTGGCGCAATGGTAGAAAAGCATCTTCGTTATCACAAGTCATTTCTTATTGTTCATCTATGATATATAGTGATAATAGTAATCTGAAGACAATCCATTCGTATATCTAACTAAACAAACTGAATACGCCAACAAAATAAGAGAAATAAATGAAATCGTCAGTTATGTTCTCGCCGCGTTCCCAGAAGACGGACGATATCAACCTTTTTCCCGTTTTTTATCGTATTTCCTTTCACTTCAGACGCCTTTTCATGTCATTTATACTCGATTCTGTCTGTTTAATCACTTTCTTGAAACATTCCTTAATTGGCCTTTTTATCATCTTCTCCTTCCTATATCATACACTAACATACCAAAAAAAGGACAGATTACTCAATGCTATGCACAAACGAAAACATAATTATCAATAAGATATAACAATATTTGCATAATTTTGCATTTTCACGTTGTTCACGTTGACGTCAAATCTCACGTCGTCTAGGCGAGGAATTGTTTTGTTTAAGCGTCTTTTCAATTTCAATTCGATTGTTGTTTATCATTTAATGACCCAGGTCAGTTTTGTTCTTAAAACTTTGTATTTTGGTCAAACTCTTCTTCATCTCTCTCTCTCTCTCTCTCTCTCTCTACTCCTCATCCTCTATCTCTCTGTCCCTCTCTCACTTATTACATTTAAACTATTAATCTCTCTTACTCCCTCATGTCTTTTGCTCTCTCTATCTCTCTATCAATTAATTTTTTTTTACATTCAACTCTGCTTTTTCTTTCTGCGATCTCAAGCTACCGCGGAGCTTTGGGATAAAAAAAAAGCATCGAAATACTATATTAATTATATGTATATAAAGTTAGTTTGTTATACACATATAATGTATGAAGTATATGTAAAATAATACCTTTTTCCACTTACACTCCTCATCTCGCATAGATTGAGGAAAGGCTCTTTGCAAATGGACATAGTTGTAACAATTCTTTCATTTGATTAGCAGCCAAGAAAAAAAAAATTTTTATTCTGATGATCATATGATGAATGATCCTGTTAAGGCAAAGACATTGCAGAAGTCAGTTTTAGCCAATAACTTTCAAGTTTTTGTCTTTTTAAGAAACGGCTGAGGGGGGTGGTGTGTGTATGTGTGTGTGTGTGTGTGTGTGTGTGGGGGGAAGGGGTTAATGGTTAGTGAGCGATTATGGAAGGGTAAATGAGTTAACAAATGACACGTTGTGTTATTGTTTTGTGGACGTGGAGAACGGTTGTTTTTGTTTCGCTTGTGATTGGACAAACAAATTAATTAACATATATATCTTCTCTCTATCTCTATAGATGTATATATACTAACTAATCACATAATTAACACCTACTTGAGATGAGCTATTGAAGTAATGTTTGCTTGTACAATCCCCTCTATAGTTTTATGCAGATTTGTGATGAGGCTGTAAGTTGGGCATACAAAGTAATGCTCAGAATGTTATTACTTCTTTTCGTACTTCCATCTCAGATAATATATATTTACCAACTTCTATGCTAGAAGTTCAGCCGAAACATAGATCGAACGACACCATCTGTCTTATATTTAACCTTCTGTCCCAATCGTCAGCTCTAACCACAAGGCACGAACAGAAAATACAACGAAAAAAAAAAAGAATTTTCGTGCTGCAACAAAGACATTGAAGCTCATGTTGAGTTGAAATGAGTTGAATGACGTGCAACACAGTTTTTAGCATTCAATTTGTTATTATTAGTTGAATTTATTATTCATATAGTTAATGATTAGTTTCTCATTGATTCTCATAGATTGTCGGAGATGATGATGGTCGGGTCTCTTTTACCTGATTCATTCATCTTATCTTATTCAATTATTTCGCCTAATTATAGTAATTTATGGAGGAGATTCGAAGAGGTGTGAGGATCATCTCAACTTCGCTTAACTATCCTCATAAACTATATATCAAATAGGGTGAACAAATTAGAGAGAAGTTAAGAAAAAAAAAGAAGCTGTTTACGCTCATCTGATCACACTCAGCTTTCTTTTTTCCTTTTTTTTTCGACTCCGTTGTCGTCGCCGATGTCGTGGTCGTAGTCGGTGTCGCCGTTCGAATTAGCATTTTCATTCCTTTTTGTTTTGAGATTTGTATGTATTTGTTTAAAAACAGTTAGCTGATGAGTATGTTGAAAAACGATGTGATTCATTTCTTGAACAGTCCATTTCACATGATGAACATTCATCTCTATCTGGAATAATGTTATTTACCTTACATGGACAACCTTTGTACAATTCAGAATGTGTCACAGGAGGCTAGAGCAGTGAAGTGAAGTGAGAGAGTGGAAAATGCTAATTTCTTTTCAAAATATATATATCCAAACTATTTTACCCATTTTATCGTCCAAAAGCTGTATGTGGTTGTGTAAAGTAAAAGGGGAGGAAAGGGTCAGAGATGCAGAATCTGCGTGTGTAATATGACTATAGTCATTTACTCTTCTATATTCATATACTATTTCGTTTAATATATGGTCCTTGTCTATGACGGGGTCATAGTGTGGAAGTAAGACATCACCCTTTAACCTCTCTCTCTCTCTCTCTCTCTTTCTCTTTCTCTCTCTCTCATATTGTCTGTCTCTCTCACTGTTTCTCTTTTTGTTTTCATCCACACCTTTAACCGAATCATCATCGCTTTCATTATTATTCAAATATTTCAGATTTACTTGTATAAGATATATCTTCGAGTTTCAACCGTTCCCCCTGTTGAGAAGAGATCTGAATAGGAAAAACATTGAATTTAACCTTTTTTCTCTTGATTTTGCCTGGGAAGCAAGTAAAAGAATCGTTTTTTTTCGGTTTCGTAGCATTCCTCTCTTGTCTTGCTTTTGTCCGTCAAGAATTGAAAAGTACATTGGAGTTTCTTTGTTGATTACTTTGTTTCCAAATACGGTACAAATCCTCTTTTCTTCTAGGGGCGAAAGTTTTTGATTGAGCTCATCAAATAAAAAAAATGTACACAAATAACCTATAAGGCATCAGCCCCACCTCGCGTCTCAGTTGGTGTATGGCCTGACCCCTTCCTTGACCTTTCACATTTCCTCATTAGGATTCTATCAATTGAAGTGATTTGCTTTACTCTTAACCATCCCATATCCATCCAATCTATACAACATATTGATTTGAAGCCTTTTTTCCTTTCTTTTTTTTTTTTTTACATTTTTCTCCTGGCAGTTCATGAATACAGTTTGCGTGTGAAGAGAGTTGCGTTGCGACCATTTTGCTTTTCCCATTCGAAATTGATCTATTTGAAAGCTTATATCTAATTCAAAGCATATACACACACACACACACACACATACACAGAATGAAAATGTATCAGCTGAACAGACCCTTTTGCCAATAGATTGAAACCTAATTTGGTCATGGCATGAGCTTGTTGTGCCTTTTATATATCAATTGATGTCTTTTACAATTGACAAAAGTAATAGTTAGTCTGGCTGTGAGCTTCTGTTGTGTTAACTGCTTGTTCGGGGGGAGCTTTTCATTCATGAAATAGCTATAGTATTGAAGCGATAACTCCAAACTAAATATGGGAAGCTTTAAATGGAAATAGATAAATGCAAGTACACGTAGTTGGAAGTTGGTCGAAAAACGGGCGAGCACACAAACTCTCTATATGTCTTTTTCATTTTATTTTTGTATTGTTTATAAGCCTTCTGAATCTCATTATGTCTACTGTCCATCATTAGGACCATAGAAGGAACATGTGAAGCTTTTGGAATAAATTTAGTCATCAGTTGGCCATTTGAGCACTTTGCAACAACCGTAATTGCTTATACCACACAAGAGGATAAGGTTCCGATCTGATTCAATTAGCTATGGCCTAGGCCAATTTTGGCACTCTCTTCTTCCACTTTCTTGAAACTGATCGATTCTGATCTGTGTGAACACACAGGATATATTCCTGAATTTTGTTTGGATTTCAAGTTAAGTCCTTCTCTTATCTCATTCTTCTTTTCCTTTATCTTCTCAATTCTTGTGATATTAAAACCAATTTACAAAAATTATTTTTGTTGATCTCACAATAAATAAATTTCTTTTTTTTTTCTCGAGCCAACGTTCTGCTGGCACGTCGTTCGCCAGTCTTCATCTGTGCCAACGTCAATTGGTGGTGCCTCCTCCTCATCCTCCTCCTCCTCCTGCTTGGTCCTAGATTACTTACTATTTTGTGTAAACTTTGTCTGCTTCTCTTATATTTATGTGCTGTTTGTGACTGATTCGTTTTGGTACAGACGACATCCAATTCGTCGTCCGTCTGCTGTTGGTAGACCGAGCAACTAAAGCGATAGACAGAGAGAAAGCAATGAGTAAGACAGTATGAAAGTGAAAGAGAAATAGACATAAAGAGAATGAGAGAGTGAATATAGAGGGAAAGAGTAAGTGAGCTCTTGGAAAGAAGAATTATATATGACACTATATCTATTATTCTGTCTTTAGTTAGTTATTAAAACTGTTTCAGTCCCAAATATGGAATTTTGTCGTTATTGATCGTTTCAGATTATAGACAGATTCATATAGGATTTTTGGATGTCTCATCAGTTACAACACCCACAAAAAAGACAAAAAGAGAGCACAATCAATCAATCAATATTCCTCCTTTTTGTATTTACTCCTATTTGTTTTATTAAATAATGCAAGTGAGAGTAAAGAGTATCAGTAACGAATCTCATTTGTCTATTAAACCGAACGTCTTTGTTGAGCAATTGCCGATGGTAGTTTGACGTTGAACCTGTCTGTCCTCTTTCCCCCTTCACCTCTCCGTCATCATCAGTCGCAACAGCAGCAGCACACTCAACATTTAGCTGATATAGTATGTTCAGCTGTTACCAATGTCTTCCTAATCGACCTTTTGCTTACAATTTCCATCGTTCGATTTCATTTTTTTGTTCCAAAATTACGTTTTACTTTCCATTGTTTTAATTAATCGTCGAAAATGTTGGAAGTAAAACTTTCATTCGCTTGATTCACGTGAAGTTCCCACGTGACATTTCGTTTTAAACTTTTCATTTTGTGCAGACGAACCATGTATAGCGGTTGTAGTATGTCAGAAAGATCAAGAACGAACGTTTTCTCCTCATTTTCCTTTCTCAACCGTCTCCCTTTCTTTGAACTTTATATCTTCATTATACGAACGATATGTGCTCGGATTTCTTTTTTTTTTGAAAATTATTAGAAAAATAGTATTTTTGAAATTTCAAAATACTTATTCTCAAATGACGTATCACATAAATTCTAAAGAATAGGTTATAGTCATAGTAATATATTTGGGTCGGTGATGTTAGTGTGAGTGACCTCGTGAAGGGTCGATAGTAGGTTGGGTTGTATGTATGTATGTTAGTAGAAAAGAAAAAGGGATGGAGATTCATTGGGTTTGGGTAAAGGGAGGGGGTTGTGAGCAGTTTAAGAGGACCACATGGTTGAATGAAGGTTAGAAAGGGGGGGGGGGGGGTTGGGGAAAAACACGGGGAGTGGGGGGGAATCGGCCGGAGGGGGGCCGATATCCGAATGTTTCAATGAAATTTTGTTATATTCTATATTTCGTAAGGAAGTTTTGTGAGTTGTGTTGCCATCTGACGAGATCCATTTTTTTTCGTTTAAATAGAAAGAAAGAGTTTAAGGCTTCATTAGTTTCTTATTGTAACATTGCCTGTCTGTTAAAAGATTTAAACTTTAAAAATCTTTTTGTACAAACTCCCCCCGACCCACACATACACACTCACATACACTCGCAGACACACTCGCATACTATCATTTCCTCATTTATTCATTTAATCACTCACACGCTCACACACATACACAGACATGCTCACAAACACTTTTATACACATACACACACACGCATACACACACACATACACACACGGGCTTACATCCTCCAATCCGATGTTAATGTCGACAGCTGCTGATGATCCAGGAGGCTAGAATATTGATTGTTAGAACGCAAATAAACGCTCCAAGAGTGGAACCGTGTTGCCTCTCTTCCTCTAATTTTTCTGCCCTCATCTTACCATACGATCCCCCCTTCACAACCCTGTGCCTCCCTTTCGTTCATTGAGCTCTCTTATCCTAAAGCGACCTACTTCTAACTGTCGGCCTTTCTTTATCTTCTGTAAGGGTTGTAAACCATACGGAGTTGTATTAAAGAAAGCTCTTGTTAATCCACTTTTTGTTATTTATAATTTTTATCCTCAAACTTCGTTTATTATATGTGATAATATTCGTAATCTATTCTTTTGCAACTCCATTCTTCATTTTTTGCTTCCAGTCTCTCTCTCTCTCTCTCTTTCTCTCTCCCTCCCTCTCTCTTTTACACTTCTTTGCAAGTGATTCTCGCGCACAAGTTCATTCATTGTGCGAAGATTTCTGAACGCAAAACTTGGCCAAACGGGTCATTTGATGATTGTTGGATCATGCTTAGTCCAGGCCAGGCTAGCGAATTAACCAGCCAGTCAGCCATCCTTGAACCATCGTAGTCTTCATTAAGTCATTGGAGCCTGATAGATGGATATCCTTATCAAATAAATCAATTGTTAAGATAATCTATACTATTAAGATGAGAAATCTCAATTTTGTGAGTTTCAAAGAAACTATATCCCCATCTAGTAACTATTCATGTGAATGATGTTTCCTTCGTTAGAAAAAAACAATAATATAATACAAACAAAAATTTTGTCTTTCACATTCTTTACTGCCTGTTCGAAAGAAGTATTTTCTAACATTTGCCCTTTTTGAATCAAAGAAATAATATTGTTTATAAAAGAAGAAAGAGATACACATGGCTGAATGATTGTCAACTAATTTCATTTACTTTCACAACTGTCACGTTTAGCGGAATTGTGGTCACTAGTTCAAGTGATTCAATACATGCAAACGAACATACCATTCCGGGACCGGAAGTTTACAGAAGTGCATGAGAATTAGAGAAAGAGATGACATGAAGAGATTGAGAGAGATGGTATGTATGGCGAAGAGAGTATTAGGGAGAAAGAGAGAAGAAGTATTAAGAGAGTGATAGAGAGAAAGAGATTGAAAAAACAACCGTTCTCGTAAGAGTGTCCTTTATAAACTGATTAAAGTTGTGCAAAGTAACTCTCTCATCTCACGTGTATCACGTGAAAAGGCCACGTGACGTCCAATTAGTGATATAGCGCGTTGTCGTATGAGTTACGTGACAATTCACGTTTTGTGTAAAGTTTAGAAAGTTTACAAAAGACTTAAGAATTTGGATAAGCGGAGGTGTTTAATTAAAAAAGAGTGGAAAAGAAGAAAAAAAGAATAATTTGTTAGTTTTTTCATCTTTTGATTGAAAGTATAGTTAGATCTCGACTAACTATACAAACTGTACAGTTGATTTATAATAATTGAGACAAGAGTATTATACGTATGGTTGCATATATAAGATGAGAAAAAAAGAAAAAGTAAAAGAGAGAGAGAAAAAGAAAGAAAGTAAGAGAGAGAGTAAAGGAATAAGTGGGAGGACGTTGATGGTAACGTGTATACGTTGTCCGATATAATCTCTTCCATCCATCGTTCCGTTGTCGTTCAATGTTGTCCCGTACGTCCTCCGTCCTTATATTCCAACCTTTTTTTTTACAATCTATAATACAGTTATAATAACTTATATGGTATAATATATATATATATATATATATATTATTTATATATATTTATATATTTAGAAGAAAAATCATTTTTGCCTCACTGTATTCCTTCATTCTGTATGCTCTCCGTTTCGAATAACCGGAAACTTGCTTCTGGTTGAACAGCAGAAAGCTGTCGACTGTAGAGCAAAAGTCATTATAATGATGGGCTCTCAATCAATATTTCTTTCTTTTTTTCTTTATACTTTCTCTTTTGAACAACATCAATCGATATATTGATTGGATTTGGCATTACCCGTTGATTCTGAAGTTGTGTGCGAAAGAGTACGAGAGGTTGATATTTAATGCCTAACCTTGTTGTAGTATCAATTAATACCGAATATGATTTGTTGAAGAGAATCATAGCTTACTTACAGCTTACTGTGATTGAGCTAGTTATAGGTTGTCATCGTATTCCATATGAATTTGCAATGAAAAAAAAAGAATCGCTTGTTTGACGAGATATCGTGCTTAATGAAATTCGAACCAGGTTCGACAACTAGTTGAGTTGATTCGATAGATGAAACAAAGCGAGATTGACTCAAACGAACGCCTCCTCTATTTTTTTTTCGGTCCTGTCAAACTATTTTCGTTTGAGCTTCATTTATATTTTCTATGAAATGATACTTTGCCGTATAACGAACATATAGATCTGGTATAGAAAGTTAAAGTAAATTTGAGAATAAATGAAACATCAGAATGTTTCTAGAGAGCTCAGACATCCAAACGAAAGAACATCAGTAAATGAGCGTGAGAGAGAGAGAGCCTCAAATATTTATGGCAAACAGTGCCCTATATGGGCTGAGGACTGTTGTGTACTTCTGACGGAAAGAACTGCAATAAGGTAAAATATAATAAAGAGAATAGAAGAATAAGAGGCTCACCCTCTTACGTTCATACCATCTCTTCTCTCTTTCTTCCTCACCCTCTTTCTCTTCACGTGTGTATCTTTGGTTGAGTACTGACTTCTGTTACTTCTAGAACCTTTACCCTCTGCTCGTACTTCACGGAATTTTTGTATTTCATTTTCTGCTTCTAGCTTTTCCACACACGAATTCTTCTGATTTTGTCGAAACTTTTTTTTTCGCTTTCTTCTGCATCCTTCCTTCATTCATCATTCGTACTGATTCTCATACGTCTCCGAACTTCTCGGATATCTGCTTTTTTCTTTTTTTCTTTTTTCGTTTCTTTCATTTTCATCTGCCACGCTCTACATTTTGTTGATTATTTGTGTGTGTGTGTGACTTCATGAATTTTTACTGTCTGCCAACTTATTGGATATTTCGTTAACAGTTACGTCTCCTTTCTACCTGCTTCCTTCTGCTTCTTTTCTTGAGAGTCTTGGCCCCCGACCGTCGTTTCATTTGTTTGTCTTCGGTTGCCGGCGAAGTCGACGCGAAGATTAACTCGATCACAGAGCCAAACCTTCTCATTTACCCTTTTCATACACAAGCACAGACACACACAAAAAGAAGTTTGTTGAACGAGCATGGTTTTAATAAACTTATTGACAATTAACTTTTACAAACAATATGTATATTTATATATAAACATACACATATATACATTTATATATATATATTCATCTGTATTCTATATGATCTTTCGTTCTTTCCGCCTGCAATGACTATCATTCGTTTGATCTTGATAATCAGAGTGAGCCATCTGTAGCTATACTTCCATTTATATATAGTTCCTGTTAATCGAACCAATTTTCATTATTTCGCAGATTTACATGAAAGGATTAACCTAATGCTCTCTTAAGAGCCATTACCTATGCCAACCTTTTGTATTACCGACACGTTTCTCTTTTGAAAAGCTTTAATCTCTAAGAGTTCTTAATAGTAGAGAGCACCTATCCTCCTCCCTCACCCATCTCACCCACTTATACCATATCGATTGATCATACCTTTCTATTCAACTCCTTTTTTAAAAATTCTTTTTCAAACCTTCTTTTTTCATTCATTTTTGCCTGCCATTCCTTATCTTTCTCTCGCTTCTCCTTAACATTTTTGTCTTTTCTCATCAAAATATCTTTGTCTCTGCTTTCTCTAGATATCCTCTCATACTCTATCTCTATCTTCTATAACCTTAGAATCGCAGTCCAACGACATATGTTCGCCGGCCGAGCAAATGGCCATCAGAATAGCACATTTACACACATTTTACACATTTATCTCTTCTTGATCACAGCCTCCTCTGTGGCTGTTTGGATCTGCTTACCCAAACTTTTGCTCCAATAATCGGATGTCTATTTTAATTTTTGTATTCCATCTCACGGCACTTCTGATTCTGAGAATGCGTTGAGAAGCATAATGTCTCATCCATCTTCATTCATCTTCGTTTATCAACTTTTCTAGTTTATTTGAGTTAACCTGAACAACTGAATACATTATTTTGTGATTTGGCTCATTTCATTGACTACTTTATTGCATTGAATTACCGTTTTTCTTCTATTTCGTCGTTATGTTCGACTCCATCTGGTTTCAATAATTTCGTTTCTCGCCGTCTTTTTTACTTCTTCTGAATCTATTGTATTTCAGCTGTATGCTCAGACAGCTACTGGGTGGTGACAGTGAGATGAATAATAACATCAATGGCGTAGTAAGTTTTACTTTTTTTTATTCCATTTTCTATTTCATTCTCAAAACCTTACAAATCCTCGTGTGTATGTGTGTATGTGCGTGCGTCTTGCGCGCCATTCAACCAATTTTCATTTGTTTTCAACTCATTTTCATTCCAAATAAGTCTGTTTTACTTATCAAATCACGTGAAACAATCGTATCGTTGTCGTTGTTAACGTCCTGCATCTACCACGATGTTCCCATCGGCGTCCGTGCGACGACGTTATTCGTCATCGCCGCAATCAGCGCCACCAAGACTTGGACGGTCGTCGTCGCCTTCGCGTCGACGACTGGACAAATTCAGCCGAAACGCATCACTCGCAGTGTCACGGAAACGAGTTTTACCCAGCAAACAGTGTTTTATGGGGGAGATTTTCGTATTTGGGTCCGTTATATTGAAGGGGCCTTTACGATTTTCAATGGCATTTTCCATTTATTTTTCATTTTAATATTTATACCTTTTCATTCATTCTCATCCTCATCACCTTTCATCTCACCGACCGAACTTACTTGGTGGTCTGATGTTCGAAGCATTTTTATGGAAATCATTTTTTCTTTTTCTTCAATATTCATACTTGCTTTTCCTTTTCGACCCAAAAACAGCCAAGTAAATGATGGTTTTAAACTTTGACAAAAAAAAACTTGACGAAACTCTTGTCGATTATGGAAAGAAGCATAACGAATGAGAAAATCGTAGGTCCAAGAGGCGATTACGTGATTGAATTATGCAAAACAGGGGTTGGTCGACCTCAAGTACAGGCATGGAACAACTTATGCATATGGATCGAAAACTATAGAAACATTCACTTTTAGTTTTTCCATATTCTCATATTCTTCACCATATTCTCTATTATTTTTTTGATAATAAAAATTCTATCGATTGATTAGATTATCGAAAATGGAGATCTCCTTCCAAAAAAGTATCGTTGACATCTTCATATGCAAATGAGATGAAGCGTTTGACTTACGTGAAAACGTGAAACAAAATCATTTCATATCATATTTGACGCATTGACTGGTTGTTCCTTTTTTATTTCTTAAAGATGTCTGTTGTTTCTCCTTTATCTGGGCTACTTCTTCAATTTCTTTGTGTATATCGTCCTACCCCACTGAGTGAGCTGTACTTTTTGCTGTTTGCCCATCGATTTGCAAATAATATCGAATAAACAGCCACACAGCCCCTTCAGACTGTTCACTTCCATCATATCCACTCAATCCTCAAAACTTTCTTCTTATATTATTTCATATATTCATCGATATATCATAAACGGCAGTTTAAATGGTTTGCTGACCAGCTATTGAGAATTGTTCATCAAACTGAAAATCTTAATAAGGAACAGTTGTATAAATACCGTATAAAGAGAATATTCTTAATTATAAAGTTTACAATTAAGAAATTGGAAGTACAACTGTTGCCGACCTTTGATGAAACTTTTATGACAACGTCTGTTGGATATGTTGCCAATACGACAGTAATTTTCCTTATACAGTCTATTACATCCTCTATGTGTTCCTAGTTCCACTCCCATCTCCACACCTCTTACCCCTCTCTCGCTCTATCGACCTCAATTTTGGTAAACAGATACCTTTTACCTATGAAAATCTCTGCTGAAATTGTGTTCAAATCAGTTTTTCTCCGCAAATGATTTATGAAGACGAGCAATTGCAGACTGTCTGTACCAACCTGAAAATCAAATGCTCGAACAGTAGTTATATGTCTCATTACTATTTATATAAGTTATCATCGTTTAATTTATATGATATGATTAATGAGGCATAGTATAACATATAAAGAGAGAAACTTTTTTCGTTTGTCTGTTAACAAATCGAGAATAATTGGGGGAGAGGTGGTGGGATTGATAAACGATTGCTGAAAATGGCAGATCGATTGGATTGCCCTTGAAATGTCACTGATAAGATCTGTTCTTCTTAACAGAATAAATGATGACCAGAGACTGAATAAAGCGAGTACGGCTAGTTAGGGTCTTCTGGTTCCAACTGATGATTAAGGCGTCAAAATGTTCAACGAGATTGTCATTAGAAATTGCTTATCAGCTTTCAAGGGAAGAGTGAGCTTAGCCATAAACCCAATTAATTAAAAGTTTTCATAACTTGTTATCCGAAAAGATCAAAAAAACGAAAATAAAAAGTAAACGAAGCGATGGAGCGAAACGACATGGCTTCCGAGTTCCACTGATTCGAATTTACGAACCTGATGGTTGTAAGGCAATTGATTACAAATTAAAATTATCCGAAGAAGTTTTTTTATTCGGAAAATCAAATTGAAACTCTTGAAAATTCTTTTTTTTTCAATCTCCAAAATAAACTTTCAATATCAATTTTTTCTCCTTAAAAGCTTATTCTCTGTTTCAGTCATTAACATCAGCAATGGATCCATTCCACTGGCAGTTTCCAACCAATAGTTCGGTGTCTGGAACATCGGAATTGTTTAGGTTTGTGCTTTCATCACAAAAGCTCATTTACAATATTCATATTTCAGTTCAACTTTTGCAATGTTAAGTGGAGGAGATGCTGCAACCCCATTTCCCGATCAATGGAATGAACAGAAACCGAACGGTTAGTTTCACTGAATTTCCGAAAAATCGTTTCATAATTTCAAATTTTATTTTTTTTTTTGCGACACGCCACCACATTAAGTTTTTTTTTTGTATATTACACTACTCATCTTACCTCTGCACCGTATCCGAACAAGTGCGTGCCTGAACGTGCGAAAAAAAAACTTTCTCGTGCAATAAACGTAGCACCATGAAAAAGCATATAATAACTCGATTTTCAGTAGGATCTGGATTGTTTTTTGACCAAAACTCATCAACTCCAATAGTTCCCGGGTTATATGATCCTGCCATAGATAATGCGTAAGTTCCAGATAATGCTTATCAAGTACATGTTATATATCTCAGAATGCCACGGTTTGAATCTCCGCAGGCAATGCCTTATAGATTGTATCCAAGTCAAAATCCATTTATGTTACCATATCAACAACTTGCTCAACCACTTCCTAATAACAATCAAAATTTACCTCTTAATAAAGTGAGTTTGAACTGTAGAGAAGCTTACTGATGAAATGTGTATAGGTTGCTCAATCATTCGGAGCTCCACCAACTACGACACAGTCTAATCAGATTCTTCGGCCGAACCCTTCTCATCCTGTTCGGAATGAAAATCCATCAACATCAAATAAGATGAATCAACGTTGTAATAACTACAACAGGTATGTTTTACATATTTTGAAGGTTTTTTCGTTCTTCTGGTGTTTTCACTCTAAGAAAGGATTAAACAAATGATTGTGCATACTTCTGATTCTGGCTACTGCCTGCTTTCAGAAGTGTGCCATCCGTGTCGCCAAATCTTTTCTCATCCTACAATTCTCCTCTTGTTAGCAGTGATTCATCACGCGGTGATACTAGCCCCATGAATGATGCTCAGCCTAATAATGGATCTGCCGGCTCCGGAAATGCAGACGTCGGAGAGGTTCGTGCCTCTTCTGGAAAGGCCCTTCCTGAAGACAGCCTTCCATTCGGATTTCAGAAGCTCCAGGGCTCTGGAGAGGATGTGCGAGTCATGTGTCTGGCGTGTAAAGGCGTTTATCCGTCTAGACGCAGTTTGACAGGTCACATCGGTCGCAACGAGAAGTGCCGGGAAATCATAGGTTCGGATAGACTTTATTTATCTTCTTATTGCTTTCAATTTTGAGTTTACTCTTTTTCTGTTCATTACGATATTTAGGTCGGAATTACCTTGATCAGGTAGCTGCAGGGGCCAATCCCATAGCTCCAGGCACAGAGTCAGCTTTAAAAGCTGGAGCCTTAACAAATGGTCAAGATGGCTTAAGTCCCGTCTGTCCATATTGTGATCGGTTTATTAGTCATTATAAAGTAATAATTAAGCATCTATTGAAGATCTCATTAAGTCTCATCTTTCCAGGGAAATATTCGACGACACATTAATCAATGTGGAAAAAACAATACGGGAACACGACGACCACGTCCAGATAAAGAAAAAGATCGGAAGCGAGGCAAAAAGCGGGCAGATGATGGTCCTCCAGCCATACTGCAAGACGGATTCGAACCAAGTGAGTGGCATATTCGAGTCAAAGTCTTTTCAGGTCGCTCAGGAATATAAAGAACGATTGTACTAACCTCAGTCTTAGATTATCCGTTTTCAGTGTCACCAAATATGAACATGATGCCCCCACAAAACGGAGTTAACGGAGTCACAACAACGACTTTTTTACCGACAATGAATGAAGAGAACACAGCAGTTCAACTTCCCACAGACCCATCACCTCCTAATGGCATTCGTAAAGATAGTGAGCCACCTGAGGTTAGTTTTTCTAGATCTACTATCCACGAATGACACATAGTTCCCCTTGCTTATAACCTTTCTCACAAGCAATCTATTCATTGACATATTCAGGATGCATACATTTGCGGGCAATGTGACTTTGTGACGATTTACAAAGGCAATATGAAGAGACATCTAAATACTTGCCATCCAGCTCCAGAATGCAAAGATCTGAAAGGTTAATATTCCGAATTTTTCGTCCATTTAGATCTGCAATGATTCGCAATTGAACTTCTGATATCTTTATTTCCCTTTCATTACAATTCTCCCTCCTCATGACAAAGACAAAACTCATCATGAAACATATCGTCGTGTCCTGTGTCACTAACTGATTAAAACGCTGAATGCAGCTTCATCATCCATCACACAACATATGTTTTATTTCTATTATTATACAACTAAAAACCTTTTTTTATTATTTCATTTCTTCACCAACACCGCCGTCACTCAACAACCACCAACACACTTTCCAGCTTGTACCGTTTTAGTGATTTAGTTATGTCTTAACTGCGATTAGCTTGTGTAGTGCTTTGTTTTTATTTTAATTTTTTGTTTTCTATCTTTCCTTTCTGACATTCTGAATTGAAGTTCCAACTAATGCTTGATAACGCTTTCATTCAAACGTTCACCTTCCTCATCTGTCTCAGGTATCGTTTCAAGCTTCACCAGTTGCAGCTTCAATTTAGTTGTTTAACACCCGCTTATTTCTATGATTGTGTTGTTTGGGTCCATTTCGGTCTGATACATTCTATACTATACGTATAGTCATTACCTTTAATATTCATTTGTGCCTGATATCATCAGCAAATGCTAGTCCTTTCATCATTTCATATCCATTGCACAGGAATTGAAATGAATCAAAGTCAGCTGATGTCTCATATTTGCTCATCGCCCCATATTGTGTCTTGAAATTAGAGATTATGTTTTAAAATCTATTTAAGAATTAGACAAATTAGTTTTGAATTTTAGCCCATAGATCATAATCATTTAGAAAGAACAATTTACATTACGATCTCTTTAGTTAAATTCAACTAAGATTAAGCTTTCCAAATATGTCTAAATGAAATGAACCTACATGCTAAAAGCCAAAAAGTGATTGTCTATATCCCTAGTTGAACAAACGAAATGTTTACGAAAAAGGCCTCCCTTATTCGGTTATATCTGATATATAATATCTTCATTTTGTAATAATATTATTATACATATGAAAGACGTATGTAAATTTATTTTTTTTTCGATTTCAAGGGTTCAACTTTTCCATTTTTGAGCATTTGCTAATGAGAAAGAGATAATGAGAGATATTGAAGAGAGAGAGAGAGGAAGACAGTGAGTAAGAGAGAGAAAGAGACAAGGAGG
The DNA here is from genome assembly GCA_943334845.2 of Auanema sp. JU1783. NCBI lineage: Eukaryota > Metazoa > Nematoda > Chromadorea > Rhabditida > Rhabditidae > Auanema > Auanema sp. JU1783. The sequence goes on along the minus strand of CALQYR020007214.1, from coordinate 823,636 downwards.
TTCAAAAGATAAAGTGATAGTGGCTTAGTACAAAGAGAGAGAAAAAGATTTCTAGAGTACTGTATACAGTAGTGTGTAGACCGCCTCCTCATCCTCCTCCTCCTCCTCCTCCTCATCATGATCATCATCATCCTCTTTCTCACCATTCTCCCAAACATGCACGAGTCTCTAATCTGGAAAAGTGATGTTTCTTCAATTTTTTTTTCATTTTTTTGAGATCTTATTTAACATTTTATTTGTGCACAACTTACAACTTATTTTAATATTTTTCTCACCTTGTTGACTGTCACCATACAGTTTTTTTTCGTTTCTGTTTAATAAACATTCACAGGTTTTTTGTTTGTTTGTTTGTTTGTATGTTTGTGATTTCATCTTCATTTTGCTAATGCTCTCTCTCTTCAACAACTTTTAACACAACATTCACGCAAATTAATGCTTTATGTGTACAAAATAGGACAGTCTGGGGATGGAAAAGCTTTGTCTCATGTTGTCAATCCTTATTTAACCAGCTAATTTTGGTTTTTCAACGGATATATACATATACACATGTATATAGATATAGAGAGAACGAGATGATGTGTTTCAGTTAATTATCATTTCAATTATCATTTCATTCAATATTATCATTTTTTTTGTTTTATTAAAATGTTTTATTTTTATTTATTATAGAATGGGATCGAAAGCTTGAATCCATGAGAGCATCAGCATTGGGAATCAGTAAAGATGAAATGATGGACAGGCTACAAGCCCATAAAATGAACTCGACCAGAGGAAGAAAGCCAAGACCCAAACCTGATGGCACTATGTCTCAGAATGGCCAAGCTTTAGCTACTAATGCAGCTCCTCCTGTTCAAAATGGCCCAAATTCTAATCAAATGCAACAACAGCCACAAACGTCTTTACATCAGAGTCAAATGCAGCCTCAGCCACATATGGTCAGTTCATATGGAATATAAGAATGAGAATGATCAAGTTAAGATGAGGATATGAAGATTAAAGAGCGCGAGAGTTAGAGAACAAAGATTGAGAGTATGGAGACGAGAATAGGAGTGAGCAACCGTTCTCTGTGATTGTTAGTGAAATAATGAGCTGAAAGTGAAAACCCTCGTGAAACGTGTAAATGAGAACCTCCCACGTGGGTCATGCGCAATAATGATATAGCATAACTAGAATGAAGTAGATAATAACTTTTCAAATCAAAATGAAATGAGTTTCTATTTTCAGCAAATGATGCAGCCACAGTCCTTGCCTCCTTCTCATCAGCAGATGCATTACAATTATGGTAATTATCTGTGACTTCCAGCATCATCTGATTAAAGCGCCAGATTTGCATCTCTTGCTCATAAAGAAACTTGTCAAACTTTAATAATCTCCACATATAACGAACTTGCTTGTTTTCTTGACCATATCCGGGTGTTCGTGAATCTTGCTTAGCAGTTCTGACGGTTATGAGCCCGTTTGTCTGTTCGGTGTATCGTCCGTCGTCCATCCCTCATTCCTGACCAAAGAAGCTCATTAGCAAATAGTCATTTTGAATAAAAACGTTTAAAATACAAAAGCCAAAGAGGGTTTTTCATACAAAATAACCGACAAGATGTCATTATTAATATAATAAGAAAAGAAGCTAGTTAATACAAAATATTTAATCAGAAAAAAAGCTCATTGAGTGCCCATTGTTCACCTCCCTATCTCCCCTGCCCCATGTCCGTCTCTCAACACATCTCTCTCTCGCCCATCCCTAGCCAGTATCATCAAATCTTTCCCTATCACCCGTCCCTCCCCTTATACAGTTCTTTTCTGTTCTCCCGTCACTCCCGTTCCTCCCTTCCTCCCCTAATCTACCATGTCATTTAAATGCTCGAACACGTTCAGGGAAACTTCTCTCATAATCCATATTAGGCATTCTTTTGTTACGTTTTTATGTTAATTGGGTGTGTTAACACACACACACACATCATCACAGTTTTATCGTCATTTTTTTGTGAAAAATGTTCGATCACCTATTGAAAAGAAGATTGAAAAAGACAAAAAAAAAAGAAGAAAATTAAATTTGAGAAATATTAGGAGACGCTTAGGTATCAATATGTATTCTATTCAAATCATTTGACTTCTTCTCAAAATCAATAATTAATTTATAAAAGAGATTCTATATTCATTACTTTCTTTGTTATTAAACTTGTTTCATTCATTATCATCTCTCTCTCTCTCTCTATACTCCCTCCACTCTCTCTCTCTCTCTCTCTCTCTCTCTGCTCCCTCTATGAATTATCTTTCATAATTCATCTTCAAATACCTTATATTAAGATATTTTTTATGGAAACCTGTGCCATTCGTTGTGATTTATCATCTAAAATAGTTTTTCATGTGCATGTCCCCTCATAATAATTATTTTTTCGTTTTAATAATTATTGTGCGGATCAAGTTCTTCCTGAATATGTCCAGCTTAATCTCTCTCTCTTCCCTTTCTCTCTCTACTCTCTCTCTCTCTTGTTTTATCCTATTTTAATCAAATTTTCTTTATGTTTTCTTGTTTGTTTTCGTTTTTTTTTCTCCTTTACTTGGATGTACAAAGCTTAGTAAAATGTTTTTTAAATAATTACTTTTTTGTTCTTTTCTTGATACACGATATGAGGAGTAGAGGGTAGAATATCAAAAATACAATATAAATGAAGAATGATAATTGAATGATATGAATCTGATAACTTTGCTATACAATTCAATCAAAGAAAGACTTGTGCTGCTGATGATGAGTTACTCTATCCATAACCTTCCAACAACTATGTGCTTGATGTTTGATAACGAGAATATGTGCTCCAATATAGAAAGTTGAAACAGACAAAGAGGAACGGAAATAGAATTCCTGCAAATGGTTGAATGTACTTCATCTAGATAGTCAACAATGACATACGTGAAATCAAGTCAGCCCGCTTAGCACTATCAGATGGTGAGAGCTGTTGTTTTACCCAACGGACAACCCACAAACTTTTCCAAAATCTGTTTAATTGTGTCCGCCTGGAATAGAAAGTAATTGTTTTTTAAAAGAAAATCTTTTAACTATTTACCTATTCCTTCTCTTTCCACCTATTACCAGTAATTCTGAACTTGGTTCTGTGTAATTACAGTTATTTTCATGTTTGATCCAAACTTCCGTCTCATCTCCGCCAGCTCTCAAGTCGATATGCTTCAAATGAGATTTGTAAGAAGTTTTCGGAAAACTCTTTCATTAGATCATATGGAAACTACTTTTTTAGATCTCTCTCACTCTATCATTCTCATACGCTTCCTTCCAACTCTCTCTCTCTCTCTCTCTCTCTCTCCTTCTCTGTGCTTCTCCTCTCTTCGAATTTAAGTTTGATCGTATTCATACAGAGAAAAAAAACTTACATTATTTGTCGATAAAATGACCTGTTTGTTTGCGATAAGGAGAGCGTTCATGTTTTCGGATTTGCTGCTCCCAGAGGCTCCTCAAATATCGTGAAAGTTCAATAAAATATTCAAAATGATAGGAAACCTTTATAAAAGGAACGAGAGCTTATGTATGTAACCCAGGCAAACTCAAGTAGTGCTCCAAAGATGAAAGTTAAACAAGCTCCTATCCATACATCAATGGCTTTTGTATATGATACAGGGGGCAGCTTAGCATTTATACCAGAAGCCTGTGATGATTCATATGTAGTTACTTAATAATTAATAATTATTTACTTGAGTTGTCATTGTGAGTAGTGTTGTAACTCCCAATGTTACTCGAGCTGGAACTGCTGATCGATCGAGCCAGAAGGAGACCCAAGAAACGATTACAAGCATTGTCGAGGGAATATATAATTGAAGTAAATAATAACTGAAATGCTCAATTAAGATGCAAATTCTATACAATTAAACCTGAATTGTCGTTTAAGTTCTAACACAGTTCGAAGACAAGAGTATGTTCCAGTGTTTGTTTTGCTCGTACAGTAAGTGGTTGCAACCTGGTTAAGTAAGAAAGAATTTGTTAGAAAGTCTGGGGGTTATGATAAGATGAACCTTATTAAGCTGAAAACTAGGCAAAGACGAGTTGAGACCTTCTTTCAATTGTACAGGATCTGTCTCTTTCCAACGGTATTCTTAAATCATAAGTCTAATCACTGTTATGGTTATCTGATGCTCTACCTATGTCGTTGTCTGTATAAGCATAAGAAGCCAGATCTATTAAGCATGTTTGAACATCCATCGGATAATACTATAAAAGGATAAATGTCAAATATCTCAGTCAAATGAATTATTCTGTTGAACAAATAAGGAAATCTGTTCTTATTCTGTCCTTCTCATTTCTCATATTTCAACTCGAAAATTTTAAATTTTAATCTTTCTCTCTTTCTATCCGTTCAACGAACCAACCTGAAGATGCATCGGACATGAGAGAACCAAGGATATGCGAACGGAATACAAGATTAATCCATTCTTATGAATCCGAATCAGAACGTTCGGCTTATCAATCATATGCTTCTGAGCTTGTTTTTCATTCTAAAACCAACATATCGAATCAGCAAAAACACAAAATGCTCACCTGAAAGAAGCTATCTGGCATCCAAATCTGTTGGCCCGCAGTCAAAATTAAAAAATCTGGACTATTATCATTGGGAGTACTGTAAGCCAAGCGTCCGTCAACCCAACTTTCACGGAAAGTCAATTGAACAGAATATTCCATATTAACATCATCTATCTTGGAAATACTGTAAAAAACTCATTAAAAGTCGATATTGTTTTTGAATTTATGATGTTTGATTCTCGTCTTGCACAGAAAAACAAACAAAGTTTTGAACTTATTCTCTCTAAAGTTGTTTTTGACTAATTCAGAAGAGAATTCCTGCTACTCTTTTCTGATCTGCCCAAATAATCATTTGCTTTTTGAAACTATACATTATGTTTCATGTCATACTGTATGTTCTAATGAGATCTCAGCTTAGGAGCTAGGATATTCCAAATGAGAGGCTTTCGAAAACGTGTTCGCCTTCACGGGTAGAGAAAACAACAAACCATCAGATGAACCTCAAATGTTGCTTGTCTTCATTCCCCACACAAGACGGTCACTATGCTCAGTCATTTTCTTGGGTTATGTTATTTAACTCAAGGATATTACTATATCACTCATTCAGAGATTCTCAAAAGCAACACCCTGTATCCTTCTATTCATCGCATGGAGGAGAAAGTCTCATATGGCAAATGGACGTCATGCATCATTTGAATTCAAAGAAATATATTTTCTAAACAGCTGATTGTTTCTATGGACTGAGAGATCTAATCGAAATTCTGTTTTGTTTTTCGAAGGAAATGTCGAAGAAGAACGAAACAATAGTTAAAGTATTATTTTCTAAGGAAATGCATAAGGATTCCCAAACACTTCAACTTGGATTCGAGTTTCATCAAGTAAAGTGATCTTCTTTTAAGTTCTCAAACTATTTATACGTTTAGAACTAATTTTTGCCTTTGCGAAGACACATAAAGAATATGTAAGAAACAAACCTTCTGATCAGCATATTTACACTAACAACGACGGGTCCATGACTTCCTGAACGGGTTTCAAATGAGGAAGATGCTGCCAATATATTGCTCACCTGGTATGGTAAGATTGATTCCAGGAGGTCGAACTCTCCAATCATATCCTTTATTTAAGAGTCGTTTGATTATCTCAGTATCAGAATTTGCGTCAGCCGTACTGAAAAAAAGAGAATTTTTGAATGAAATCAAGTGCTCCAGATGTGTCTCAGACTTATTCTTCTTCATTTTTCAGTCATTCTCTCTCTCTTTCTTATCCTTTCTCTTCTCTCTTTCTCTTTCTCTCTCTGTATCCTACTTCAATTGTCAGTTCAACAAAGATTCAACTTTTTTGTTCATTCTTCTGAACAAAAAGCTATTTTCATTGATTTTTCGCTTACATCTGTAATACTCATAAATACAACATCCGTTCACGGCAGTAATCAAGTTGCCAACTTGTCTCCGGTCAGCTTGGTCATCAAACCTTATTGCAAGATTTGGTTACAAAAGACGAGAAGTTCTCTACTCAGAATAAGCATATCTTCATGAACGTAAACCCATTTTCACACCGGAAAAACATAATTTATCATTCATCTGAAGATCTGAACCATGAAGCCGGAAAGTTGTCGTACGCCTTTTGTTGTATTTGTAAGCTTCAGCACATTATCGTGGAGTGAAAGCGAGAGAGAAAGAGGTAGATAGTGAGAGAATTAGAGGGTGGGAAGGGTCACTCTCTTTAACATAAAACTGATCAACAGCTTACTCATTTTTCGAAATTGAGTTTTGTCAGTCAGTTTTCGACCAAAAATAATAAATTTGTATCGTTTTCGTGGTTTCCCCGTTGCGTTCTTTGAAATCCATTCTCATCATTGGCGAAGACGCCGAAGAAGCAGAAGAACAGAATTCGCTAATTATAGAAGAACAATCAGCACATCTTCTCACATTTGACATTCACAGATATATATGATTGAAGAAATGAATTTTGTTTGAAAGAATATTCTATTTTTAAATACTTTATAACAAGTAATGATGAATTCAAATCATCTCACTTGATGAAGGTAATCAGGACGAGAGGCTCTCGCCACACAGACTCTAAATGAGGAAAAGTGATGTTATTTCTCTCAGCTGACATCACAGAAATGATTGTTTCACTCAAAACTTTGTCAAAAAACTCATCCGAAACAGATATTCCAAGTTGGAAAATGCAAAAAAAATAAGAAAAAAGCAGATGCGAGTTGATTGGGAAAAAAGTTTTTTTTTTCAAAATATGAAGAAGAAGAAAGATGTAATTGAGGGCTTACCTGGTTGATATGAAAGTAAATAGAAGGAAAATAAAGAGAAAGCTGTATAATTCGTCTATCATACGGAATAAGTTGTCTGATTTTCATACAGCTTGAAGCTCAATATGGACATAACTCTTTGAGTTGCTTCTCTTGTTTGTAAAATGAATAAAGATGAAGCGAAAGACGAATCTACCACAGAAATTGAGGTAATCTGAAGAATATTCAAGCTATTATAACGGAACACAAGATGATTTGAAGAGATATTAGAGAAATAGAGACATTCAGAGAGTAATTCCATAAACGACGTGAACATATAGCAAGATATTGAGAAGCAAACCATCATTAGTATCATTGCGGGTCAAATAATGCTCAGAAATGAGGAAAAAAGGATTGATGAAGGATTAATACGAATGCAGCTTTTATAAGCTTGGCAAAGAGAAACAAAAAGAAAGAAAAAAAAATTTTTCTATCTTTCTTGAAACACATCTGATGAAAGCAGAAGATTTGAAACGCAAATTCGCTCTCTCTCTATCATAGTTAGTTTTGTGCTTTCAGCAGCGCTGCATAGTAGACGAATACTTCTCAGATGAGCAAAATTGACGTCACACATTGAAGATATTATTCAAGAATAGGTTGTGTTGTATTGCAAATCCGGATAGATGATGAACAGATCAAAAAAAACCTACGAACAGAACGAATAAGATCAACAATATGCTTATCGAAGGAAATTCGATAATACATCGTCGCCATCGATGAACATTCGTAAATTAAGAAAGAAAAAATATTGAAAGATGAGCAATGTAAAAAATGAAATTGGAATCAACAAAGTAAGCGAAGGATATTGAACTATGTGTTAAAGAATGAAACACTTTTACTTCATTCAGACGGAACGGCGCTGAGTTAGAGAGAAAGAGAGAGCATGAGAGATAGATGGCTAAAGCTGAATTTAAAAGAGAAAAGGAAAAAAAAAGTGGAGAATGAATGGAAAGTTTCTATAACGCTAACAACTCATCTTCACGCATACAAATCTTTTTACTATTATTCTCTTTTCAGGCAAAAAGGTAAAGAATACGATGTGTCTCATTTCACAAGGACAAGAAAGAAAAGACAAAGCTTCTCCTCGACAAATTTTCACAACCGACCGCCCATATGCTCAGGTTCCGCCCATTTGAACGTTAATATGTACTAACATGCTTATATGTTCTTACAACTTAAACTTCAAATCAGAGAGCCATTCTGATTGTTTCGCGAACGAATAGGAGACGAGCTGGTCATGAAACACAACCGTTCATTTGTTTTTTGAAATGCAAATGAAGTTGTTTGAGCGGCTAAATATTGACGTCAAATACACGTGAGACGTGTATCAGACGTGAAAAAAGTGAGCAAAAAGCATGTTAATGACAATGGTAATGTTCAAAAAACTTCAAATGTTTACAATTAACTTGTGAAAACAAAAAAAAAGTTTTTGCGTATCAAATCCTCAGGGTGCAAACAGAAGAGCTTCAATGCCGGTTACTTAGCAGAAAAGAGTAAATTAGTTATAAAATAGAAAATTCTTTTTAAGATAATAATTGATCAGTTTTGTCGGAAGTAAGAAATGTATAACCGGAAATGCATTTGGATACAGCAGGAGTGTCGTCGTCAAGATAACCTTGCCCTTTCATTGAAAATTAAGGAGGAAATATATATTTTTAAAAATGCAATCACACAGAGCATAAGATTGAGGAAAGAAGGCAAATAAGGAGAAGAAGAAAAAAACGGATGAAATTGAATAAAATAAAATATTAATTATGAGGAAGTAGTTGATGAGGATGTGGTTTGAGGAAGAAAGGAAACTGATGAACTAAGCCGTGAGAGCCAAACGATGCATGGCATCAGATGCAATACATGCGTATGATTGTCTGACCTTTAACGGGAAAAATGTTTCAAAATGTCTTTTTATGAGATAATTTCCTTAAATTTAATTCAAACATATAGGAATTTATGACAATCTGATGAATGAAAAATGAATTTTTTAACTACATCAAATGACGTAAATGAAAAATGTTATTTCGTGATGTGCACAGGAACTTTCCGTTTCCTACTCCTTCTGCTTTGCAGCAAAAAAAAGGTTATGGAAACTGAAGCTTCCAATAAGCGAATCAAAATGCGAGTTGAAGCTGTCGTCGTCATTCAATTCGCTTACGAACTCAAAGTTATTTCTTCACAAAATTCAATATATGAACGTGAGATTATGTAGATGAAGTGCGTGTATGTATGAAGATGGAGTTATCATCAAGTACTTTCTTCAATAAAATGTATATTTCATCTTTTCATTGAACATGTGAGATTGAAGTAAAGATCTCACATAATACATCATCTTCTTCTCATTTGCTAGCCATTTTTGCTCATTTTTTATATCACTTCCCATTATATTGGGAGGGATACTCATGAAATACTTACGATTCCTCCGATGGTAATGTTACAACTTCAGGAGATGGTGTTGTTGTGCTGCTCAAGTGCTGTTGTACGTTGGAGACTTTTTCATTATGAGCTTCAGCTTCTAATTCTCCAATGATTTCATCAAAATCATCTTTCAAAGCCTAAACGTTCAATGTATAATTCAAATGAAGCAAGCTGAGTAACCGTTGATGTGGGCTGGTCGGGTGTTCCTGACAATGTTCTTGCCCTTAATATGGTTAAATGTCAAAAAAACTGTTTGATGCAAATACCTTGTAAGGGATGAACAAAAAAGAAATATGTTCAAATACATCATGCATATGCACATGTTAAACATCTGAAACATCTCAAATACACGAAATTCAAAGAACGGAAAAGATGGAGCACAACCGTTAAGCTCGTTAGCATAAATATGATATGAAAACATGGAATGAATTGGTTATGTAAATTCAGAATGAAAAGAAAAGAAATAAAAATTTATTTTTTCACGTGAAACATCAGTTTTATCGAATATTTTTAATAATTGGAATACACTCTCTGACATACATTCAAGTATTTAATGAACGAACTGATTATGTCCTTAGGTGAGCATCTACTTTTACTATAACGAGAAGCTACTATTAGAATAAAAAAAACGCCTTCAACTGATTGACGCAAGCTTATCAAGTTTCAGGTTCTTCTCCTTGTTAGTACTCACACTCATGCATACACAGATTTACATCCGCACACACACCCTCACACACTCACACACATACACTGATACATGCATGTATACAACACTAAGTTGAAGGAGTTCAAAAAGCATTTGAGCCCAAAACACTTTTTTTGAGCTTAACAGCGTTTCAGCCATGCCTTATATAATGATATTTCCTGCGATTTTCAATTGTTCAAACCATGTTTTCGATCGAGAAACTCATGGAGAGATATGATGATACCGCTAGAAGTTCGTTATAGAGCTGAGATTCTCTCTTGTTCGTCAGGCGCTTCATGTCTTCTGCTTTAGAGTGTTCGTCAAAAATTAGAGAGAACTGACTTGGCAATTGTCATAAAAACTCTCGAACATATCGAAACAGACGAATAGAACCACTTGAGGTAATATTTGTTTGTTGAGAAGATCTTCTTCCTCTCTGTCAGTCTCTTCATAGCTCAATGTGTAGGTGAGAAAACAGAATCACTAGCTGCAGGTATTTTTGTGTTGTTGGGATTAAACAGCTTAACATATTTTTACTTTTTTTTTTTTAACAATTAAAATGTCATAAATTGAACAATTAGAGAAATGAATCAAATCATCTCATCACTTCCAGTCGGCTCTCGTTTATTAATTCATGTTTCTGAAGCTCAAAGAACACTTGGATGTGGGGATGAAGATGTAATTTCGATAGAATTCTACTGGAACTACCAAGTGTGAAGAGTTAGTAATTAAAATATTTTTTGTAAGCAAGTTCTAAATAATACTTTCACTACGAGACTATCCTCTAGTGAGTTCTTCTAAAAAAACATATAATTCCCTTATTTTTCATACGTACAGCTCATAGTTATAATTTGAGATTCGTCTTAGAGGCTCAATATGGAGACGAGGAAGAAAAAGTGAAAAAATCTCAAAAAACTCAATTGGATTCGAGTTGACGAAGGCTAAACGAGCAACATGTTGTGATAAATAGGATATTTGTTTGGAAATCTTAGCAACAAAAGCATTATGAAAGACATTTTCGTCAAGAAATTTCAAACGGAAGACTGGACGTCGGGGTTGATGATATGTTGTGTTGCGGAGAGAGGAGCATCACATACATACAGGCAGATTTGAAACTGCTGGAACTGACTGCAAAACAACAAGAGGAAGAGACGTTAAGTTGTCAATGGCATAGGAATGCTTTTTTTCCATCTCAAGATGATTATTGTTGAAATCTTTGCTCATCTACAAGGAATCAGAGAAGAAACAATAATTTGTTGTAGTGACAACAGAACATCCGAGCGATATGCTGAACTTTATCCAGCTAGAAGTTTGGACAACTCAAAAATAACTGCGAAAACGATGCTCTTAATGGGAGACGACAGACAACGAATAAATATTTTGCAAACGGCCATGCACAAATCCTTTGATGATTTTACTAATCATCTAATTAGAACAACCTCATTCAATATAAAAAAAATTCTTCTTTTATTCAAAAAAATGATTTCTCATAGTTTATTTACAAATTTTATTTCAAACCCTCTCAAGCAAAATAAAAAATTACGTCGAAAACAGCATTTTCTATTCAAACCATTCATTCGATCCATTTGTTACATCAAATCACTATTAGAAGTTTCACTGTTGTCTCGATTTGTAAGAAATCCTTGAACTGTGAGAGAAGAGGCGATACTAGTCTTCTGGAAGTGATGAGCAACAAAACTTACATGAAAGGTCTTTGTTCCCAAATTATTTTAGATTTCCAAAGCTGGCACAGAAATTTCTTTTATACTTCTTAACTTAATTATCGCGAAGCTATGAAGAGCATTACGAATCAGCATAGAAAAGAAACTTCAGCAAAAAATACGAAAATAATCTTAACGCTTAGGCTTCCCCACATAATTTATTCCTCTCTTTCTCGAATTTCTTTCTTCAGCACCAAAACTTCAGAGATGAATTCATTTCAAACCTAATATCATAATTACCGGTCGGTGTACTTGAACAACCGCAAATTATTAATTTAAGCTCAAAAATGAATTTGACGACCGAAAATTTAATTTTGCTTTCTTTTAGCTGTTGGTGGTCCTTGTAGTTGCACAGACCTTCATTGACAACAAATAAACTTGGTAAATTGAAGAATCTGCTTTAGCACCTTCACAATTGCCAACAAACATGTTTGGTTCTTCAATCTTACTCTTCACTTCTTTCATTCAGAGAAGCCTACAGAACTCTGATTGTAAGAATGACGAGTAAATTGAGAAATCTTTGACCATTTCACGAATCTAATTGTAGCCGCTTTATGATCTTCTTTTGATTCATCTTCAACCGTTTGCTAACAGAAAATCCTGCAGCTTTTGTTCAAACTGAGTACTACAATGGAAAACATTCTGAAATAGAATACAGAAAATTAAAGAGATACCGCTCACACGCTTCAAATCCGCTGGCCAAATAGTGAGCATTCTCATTACCAATTGTTCGAAAGAAAAAACATCCTAAAAAAATAATAACACGTGCATTCGTTGGACAGAAACTATTGATGGTCTAGCTAAGATCAGATCGTTTCAAGAATCAACATGTGTAACCAAGGTTCAATTGAACTGAGGGGTATGAGTCTAAGGAACAAAAAGTTTTCTTAAAATAGAAAGCATGGTCTACAGAGCGTTCCGAGAATACTCTGATAAGTTTCGAGATACGAATGATCGATAAGACGAGTTTTAAACGACAAAATATGACGTATGGTATTTACTGACAATACCAAGAACAAAATAATAATTTATTTACACTGGATCATATACATTCTAACAGTTGAAAAACTGTCTTACAGAACTATATCTTTCCGTTTTGAAACGAGCGGGATATATGGTTCTACATCAACCTGAAGCTGTATATGAGTAAAAAAATAAATTAAAAATTTACTCTATCTCCATCTATGATATGAGGCCTCAAAGCCATTGCTCTACTAGCAGATTCTTTCGTTTCGAACGTAACAGAAGCGAAACCACGATGCAACCCTGTTTCGGCGTCCTGAGAGAAGAAAAACATGATTTATGTGATCGATTTGAACTTACGAAGAACATATTAACAGCTTTCACCTGGCCAAATCTACTGAAGTAATTCTCTAACTGATCTGCAAAACAAACACTAGAATATCGTAAAGAATTTTAGTTTATTACTTCTACCCGTCACCCATTTCACATGAGTTAAATAGACGGTCTGACCTACAACTTGATTATTATGTGAAATATGTCTCAAGTTCCTAGCAAGCGCAGGATAACAAAGCCGCATTTTAAAGATATTACAGCTCCTATTATAGCAGTCAAACTGCACCTGAAAGCACACGTAGGTTCAGGAAGATCACATGATTCCATGAGTTAACGACGGCAAAACGTATTGATGAAAACTTTATTTTCCGCGAAAAAAATAGTTAAAGCGGTCGGTTACTAGAACAAACTAAGCATATTCGTTATAAATTTCATTTGAAACTTCAGAACTAAGCTTAAATGTCTAAAGAAAACTCGGAAAACTCTCTAAATACGGAAGAAACGTAAAGCTCGCATTAATTTTAAAAATTGCAATTGTAAGCTGTTTACAGATGTTGTAAAGAGCATGCAGTAGTGGAAGATGTGAAACCATCCAGTACTTTGAGTACTTCAAATCAACGAGAATACGACGGAAAGGAACATTATTTACTGACAAAAGAGACAAGGTAATACGGGAAGGTTGGATGTAGTCACATGCTTTGTACGGCGTGATGTAGAAGATTAAATAATCGATCGCCTCAGGGTATTTCCCGTTGTCGTTCAAACAAGATAGTGATGTTTCATAGAGAGAATGAGGGCACGAGATATGTATTGAGTATACCTTGTTAAGGGACGCAACAGATGAAGATCAGAAAGTTTGCTATATAATAAGTAGAGAAGACAGTATTGTGAAGGAAGCCCTAGAACTCGCGGATGCTGATCTACCAACCAACAGTGAATACGGTTATGATGAGTACTGTGAAGTAATGTTGACTCTCCACCAAGATGCAGTCTAACACGCTGTTTTCAGGTACATGCACAAGAAATGAATGCTTCTACTCAAGATACGTTTGATATCATTGACGAATGTTTCTCCTTCGCCACAGATATTGTTTCAACTGCCGTTGACAAGTTTGTAATTTTCTAAGAGCAGTCGGGACATGATCATTTTCAGTTGCCCGGATTTCAATATCTTTCCCTACATAATAGAACTATGCTTGAAAACCATCATCTACTTGAAAACTAACCCAGTATGAGAGTATTTCTCTTGTCTATCAAATCTTTTTTTAGAAATTCACATCAGTTATCGTTTCCTTGCTTGTTTTATGGTGGGTTTGGTGTCAGATTGATTCGTACTATTCTTTCCTAATTGCCCATATCGTTCATTCTCTTAACCCGTGTGTTCATTACTTAGCCATAACTTCCGAACAAATATTTCGCCGAGGCTTTCAGCTCTCTGCATCACTACAAGAAGTGTGGGAGGTTAGTGAAGATTTGAAGATTACGGCAAAATTTTGTTATTTAAGTCGTTTTATTGCGACTTCTCAATCAAATGGTGTCGGAAGTTCGAACTAATGTGTGATGTTCAATGTTCCCATGTGCACAGAACGTTGGAAAGAATGAGAAGAATATTTTAGAATAGTCTATGCTGACTTTTATTAATGAATTTCATACTTGTACGCTTCTATTATATGCTTTTGTAAATCCATATGGGAGTGGAGCTGCTTCATTGATAGGAACGGTTTTTGGTGTAACTGTTGGGGTTAGTTTGATAAGTCGCGCTAGGCTCAGCCAGACCGCCGTGATCTTAAGAGAGGTTGTAGAACCTGTGCACTATGAACTTACACTTATAATTACGAAAAGTTGAGCAATTCCGACAAAAACTAAATCACGATAATAGCATTTGTTAGTTTCTGTGAGCATTTTATTTGAAGTACAACTGAGCTCTTGGGTGGTGTAGAACTAAAAGAGAGGGTTGAACTGTTTGAAAACGAAAAATAACCTGTTCAGTGACACGTATACAATTATTCAAAGCATGAAATGTCGTGAAGATCATTGAGAAGCATGTGAAGACAATGAAATGACGTTGATAGGAGAATACACCGAAGATGGACACGAAGAACAAAGCAAGCACTAATTCGTCTTAAGAAGTGTCGTGAATCGTAAGAAGTGTTAAACGTACCGAATAAAGTAACTGGCTCTCGATCCCAGTATATAGCTTTCACGAGTTTAAATATCCATGAGATTGATATGAAGAAAGTTGTAAAAAATTCAGCCGTGTCAAAAAGCATTTGTTAGTAAAATAACGTTTGTACTAGAAGATGAAGTGGAGATGCGAGAAAATCCGACCGAGTCTTACAAGAGTTAGTAAAAAAATGATTTTTATGCCGGCTTATTTTCAACCGATGAACTAACATGTTTAGTTTTTAAAACTTTATTAAAACAATACAGAATTAAAATGAAAGATAATGGTTTCAGTCAATGGACTATGTCAAAGAAAGATTTTTGAGATTCGGTGAAAATGTCTTAAAGTTAAGCGGTCTGTGCACCTTTTCTTTTCTCTCTTTCACCAGTAGATCTCACTTTAACGTTCCTTTTCATGTACGATGTACCTCCACTGCCATATTCCGTCTGAGCGAAACCTGAAGCTGGAGGAGGAAGAGTGGAGGGGTCGGTAGATTCTGAACCATATTCAGAGTCAGTTTCCTCTTGTTCTTCTTCATAAGTGTGTGGTGGTGCAGGCATTTTCGGTCCGTATTGCTCAGGTTGTTCTGGTAGCTGAGAGTGTTCTACCTCAACCTCATAGTTCACATCTGGAGCTGTCACGTAACCTTCTGGAGCCGGGTTTTGATCAATACCAGTCTCGTATCCGGGTCCAGCGTATCCACCTGGTGCAACATAAGAATTCTAACGAATGAAATATGTTAAAATATACAATATTATAGAAACTTACTGCTCCAGCAGAATTGAATTTTGGTCTTGTCGTCAGTTGGCGGTAGGGTTGTCTGTGCATGGCATGTTCTGTTAGTCCTCTGAAATTTGATCTTGGAGCAAGAGGCATCACCACTGTAGGATTTTGTTGTACGAAGTGAGGTTGCGAAGCTCTGCAATACTTTTGTAAATAAAGTTAATACATTTTCAAAGTACCTGTAGGAAACTGTACGAGGGTTATATCCTCCATTTTGGTTGCGACGGAATGACTGGTCAGTGAAGTGGGAAGAGAAGTCGATTGCAGAGAATGAAGTTTGGCCAGGTCCTACAGCGCTTGGTACGAACTGACCATTGTTTTCTCCATAATTCCCCGGGAGAACATAACTGCCCCCATTACCACTATACATCACACTTTTATTACAAAGTTTAAAAATCAAATTAAACTGACCACGTAACTGCTCCTATGAGCGAAGCCAATGCTAAGACTGTAAAGGAGGACATGATGAATTGGATGATATACTGTCATCCTCATACCTTATATAGTAGATGGGGTCAAACTGCTTAACAAGTTCTTAATTGATCAACATCATTCATAATAAGTTGAAGGATTATGGACAAAGAGTTAGATTTATGTTCACTCAAGTGTTATACAAAACGATGTTACAACATGACAAGTTGAAAGCCCAAATGGACACTTTCAAGGGTTTTTTTTGTTTGAAGCTCGAAGAAAACCGAAAAACTTAATGAAACAGTTTCATTAGTCTTATCAGATTATGTACTCTATTAGTGGACACTTCCCACACGCGTTCAATGGGAGACCTCCCGCATTCCTGTGATGAAATCAGCTGTTTCACCATTAAGCTAGTATCTTTAGCTATTTCACATTATCTTATTAATAATGTTTAAAACAGTTTCGATTATAATTCCACAAAACAAGTTTCACACCTCCTTTCCAGAAAGTATGGAACAATGCCAAAAAGAAACAATGTAATATGTCAACACTAATAACATATCTACACTCCAATCAATTAACAGACTGGTACTGACCTTCAAAAGTAAGTTCAATTCAAATTTCAAGTATCAAGAAGCATATATTTAAAATCTATTATTAGCCGTCGGAATCGAAAATAAACCCCTCAGTGTAACTATGACATTTAGCGATCAGGTTGTCACGCTATTTAGTTTTCATCATCAGGAGAGGCCGACTGCTGTGGGAGTCGAACCCCTGAAGTTTCTTGCTGGATAAACATCTTCCGCACTTGACCACAATGCGCATTATGGTATACGCAGAATGAGACAAATCTTTTCATTTCTGATTTCACACTGGTTTCGTGTAATTATATGCTTTTCGAACTAATTGAGTTGAAATCAGATATGTGTATTAAATTTATTAATATATACAAGTAACAACAGGTTGAGGTCTTCAAGCTTTAACTTGCTTGGCGTTTTGTTCATAAGGCGTTGAGATCGATGGGTTCACTTCTTTCTGAGAAATATCATCATAGTTGAAACTAGGCATTTGAGTTTCTGAGACTGGAGCGCTGGCTGGAGCAGGAGCTGGAGCAGCAGCGTCATCGTACTTTGGGTCTGCTGGTGGAGGTGGTGGAGAAGAGAAGACAGTGGGACTCTAAAACAAAGCTGCTTATTCAAACAATCACTAACTGTTAACTCTAACCTGATCCTCGTTATAAGATATTTGAACATTATCTTGTGATGGAATGTTAGATACTGGGCTCTAAAATAGAAAACTAGTATAATTTGTAAGAAAGTGAAAAGTTTACGTTGTAAGGAGGGATTTGAGGAGCTGGCTGGTTTGGTGGCATAGGTCCAGAGTAAGAAGGGTTGGAGTAGCCAGGGTTTTGGTATTCTGGTTTTCCATAACTTGGACCAGCATATCCTGGTTGAGGTTGGATATAATCAGGCCTTGAATATGAACTTGGTCGAGAGTAGCTTGGTTCAGGATACTTAAAAAGAGCAGATTGAAAGAAACGTTGTGTAAATTAAGATACCTCGGGCTTTGAGTATGGTTCAGGTACATATGGAACAGGTTCAGGTCGGCTATAAGACGAGCTTGGAATGTTATAAGATGGTTGTGGAGCATTATATGATGGCATTGGCTCTGGAGCAGAATATGAGCTTTCTGGCATATTATATGAAGGCTCTGGAGCTGCGTAACCCGATTGATAACCAGGAGATGGATAAGAAGGTCGGGCATATCCGAACCTTCTGTATCCAGAGCCGAACAAGTTAGGAGGCCGGAATAAATTTTCCAGAGTTGGATAAAAGCCTAACCCGCCGAGAAGAGGGGGAATGCCATAGCCAAAGGCATTCGTAGTAGTGAATAAAGCACAAACTAATAACAGCGACTTAAACATTCTGTTGAAACTAGGAATGTTAGAAGGAAAAACTTCTCTACTAAGTGGACAGATGGACAAGCCTTATATAGAACCGTCATTTGAGACAAATTTCTTTATTACAGCTAGAAATATTTCAACAACAAAATGTTCGCTGAAAACAATAGATGGTGTCCTTTGTAGAATAGCGCATTTCTCAGCTTCTCCCTATTCTTCATGTGTTCGCCACAAAGCGGAAAGTGACCCATTCAAGGTCGGTTAGCACCTACGCATGATCATTTAGCCAAGAAATGAAGGAAATTTGAAGATTAGTCATGTTTCTCGTCTATTATTATGGCCAGACAGTCGCTTGTGTTAATTAATTGGCTAAGTGGTTCACAGTTATTTCTAGAACAAAGGAAACCCTAAGGGTACTCAAACAATCAAATGATGATTCACAAACTTCTGCAGAAACGTCATGTAAATGTTTCCAACAACTTTTTTGTTTCCGTTTAAGTTAGCTAACAGTGAGAAGGTTGAATTTGATAGTTGAAAGAAATCATTGATACAGAGAACTTTGTTAATCATATTCGCTGATCATTTCTCAGAACTAAGTGTCAATAGAACCACCTATAAATTCCATAAAACATCGACTGTCTTTCCCACACTCTTTATAAAGATTCTTCAATAGTGTTGGTAATCAGTGAATCAGCTAGTTTCCGTCTCTCACTACGCTACTAGTTCACCAGAGCTCAAAAATGTTTTGAAGGAACTAAGAAGTTATCAATTTGCAACCGCTCCGCTTATCTGCAATCGAGAAAAGAAATAAATTGTTGTCACGTAACTTTCACGTGAGTTAGCATGGGGAGTTCCATGTGGAATCCCACTGTAGCGTATTCACAACAAAATGGGAACAGAAGAAGGAACATGAAACAATGAAACAAACATTGGCCCTACCTGTAGTAAGATGATCGTTCTCAGATAAATTTTAGCTTTCGATTTCAAGATTGCAGTGACACTAATAATACTCCCACCCTATAGACTTTGCTTGATCCGTATGCAGAACGAATTCGGGCATCATTACGAACTCGTCTCTATTAATCAATGTTTTCGATAAAAAATCGATAATTGGCATTTTACCTAGTAAATAAGATTATTCTTTGAGTTCTCAACGAAAAACTTGCGAAAATTTTAGCTTTTAATCGTTCTATGCTTTCAGTTTCCTTTTCTAGTTCAATAGTCCGTACTTTGTTCCCGGTTGAGAAGAACTTATCAGGCCATTTCGAACATTTTGAAAAACCTTTCTTGAGAAAAAAAAGGTTACTATATATTTCCAAATTAGAGGCTGTTGCACTTTGCTGTCAGTTTTGAAGCACAGAAATTTCTATGTAAGCTTCCGAAATTCTTATCTGTTTCTCTATGATAACATGACTAATCGTGATCGAAAACAATCTTACCTAGTGCAGGTGAGAAACAACTGCTACGTCTTTGAATTTCATTGGAATTTCGATAGGGATTGTGAGTATTGAAATGGTGTACAGGCGTTCTCATTCCTGTTTTCCATAAACCCAGGATGGAAATACGTTCTGGCTCCTTAAATCAATTCATCGCAAACTATGTAAACGAGAATTTCAAAATATCTCTTCATCTTCTTTCCTTTTTCTAGCGTTGTGCTATGAAAAAATTAAGTTTACTTGCACTGATGGCCTTCGGTCTACGAAGACCCTAAACGACATTTAATGTACCGTTAGTGTGGCGTGATATTTTCATGGCTAATGATCATCAAGTTATCATTATTATATTTTGATTATTCCGATTTGATTAACACTCGAATTTGCTAGAGAACGTATGTGCATCTGGGTTGCAATCTAAAATGCACTGCTATTGTACTTGAAGGGGTCACATCAACCACGTCTTTTCCGTACTGAACAAACCTGCCTCCTTTTCGAATTCGATTAGACTGTTTGAACCTGTAACTGCTCACTTCTAGTTCATAACTTGTATCAATGCTGTTTTCAAAAACATATACTCCAAATTGATCAACTAGTTGCAAATCCATTAAATATGTCTTGTAGCGATTTTTACTGACACCACGAAGTCTCATCGTCTATGCGTTTATCATTCATTTGTTTTGAAATTTCTGGTCTTTGGAATCGAGGCCAGATTAATATTTCCAAAAGTTCTTTGTTTACGTTTATTATTGTCCGTCGTTTGATCCCACATAGATCTCCTTGTTTGTCTCATTCATGTTACAATTTTTCTTGTGAATATTTGTTGCATTTTGATTGTCGTACTATGAATTGATAAGGTTCCCCAATCATGTTTCTCATTTCAATTAACACAACTTGAAAGATCAACTTATACTACATTTGTCTCTTTACAGTTACAATGCCTGAAGATACTTCAACCAACAAAGCTAGCAAGGATAAAATAATTTGTGCCAAACCTTATGTGTAAGTCATTTATCATTGCCTGATTCATATCTATATGTTCACAGAGGAAGCGACGAACAGAGCGGAAGTGGAAGCAGCGAATACTTATCTTTTAAAGTGAGGTTTACATTTGATAATCGTAAAAATTGAAAGTTCTTATAGGTAGACCAAGAGTACATACCCTTACATGAACGGATTTACAAGAAAATCGCCGATGGAAAGCGATTCTTCTCCTTAGAGTTTTTCCCTCCAAAAACAGCAAATGGAGTAGCCAACTTCTTGACTAGGTTTGTTCGAAAGAATGTCAAATAATCTTGTGTCATATTTCAGAATTGATCGTTTCAATGAGGGTAAACCTATGTTCATAGATATTACTTGGCACATGGGTAGTGATCCAGGTATGCATATATAGCCGAACTCATCATTACTATTTATTTCTTCCAGCTAATTTGGAAAAAGAAACTTCGTCTACTTCTATTGCCGCGGCATGTTTAGACTTCTCTAGAGCAGAAACTATGCTTCATATGACCTGCGTACAATATCCGAAAGGTAGAGCCCGTTCTTCTTGTTCAGACCAGACAGCCTTGTTTTTTAGAAAAAACTATAGCTCATCTCAGACAATGTAAGGAACTCGGCTTGAGGAATATCCTAGCTCTTAGAGGAGATATGCCAACACCGGTATGCAAAAAAACTCAAACTGTAATAAAACAATTTTAGGCACCTGGAAATGAGGATAAAATTCAAACTTACGAATGGTGTGCCTTAGATATGATCAAATGGATAAAGGAGGAGTTTGGTGACTTTTTCACGATCTGTTGTTCTGGTCAGTTTTTGAGATTATTCCGTTTCCAACTCTTTTACTTGTAGGCTATCCTTTGGGACATCCTGAAGCTCCAACCTATGAGGCTGACTTGAAATACTTGAAAGCTAAAGTCGATGCAGGAGCTCACTTTGTTATAACTCAACTTTTCTTCGAAGCTGAAGTAAACTACATTTCATCTATGTTAGATGATGTTAATCTTTTTTTCCAGGTTTTCGAGAAGTTTGTAAAAGACT
Organism: Auanema sp. JU1783; assembly: GCA_943334845.2. Taxonomy (NCBI): domain Eukaryota; kingdom Metazoa; phylum Nematoda; class Chromadorea; order Rhabditida; family Rhabditidae; genus Auanema; species Auanema sp. JU1783. The sequence goes on along the minus strand of CALQYR020007214.1, from coordinate 801,964 downwards.
GCAGAGCAATCGGTATAACCGTCCCTATCATACCAGGAATATTGCCAATCATGGTAATTGCCATTTTCAATGATTTCATACTTTGTTATAGGGTTATGACTCTATGAGAAGAATAGCTACTCTTTCACAACTGACCATCCCTGATTCTATAATGCAAGATCTCGAACCTATTAAGCATGATGATGATGCCGTCAGGAACTACGGTACGAAGAGGGTAATTTCAAAGAGTAATACAACTTTTTCAACTTCTTACTTTAAGGCTATCGAAATGTGCCAAAGATTATTAGACAACGGAAGTGCTCCGTCTATTCATTTGTACACCATGAACAGAGAAGGAACTTGCAGAGAAATTCTTAAAGCTATTGGACTATGGAATGAGAAAAAGAACAAAAATCTGCCATGGGAAGCTCATGGTGGAAACCATCCTTTCAGATGTAAAGAGGATGTACGTCCAATTTTCTGGAGTGGACGACCCAAGTCTTACATCTACAGAACAAGAGTAATCGTTTAAATTGTCAAATCAAATATATATCTCTATTAAGGATTGGGATGAGTTCCCCAATGGACGTTGGGGTAACAGTTCTTCACCGGCCTTTGGTGATCTTAAAGATTATTATTTGTTCCATTTAAAGGTACACTGATTTGGGATCTCTTTATATGACAGTAACTATTCAGGGACAATGCCCAACAGATGAACTTCTCAAAATGTATGGACAAGAGTTAAGATCGTTCGAAGATGTCAAGCAAGTTTTCGTAGACTTCATCACTCAAAAACCAAACAAAAACGGAGTTACCGTTCGTTGTCTTCCTTGGTCTGAGTTGGATTCCGGAGTTTTACCAGAAACCCAATTGATTTGCGAAAACTTGTTGTGGTGTAATCAGGAGGTTCCAATATATACTGTTTTTGAAAATAATTTTCGATTTCTTAGGGTATTCTCACTATCAACAGTCAACCGTCTGTTAATGGGGCACCTTCTTCTGATCCATTAGTTGGTTGGGGAAAGCCTGGTGGTTATTGCTACCAAAAGGTTGTTGACGAGTGATCAATGGGCATAATTCTTTTCTATAGGCATACTTGGAATGCTTCCTCCCCAAAGAAGCTACCCAGGCCTTCTTGGAAATCATATTTTCATACACCCCTAGAATCAACTACCACGTTATTAACCACGACGTAAGTAACATTCCCGGTTGATCATTTTACTTTGTTATTATCATTCAGGGCTCATTCGAACAAACGAATGGGGAGGAAACCACTCCAATCGCTGTTACATGGGGAGTGTTCCCCGGAGCAGAAATAGCTCAACCTACCGTTGTAGATCCATTATCCTTCCGTGCTTGGAAAGATGAAGCATATGCTATGTGGATTAAGAACTGGTGAGTTCTATGAATGGTAAATCATGTAACCAACACTTGTAGGGCTTCATTATATGGAAAAGACTCTGCGTCAAAGGATGTTATTCAATCAGTCCATGATAACTTCCACCTGCTCACTCTAGTAGACAATGAATTCATGAAAGATTCAGTCATTTTCGAAATACTATCAGCTGTAATAGAGAAAGTCAAGCAACATTAAAAAGTGCCTTACTAACTTGGAATACACATTAAACCTTAATACCCTGTCATGTTGTTATTTACTTTTTTTACATTCGTTTTTTCATCGCAAGTTTGTTATGATATCAATTTTCTAATAAAATTCTTGTTCATTCTGAACTCAAGGTCTGAAGAATCAAATCAAGAATGCAATAAAGATAAAGAAGTTCAAGCACAGTGACCTATAACAACCGGTCACAACAGCATACACCACTGAAATACGCACTCACGTGTACAACATGAGATATTCTAATTTACGAGCGCAACTTCGACACCATGTCAGCATCAGCAATGTTCAAAAACTATCACATATGATAGACAAAGGGAGAAACTGAATTTTGAAGTTTATTCGGAACTCATAAGTTCATAGTTCAAATTAAAAAAAACGCTTATTACAAGTAAAAATTAACACACATAGTCAACACCCATAAGAGTTTGAGAAAATAAGATTCAAGGTTTCCTAAGAGAACCATTCAAATCGTGTTATTAAGCTATGCTTTACAAACTTTAAGACGAAGAGTTACACTCACACGAAGTAAAAAGTGAATTCGACCATCATTCAAAACGATCAGAGAATATGGCACAGCCTATATTTTCCGTTGAACAGTCATTTTGGTTATAAAATTAGAAACTTAACAGGAGACAAACTGACTTCGGTGCATGATTAAGAATCAATTGCTGCTTATAAAAAAATATTGTACAGGTTATTCAATTAGCACACATGAATGATTCTCAACAACCGTAAGCAAACGACGGCATATACACATGATGCGGATTGCAATGCATGCTGTAGGGCCGAGGACGTCGGCGACTATCAACAGTATTTGAAGGATCAGAAGTGGGCGAGCTGGAGAGAGAGCATTTCTTATCAGAAAGCCGCCATGTGCTTTCACGCGAGAACGTATTGAAGCCATATGGTGAACGCAAAGTATTTCTGAAGATATATTTTAAAAACATCTGGAAGAATTTTACATACCCCATAGTATCATGCTTATTAATATCTGCAGGGTTGAAGCCGTACCGCATGTAATACTGATCCATATGTGGACTGGGTGGGAAAGGTAAAGTACTACAGTAACCAGGTGGAGCGGGAATACTGAAAATGCATGAATGAGCAACGACAACAGATTAATCAAGCTTACTTGTATGCTGGAGGCGGATACGGAATAAACGGATAGTATTGATACTGTGATGGGTAGGCAGGCCGTATAGTGAGAATCAAGTTGGCCGCATTGGCAGTCATAATATCGGTGACTTGATCTAAGGTTTTTCCTGATATCTGAAATGTTATCAAATTAGCTGTGTCGAGCGAAGGAAAAAAATGCAACCGCTTTAGCTTCCATTTCATTGATAAATGAAGTGAAGGACATCAAATCAACAAACTCACGTCAATTCCGTTAACTTCCAGTATTTCATCATTGACATTTAACAGATTAGTCGAAGCTGCTAACCCATGAGGTAAAAGACGCGAAATGTAAATCGTCGCTACTTGTACGGGTCCCCAAGCGCACATACGAGTGGTGTAACCTGGTACAGTTGAATAAACCAAAGGAATATTTCAGAACTAACCATTACGAATAAAGAAACCAAGAGGTTTGTTAGGATATGTTTTGCACAACTGTACTCGACGTAGTTCCAATGGTAAAGAATCTGCGTCTAATATACTCGAAACCTGAATGAACGATAATTAACGTCGTGCAGAATACGAGAACAACGAACTCTTCTGAAGTCTTGTGGGGATGAAATAGAAACTGATTTCTTCCGCTTCTGCATAACAGAGTCTGTGATTCCGTATCCAAAGCGTTCTTCCAAAGATTCACCCTGGAATTGTATAACGTAGAGCACAAGTACAATATAAAGTGAGGAATAGGGCGAATGCCTTCTATCCGGTTGCTTATGATTAATCCAGCTAAATAGAAAGCGAGAACATCATCTGAAGTACCTTGTTCCGGAGCAGAATTCGGAGTGTTGACGGTCTTTCGTCGAGTGCTTTTCGCAGATTCTGAAACAACCCAAACGTAATGGTTAAAAATGATTGTTTCTTTTCCTTTTTCTGATGTAAACTATATATTTGTTCTTAGCGATATGGATACACAGACTTGGACATGAATCGAGACACTTGGTCTTTACCATTTTGGTCTCCCTAATCTACAGATCAGGACTTGTCCAGCTATTGTTTAGAACGCTTTCGAAATTTCAAAAAAAAAAATAGGAAAGCAGATGAATATTTTTAAACATATGGCGATTTTTTTGAACAACTCATATCTTTGTTTATAATCTGAGACATCTGCAATTATAAGCCCAGGTCAAAAAATATGACAAAATCATCAGAGCAAACAGGAATGGAAAAGGAACTTACATCATCATTGGATATGGGTAGAGTTGTTCCGTCTTTGGATATGTATGAGACAGTGGTTGAGTCTTTCTGCTCATCAGTAAGTCTAGATTGATAACGATTTATGTTGTTCAATGAATCAGGAATGTTATGAGAAACCCTTAGTTCGTTCTATTGTTTAGTACGAAAGGTGTTTCCAGCTATAATTCAAGTTGAAACTCACTTATGAATAGAATGAATCATTTCCACAAATTCATCGCATGTTGGATGAGGAATCCCCGTTCCGACGGTAATGTTAAACCTACGGAATTCCGCTCCATAACTAGATTTGATTGCTAGCCTCATCGACTCCTATGAGATAGAGATTAAGAAACGAAATTGAGAGATGAGAAGAAACAAAAAACGGGGAAGCAATGTGACTATTCATCGATTCGGTTAATTTGGATAGAGGATTTGCAAGTCAATAGGACAGTCAGAACAGAAAACCTGAGAAGATATGACTTCTGCTAACTACAAAGGCGGAAAAGAATACTGCCGATTGTAAAACTGTTCAGAATTATTAAGCGCGAAGAGAATGGAACAAAAAAAAGTTTCATGAACAGCATTGTGTACATCAGTAAGGATAGGGGAGGGGATGATGACATGTTTAAGAAATACAAACTGAACAGAGTAGAATCACATGTGTTAACAAAAACATATGATGAACTTTAAAAAAATCATAAAAAGAGAATTATAAATTGGCCAAGACGATGGAAAGGAGAAACCACAAAGAAACCTAACCAGAATCTGTTGAATTTCCAACTTGGTGATGTTGTTTAAGCCATTCAAAGAACGAAAGGAACGCATTGCAGGCAGCTTTTTCTCTTTCTTTGGCTTGCGTTTCAATCTCATGATTGAACTACTATAAAAGGTAATATAGGGTAAACACATACATTAACCCTTGCCAAACACATTCTGTGAAACATTAATAGGTTAAAACACATCACTAGAAACTGATTGAGATTACATTTGAGGTAAGTGAATACAAACAAGAAAGGGCATAGATGTGTTAAAAGAAGCACAAAACAGCGAAGAACAAACGTTATCGAGGAAATTAAAGAGAATAATGGTATGTTCTGGTACAACAGCCCAAACAAAATCAATAAAGAATATTGTTTAAAGATGTTGACAATAAAAGGTTAAATGAGAAAAAGGAGGAAACTATTTCATTGAGTATCTGAGTGTGAGGATATGATTCAATGGGAGAAATAGAATGGACAGTACAAATGAAAAGATGAGTCGAAACAAAAAAAAAATAGTGAACAGTCTGAGGCACGCCAAGGGTCCTTTTAAGGATGACAGGCAAGAAGTACCGAGCTCTTTCGGGCCGCAGAGGTCATGTTGTCTAGCCTATGCAGGTATTTTCACCTTTATATCCTCTTGTGGGTCGGTCATATAGAAAATAGAAATAAGGACCACCACACGGCTTAGAGGATTTAGAGGTCGACTCATGTCTGAAAGCAAAATGACCGTGAGTCTACACATTACTACTGAGTGACTGTTAATCCATCTGAACAAATGCCTAAAGCATAATCGGTTCTAATGAGAGCATCTAGAACAATGCTAAACATAACTAATTTCTTGAAATATTTTTAATATTTGACCTGAATGAATATAATTCAAGGACAAAATAGTATTGGAGCAAAGATATGGTTTAAATGGTTTAACCTTATGCCCTGATCATTGTTTTTTATATCTCAATCGGAAAGTCAACTTTTTCTCACGGTAACCCCTTTGTAGTTCACTTTCCGACTGTTTCGCGCCATAAGCGGGAATATGATCAATGATATGCTGAAATACCTACAGATATGAAAAGGCATGGCAGAGTTTGTTTTCAATTAGGAAATCTATTATTCTCAGGAACTGGAGTAGGTCAGAAATTAGCATACGATGACGTAACAAAGTACAGATCTCAAGTCTTCCCGTGAACAACTATTTACGTGAAAAGTTCATTTGAAATATAAAATTCGGGAGGTTCGGTTGTAAAAAGCTGTGATTGCTAATAAAAAAGTGTTAAACTAGCAGATTGGTTTTTTAAGTGAAAATAAACTGACACATCGAAGATGAAAGCGTAAGCAAAGAGTTAGACACAGCTATCAACCAACAACTTGAAGGACATACAGTAAAACTAACCTGAGATTAATAATGAAATCAATTTCTGGATTAATATAGTATTCTGATGATTCAATGTTGCGGACACGGAAAGATTAGATATATTGTTGTAACAAAGTGCTGTTTGCTGTCAGCATTCCCGCTCTTGAACAAAATTAATGTTCTGGAGCCGAAGATGTCTTTTGATATGATCTGAGCAAAAACCATGTTGATACTAGAAAGCCGTTTGTTTAGAACTAATTTAATAAACTATTAATCTGAATATGATAAACAGTTACACAAGACCAATTTTTATTTATATAGTGTAGGTTAAATGAACCATGGATCAATATACTCGTAAATGGCAATTCTACATAAACGCTAAGATATAAAAATTCTAAGGTCCAAAATCTGACTATTATTCTTTCTTTTTAAATACCGAGAAGTTATGAGATGCACGATGAATTTGTAAATAGTAAGCATAAGTGATACAACATGATTAAACACCAGGTTTAGTTCTCTGAATCTCTAGCATCTTCATTGCTGCCTTCCGAGCTATCCGCCTCAGATGGAGGCAACTGTAGAGATGAATCTTGGAGGAAAGGGAGAATATCGGAAAATACCTTCGAAGACCCAGCTTTGAAGGCCTTTGTTATTCCGGAAATGTTTATTTTTCCTCGGCTGGCTACCAAAATATCACTTCCTATCAAATAATTGATTGGTTAGACAAAAATAAACACACAAAAACCTTCTTCATTATTAAACCCACCTTTCCTCTTGTTTCGAGGTTCGGAAGGGTTGAGTTTTGTCTGAAATCAATCAAGATTGGAAAGATTGGTATGTAAATTCTCACTTGAGCAATAAGAGATCTGAATAAAGTGACTTGTGCTCTCTCGATCATAATTTCACAGTTCTCAATAATTCTGAAAAACGATACTAACTGGCACAAACTCAGCCAAACTCACTTTCTATAAGTATCTTGTCGTGGATCGGCTTGATGCATTCTCACTATGCCTCCAATAGAATCGATTTTAGCTTTGAGTTGATCGCTATCGATAAGCCTGACGATTTCGCTTTCAATCTACAAGGTTATTTCAAAAATAAAGAAATGTATTCGAACTGGACTGACCTCGTCTTCTGTGGTTCTGAAAGCAAAAGCGACTTCCTTAATCGAAGCGCAAGAAAAGGGAATTAGGTACTGTACAAGAGCCTAAAAAAATTGAAATTGTAAGCTTTTCCGAAGTGAGACTCACTCTTTCGCGTATTATGGCAATCATTCGCTCGACATGATCGGCAATATAAGGGTCCAATCGGAGCTGAAATTGCGTTTTATTTGGCACCTGAACAGAAATTGAAAGTTACCTTATCTGTTAAAGCAGCAAGGGTATCAAAAACCAAACCGAATCGACTTCCAACGAAGTTTTGTAAGAGCTCGACAATTTGAGGTTCAGATTCGAGGAATTTTCTACAACTATGATTTTACACACGAGACGATATGAGTAAAGTACCGGCAGGTAGCATCGCTTAAAACTTTTTTCTTGATTTCAATTCTTTCCAAACTAGCTAAAGCAGTTAAAGCAGTGTAGTGCGCAATTTCTGAGGAGTGAATAATCCAAGGTAATTCTAGCAAATCGACATCAACCTAAAGAATCTATCACACAAACAAAGTTCAACAAAAAAATACTTTTATGAACTTTTCTGCAGCCTGCTTATACTTTCCCGCCACGATTTTCGACAATCCACTAATAGCATCAATTTTGGCCTAAATCACTTAACATAAAGGGATACAGAACGAATGCTTACTCTGCCCGAGGTGATCAGTTGTCGATTAGATTTAAATCCTTGTAAGGATGATGTACGATTTGTCTTGTCTCTCTTAAAGATATGATTTATTAAAAAAAATGAGGAAAAAGAATTACTGATTCAGCATCATCGGCATCGTGGATGCATCTTTCTGCGTTAGATATTAAGGGATCTACTCTAGCCCATTCGTTTGAAAAAATTATGACTTCAAGCCATTGGAGATACATCTAAATCGTTGAAATATTGATAACTACAACACTAGAACAGCCTACTTGTATCATGTGTTTAAATTGACTGCAATACTCTCGCATACCACGTGCATATAGTCTAAGACAATCTGCATAACAACCTGTAACTTTATAATGTTGGAAAAGCTCGAACATAGCTCGACGAGTTGATTCCTATAATAAAAAATGAGGTTAACAAGTGATGAAGAATAAAAATTACTTTAACTCCTTCATCTTTCTGTTTCTTATACTCAGTTAGGAGGTGATCTAGTCGACTACCACATGCTGCTTGGGTCTGTTCAACCCAAATGGCATCAAGAACTGGTATATCGAAATTTGTCTTAACCCAGAAAAAAGTTAAGTCGAAGTATTAGATTCACTCACGTGTGTTGCATCCAAAGCAGCAAGTTGTGGGAATAACTGAGCATAACGAATTGTGTTGGAAGAGTCCTCAAATAAAGAAGTAACGAAACTCAAATTGATACGGTGAAACTGACTTTGCGGAGAGCATTAATTAAACAAATTATTCCATCCTTCTCCAATGGAGGACAATGATCGATAATATATTGCAGCCTCAAACAATTGACTAATCCTATCATTAATCTCAAAAAACCTTTCAAAAAGAGCGGGTCCTGTATAGTTTACTGTTAAAGCTTCTAAATCTACTGCTGCAGTTTCCACAATATACTCTTTATCTGGTTTATTTTCTGAAAATTCAGAAGTTTTTGACAGAAATTCCCAACGTTGACCACCTTTATAAACACAAACATCAGGTTGACGAGGAACAGCCTCCTCTGGTACTGGAGTTGATTCTCGTTCGTTTGAATCATAACCAGGGTTAGCGTTAACCTCGAGATATTCCATGTTCTCTTCAGGTTCCTCATTCTACATAATCATCAATATTGTAATTATCAAGCATTTCACTACCATTTGTTCATCGAGTAGATCTGGCTCCATCGAGAATGGATCAGGAACACTTTCAGCCATTTCTACAACTATTACAGATATATAAATATAATTAAATAATACAACTTTATAACGTTTTCAGAGTGAGAACCACCCGAGGTTAGAGAAAAAGTGGCGCACTCGCTCGGTAAACAGCATGCACATTGTCATTCCATACTGCTATGAAGTTCATATCACCAAGAAGGTTTTCGGCGTTTCATTATCGAATGTGTTGTTTAAATTGAGCTTTTTCAATGATGTATTTGTTTTTATTTTCTAACAACACGATGGAGGCAATCAAGATGATCACTAGGAAGTTTCACTTCCGCTGAGCTTGTTTGAAAATCCGTCTGGAAAAGCATTCTTTTGCAGAGCTCCCTCGATACGTTGTTTATTAGACTGTGGTCTTCATAAAATTATACTTTATGTTATTTCATGTACATCGAATATGGACAAGAAACATCTTGGCGTCAAAGATTAATTGAAGTTGGAAATTTTTATGTTTTGCTTTTCACTAAATGTTAGATCAGAGCTCATAATCTGTGAGTTCAAGATTCAAAACCTTGTCTTCTCCGCGAGTTCATCATCAGTTCATTCCGCACCCGTCAAGCATGTTCGATACAATGATGAACGACTGCTGATGATCGGCTATCTGTAAAGATTGCAAAACTACAAACATTCAAACATTTATTAGTTTTCCGTATAACAGCTAGAAAATAATATTATTAATGAGATTACTACCCGATGTCATATTTGATTGGATGATATCATACAATTTTGCACATGGTGCATGCAATTATTATAAACATGAGAAATCCATTTTGGATTAAACAAACGTTGAAGGTTCACTGTCCGATTTGTTCGAGAGGAAGTGATATGAATCGTTAATCCAGTTGAATATGGACATCTCAAAAAAGCATTTCCTCACTCGAGCATTGAGAATGAGGAAGAAATAGGGGAATGTTAGACAGAATAGATCATTACAGAACGGAAGTATAAATATTGCGAGGGCCCTCTGCATAGAATCTTTCGGGGTTATGTAAAGAGCAGCCTGAAAACAAAAAATAAGCGGTGTTTGATTCTAACACTTCAAACCATAGTTATACTAGTTAGTGTTTGGAATGTAAAAGCCAGGAAAGTGACTGATAAAAGATTGAGTTCTCTCTTGTAGTTGGAACTCATTGATCGCTGACATAGAATCAGAATGGACGATAAGTTCAGTATGACGCAGAGGATGGTGATGACACATTGGAATATGGTCAGTTTTAATAGGTCGTCATCTTGTTGCTGAAATAATTTGTTGATTAGTAAGCAAGCAATAACTTACAGCATGAGATGAGATGAAGTATCCATCTAATTCCCGATTATAAGCGTAATAACTTTTATTGAAAAGGATTCCATAACAGAATGGCAGAGGGAATAGTAGAACAAACACAACTGTAATCCAGAAGTGGATATCCCAAATCTGTAAATATTATATTAATCGTAAAATGTTTTTTTTATTTCGTGATTCTTACAGCTTCCCTAGAGAAGGGACAGGCAATAGATCTTAATCTATTTAAAATCATTAGAACAATTGTTAGATTCTTAACATAACAACTGTAATAAGTCAGGAAATGTGCGACGGCCAAAACGGTTGGAAAAGGAAACGAAGCGAAGAATTCAGACAAATCGCTGTTCTGATGAATTTGTTGAGGCAAACGCACGGTAACATATATAGCGATATATGATAAGATGTTCTGTAAGAGAAAAAGTCAGTTAAAGATTAGGAGTAAGTGTTGTATGCAACCGGCTGTGATGATCTTAACATTCAAGATGAAATGAACGTTTTGAACGGAACGATGATATGCAAATCAACACGTGGCACAAACTTACCACAACACCGAGTGTAACAAATATTTTAACAAAAGATGAGTTGAAATAGCGTCGTTCGCGAACTGTTAAGTTGATAACAACAATATAGAAAATGATGGATAATAAGCCATAGACATTTTGAATAATGAAGAACCACATCTGAAATGAATTTTCTTTTTCAAATAAGAAAGTCAAAACATTGGTTGATTGAATTATTTATGAAACTTGACAAAGTATTGATTCATTACTTTGTCAAAATATCGAAGGATATGAGAAATCTATGATAATAAAACGTTGTTTATACAGAGGTTATGCTCACACTAGTAACTTGATGAAGTAACATTGACGAATCTCTAGGGAAAACTGGAAGAACACACGAAATGAATGAAAATCTTTCTATTAAGGCTTCTATGTAAGGAATGGAAAATAAAATTCTGAATGACGAATGTACGAGACAAATAGTTAGGTTTGAGAAACTGAAATGAATGTAAAACTAGTATAATATGAGTACATTTAAGTAATGGTTAAAACAAAGCTGATGAATATCTTATTGTGTACGTTGTTATGAGTGACGCTCATTCATATTTTGAGCTTCACTAGTAAGAACAGACAAGCTTTTCTGATTCTGTATGCGATCTGGATGACTATCACAATGTCCGAACATCGGGCTATAATTCTGTGTGACATCAAAGAAAGTTCGGCTCAATAGTGTTTTTAATGAATGTTATTGTTTTTAAGTTCTTTGCTCTTAAGCAGGAGCCTTGAAGATGGGCTGCGAACAGTAGAGAGATAATTGCTCTGCAACCGCTCCTAATGCGTCTTCACTCAAAATAAATGTAAATTTGTTTTGCGAATGCAATTCAGGTTCACGTGAAGTTACACGTGGGCAGATTAACATATGAGAATGATGTACACGTTATACATGTTTCAACAAAAAAAAGCTCAATTACGACATAATAAATAACAGCAATTAAGAAGAATAAGTGTGATTAGTACAAAAAGAAGAAGAAGATAAACTTTTTCATTTTCTTCCGTTCATTATCTCTCTTACTCTATCTAACAACTTCTTCCTCTCACTCTTTCTCTCTAACAGAAAAAAAAACATGTTTTCTTGAAAAGTTAACGTTCATAGTTTTGTCATACTGCATATAAATATGCAGTAAATAGCGAAATGGATCAGTTGAGAGAGGTAGTGAGATAGATAGAGAGAGGGAGAATGAGCTCTGTAGGCAGTCTCTTTACAACTAGCAGCCTGGAGGGATATTTAATATCAGATTACAAAGTAAGCAATATTTTAAATATTTAAAGATTCCGATAAAGATATAAAAAATTAGAGCTTCTGCTGACATCTCAAACAATTAGTGGTTATTTTGCCACACTCTATTGTGTGCTTGAAAGCGTGATGGATGGCAGGACTATGCCACTCTACTTTAACTGTTTCATTTCGTATACACTGACATGCGATGCAACTACAAACTACATCTCAATTATGGAATTAGAATGTAATACTTGGCACGATTATTGTTCAATGTTTTTGTTTTATCAAGTAAGGTATAATCTTTGAAAAACAGTCATTCTTTGCAATAAATGACAAAAACAGGATATTTATGAGTGTAAGGGACAGAAGCACCACGATTTTCCAATAAAGCATTTTCATGAAGCTTTTCAAAGATGCTTTACTCTGCCACCTCCTTCTCTCTCTGAATCTCTCTATCTCTCCGTACATATCATTTTACTTCCATGATATGAAAGACGCCTTTTTTTTAATTTTCACTCAAAGATTTGGTTGAGAAATCTATGCGCTTAGTTTGTATGGTTCGATTGAAACGGAAATGAAGTAATCGAGGTGGAATGAGAGCAAGTTATTAAAGGAAACTATGGAATTGTAAGCGTTTCACCGACTTGACGACTATATTACTTCTGAGCACGATGATGAAATCAGAAAAAAGCAGGTAAAATCATTTTAATTAAAATAAATATATTTTGAATTGGATAGGAAGAAAAAGATTCTATACAAATGCTCTCTTGGAAATACAATTAGTGATGTACTAGCTGGACGTGATGGATGGACGGAAACGACGTATGTTTCAAATTAAAACTTTATTGAATGTTTCAAATCAAAACTCCTGGCAGTCAAGTTTTATATTTCTTCAAACATTTTCTTATTTTTTAAGAGCAGACGATTGGAACTTCTTCTGGACAACACGTGAATGGATGAATACCACATTCGATCGTTTCAAGTTTAAAGATCGTCAGTTTGTGTGCCATTTCAGAAACGACTTTGAACTGACAAGGTAGAAAGACAAAAAGCAGAGATCACAATAAAGAAACTCATTCAGAAAGGATTTTTTGATCAAAAATTATAAAAAAGCCAAAAAGTCTTTGGGAAAGCTGGAGTTGAAACAGGATTACTCCTATATCCCATCCAGCTATTTGTTACCTGTTAGTTGGAGATTTGACTGAGATGAAAGAGACAACGATCCATTTATAGTCTGAGTATCATCTATTTGTGGAAGAATTTCGAAAATATCCTCCTGACACAATATGGATTATGAAGCCCGTAGCCGGATCACAGGGGAGAGGAATCTTCTTATTTAGAAAGCTAAAGGACATTCAAGAATGGAAAAAGGTTAACCTCAAAATTAATAAAATACTTAATGTTTCGAGATGGAGAGACAAAATGACGAAATTGAAGAGTTCAACCGTTTTGTCCGCCCACCCCAATTCTTAATTATTATACGTCAGTATATGCGAAATTGAATTGAAAAAAATTAATTTCGTCAACATCAAAACAATCTCAGCTAGAAGATCAAGAGAGAGCAGAAGCCACTAACGTGTACTCATCTGCGAAATGACTACTATAAAAGGGGATTAAAGAAACAACATGAGTCTTAAGTACCCTCGTCATCTTCAAGACGATGTGGTCAATTCATCATGCAAAATTCTTAAATTTTTTTTTTCACAAGCACATGAACGAACTTTGTTCCAATCAGGGCAAAAAAAGTGAAATAAAATTTCGAATAGTATAGTATGTACAAAAGTTGAAACTATAGTACAACACTTATAGAAAGACACTCATGACAATGATATTGTTCCCTATGTTGTGCAATGCTACATTCATAATCCTTACTTAATTGGAGGCAAGAAGTTCGATTTACGCATCTATGTTCTTGTAACAACTGTATGAAAGTGTGCTATTGAAAACTCACATCATTCCTTTTCCAGTTTCGACCTCTGACTGTGTGGGTTCATCGTGAAGGATTTGCACGTTTCTCTCATTCGCCATACTCAACTGAGGCTGTGGATAATGCTCGTAAGAGATTTTATGTGATCTATCCTTTCTGATGGAAAAAAAATGAATTAGGGTGTAAAAGTGATTCTAATATGCACTGTTATTAGTTCTGAAATGAGCCATTTTGAAATTGCACATTACATTGCAGTTGTGCATCTAACGAATGTGGCGATAGCAAAAACGGCTGTAGACTATGACCCAGAGAGAGGATTGAAATGGAGTTTGGATAAGCTATTTCGTTTCTTAAGAGCACGTCATGGTCAAAGCCAGGTGATAAAAGAAATCTATTCGAGATAAGCTCGATGTTTCAGATTTTGCAAGTTATGGACGACATTGCAAATATAATTCTGGAGAGTCTACGTTGTGTACAAGGATTGATAATACAGGTGAGTAGAATACAACCGACCTCATCACGTCATGCGATCAAAATGAAAATACAAAGTGAGTCATGCCCTTCAAATATGCTAATTTGCTGACGTGATGATGATTGTTTGTGTAAAAATCTGCATTTCTGTTGAAAATATCTTGCAAGTCGTGAAAGTAAACGGTTTAAGGACTCACATTGCTTCGAAATGTATGGTTACGATGTTCTTTTGGACGCAAATCTTAAGCCTTGGCTTCTTGAAGTAAGGCTTCAGAACTTCTATTTGTTTGACGAATTGCTCTGAAGGTTAATGCCAGTCCATCTTTGACTGCTTCAAGTACAGAAGATTTCCAAATGAAATCGCGCGTATTAAACAACATGCTGGATATAATTGATTTGGAACAACGGTTTGTTTTCAGTTATGCTTTTACTCTGAGTTTTCGATCAGATTAAATGGGCATGAGATTCAAGTTGGTGGATTCGATTTACTTGTTCATGAAGGAGACGTTATCAATATGTTGGTGATCAAACGAAATCAACAAGAAGTTTTTTGCTTTGCAGACCACGTTCGGGAATACTGAACCGACCATCAACCATGTTTTCATCTCGATCTAATCTGCGCCTCGGTAATTTAGAATGATTCCGATAGTTCTTAACTTCGTGTGATTCATAGGAGATTACTTGGAGTCTAAGAAAGCCTGCCCTAACACGTGACCTACGAATTCTTCAATGGTCTTTCTTTAATTACAATCGCGAAGAATTTTACTTCGGAGGCAGTTTCTGTAGGTATCCTCGTTTAGACAACAAATTTTACTTTTCTAAGCCGCAAAACGCAAAACACAAATCACCGAGCTGTAATCTTATGAATGCTCTTCTCGGGAAGATGACATTGCTTCCACATCCCAGATCATTCAAAATTCTGAAGACATACTTCTTCCTCTCTCTTATTTTCTATGTATGATATGAATTCTCAAAAAAGACAAAATCCTTTATACAAATAAATAAAATAACAACAAAGTTCATCACAACCGTTTTGTTTTCATTACTTGATACATGTAATTCTAAGATATTATCAATTGCTTTGAGCTAACAAATATAAATTGTGCCAATTTTTTTGAGAATTTCAGAGTTAATTTTTAGATGAAGTAGCATTCTCTACCATGCTCTTCATTTCACGCAAGCTTTCAACAATATGAGTGCGGAAGCGAGCAGTATCCTGGAAACGATAATTTACATGAAGATCCGTTTTCTCGCTAACAAACCGTATTTTTAAGAGATTTCCATGAAGCGACGTGGAAGCTCAAACAGTCACCAGTTGATCCGATTGTATAACACACGCCTTAAAATGAAAGCGATGAATGGATATTGACAATTGCCCATACCATAGTTTGATCCCTCAGGGCATGCGAAAGCTCCTGCAGGCCAGAATAAGTCTTTTTCTTTATTCAAAGCTTTGGAATATTCTGTTGTTTGGTGTTGTGGAGTTTGACTAGTTGACAAGGCATAGTTCATGCTGAAAACGTTGTCCAAGAAAGGAGAAGAAATTTGATAATATTTGGAGACGACATATAGAGCGAAGAGATGACGATCAACTCCATTTCCTGAAGAAACCGGATAAATAATGTTCGAAAAAGAGTTTCTTTCATACCTGCCATAGCGTTACGGTAATAATCTTGATGTCTCTCACAAGCCTTGTGAAGAAGCTTCAATCTTTCCTCATCTTTGACTTTCTCATTGAGCATAGAGCGTACGAATTCGCAAGATTCCATACTACATGAGCGAACAGTTTCCGTTCTTCCGTCTTTGAAGAGACGCATTACAGCTGGCTCATAGGTCAATTCGAACTTTTGTTGATCCTGTTATGAGTAGAGAAAGTTTTAAGATCGAATTGTATGAAATGCATACTTTAAAGTAAGCCATCTGCAGAACCATTTGAATGAAAGCGTCAGGGGAAACTTTTGCTTTCTTCATGAAATCTTTTCCATACTCTGAGAAAACAATAGCAGCGTTCTCCATGTCATCAGCAACTCCTCTGGATACTTTGTAAGCTTCATTGATGGCGTCATTCGTCTGCAAAGAATGATTGACAATAAGCTTGAAACTATGCAAAATGACATACCTCCTCGTCAATACTCCAGATCAATCGTTCAGCCTTGGGAACATATTCAATATCACCGATGCAATGTCCGTCTGGCCCGTATGGTCTGAAGAAAAAATTAATTTTGGTTACTACTGGTTCCCTCACTTGTCGAAGGCTTCATGATATTTGAGATATTCACGGACATGGACATAGATCATGGCATCCACAACAGAATGTTCCGCATTCGAAGTGAACTGAAAAGACTGGGAGTGGAAAAAATAGAATCTGAAGCAACTAACTCTTCCGTTTTTGCTGATAACATATACACTAGGCTTGTCGCACCACAAAAGATATCCATCACCACCCAAAGAACGTGTGTATTCTCTCTCGTACTTGGAAAGATCGTTCTGAAACGGAAGTATTCAATGGAAATTTCATAAGGAAGTAAATACCTCATCATAGAAACGCTCTTCTTCGTCCAAGAAAACAATTTCGAGCGCATTCTCAATCATGGCCAGAGATTCCTTATTTACTCCTTGAATTATTCATTTAATTATATTTGTTATATTTTCCAGTGATACCTTCGGTGAACTTGTTTGCTCTAGTCTTAGCCCAAAGATCTCTTGGTCCAGCTGTCAAGGCTGATAGATACTTCTCTCCGTATTGACTACTTGGCTCATCATCAATGATTGCTTGGATGGACCTGAAAAATGAAAATTATGAATTTTCCTCAAGTAAGCTTTTACTTTTCGAGTTCAGCTGCTTTGATGAGACGACGACCGTTGTAAATGTTAATTTTGTACCAACATCCCTTGGAGTAAATGGCAATATGTTTAGCGTCGGGAAGGCGGACCATAACATCGCTCGTTTCTCTTGGTAAACGAATGGTACGGTTATAATCAATGTACTGAGTGGCACAGAGTGGGATTCCACCCAAAGAAATCTGAAAACATTCATTGAGAGAATGAAATCTTTTCGATTATACCGGCTTCATTGTATTCTTGTTGAACATTTCCATTAAGAACTGTTGTCTGTTCAGAGTTACCCATGCTGCACGAGCAGCTTGATTGTTTGTTGTTGGACGATAAACAATGTCTAGAATTTTTGAATTAACAATAAACCAATTATTTCGAGTTACCAGCGCAGGCTACATTTGTGTTGATGAGAGAATTACGATAACGCATGTAGACAACTTCCTTCCACCAATCTGAGAGCTGAACACTCCAGATAAGAAAATAAAGTTTCCTATTAAAACTCACGTAATTTCTTGAAATCAACCATTTCATCCACAACTTCCTCTGGAGTCCTGAAGCAATAGTACTCTTGAATTCCTCAGATTGCTCTTTCATCACATTATACTTCTCATCATCCAACAGTGGTCTGACTGTTTCCAAATACTGAAAAGGACTAGTTTAGTTGACAAAGTTCGAAACTCTGCTAACTTTTTCAATGGTGTCGTCAACTTTTGGTGGAATCATCCATGGCATAAGATCTTGGAAAGAGAAGTATCTCGCTCTCTTGCTCAACAAACTTATAACCAACTGAAACAATGCTTTTTTTACTGACATTCCCTCCAATTTGTTTGTTTACCATGAAAGCCTTGGTTGGGAGACTGGGTGCTTTCCCGATGCTTTCAAAAAGCCAGCCATGATAGTAAAGCATCATGGTGATTGAGAAGCGAACAACCATCACGAATGTCAGAATGGCAGGAACAGCAACAGTCAAAACACATGTTAAGTGCAAGAGGAGAGAAGGACTGCAAATAAAAAAATAAGAGAAAGAACCAAGAAAAATGAAAATGAAGACAACCGCTTTGTAACTAATGAGCACTCAAAATGAATTATGTTCAAACGGCAGGGTCAAACGGTCAAAACTCGAAACGTGTAGGTGCAAGGGCTGTTTTATCTCTCAGAAAAAAGTTCAATTGATAATAGCCCTTCGCAGTATCTCATAACGACCTTTAGACCTGATTTTTGAATAATTGACAAACCTCGTTACAATCTTGGCGACTTCTTCTAAGACCTTGGTAGCCGTAGATAAGGGGTTATAGCCAATAGCATCCAATAGTACCCACAATCCCAGGACATACAGAAGTTCATTCGGATGGAACGGGAATAATCTGTCTTGTAACGAAACCTATAATAACAAAAACTAATAAATTTTTTCTGCAATGGACAAGAAGATGGACTAGTTCATCAATTTCATTTGACGTTAAGAGTTTCAAAAAATTTCTCAAAACGAAGCATTCTGTTTTCATCTTTCCCTTCTTTATTTGTTTCTCTATTTCGAACTTGCTTTTCTATTTTCGTGCCTTCGCATTGCTATTAACAACATTTGTTTCTTTTCTTTCTTTCGCTTCTGTATCCTGTGAACATACTTGAAGCACAGGTGTACGGTAGCGAGAAGATGCTCATAAAGAAAAAAAAACAGAAAAAATAAATATTTCTTACAGTCCTACAGTTTTAAGCAGTAAATAGAAAACTTACAGCTAGACGTTTCGATCTTCTTATATATTTACGGAGCACGTCGTTGGAGCCCTCCGAAGGCGACACTTTCGGCATGATGATAAATTCGGGAGTCTTTCTGTAAAAACAATTTGAATGAGAGCTTACAATGAAGAAAAAGAGCAGAGCAGAAGAAAATGTTTCAAACAAAAAAAAAGGTTCGGAATAAGGAAAAACGACTTGTTACTCAACATTTGAACCTAAAACATGGCTGAGACCGAATGAAAAAGGACTCTCTTGGTATTATCCTCATTCTTTTTTGGAACCACACGTCCAACTTCCATGTTTGAGAACAGAAAAACAGAGTTGTTGTTTTCCAAATTGTCTAGAAGGGTAGGCAAGAATAATCAGATGGAGAAGATTTGGAATAAAAACGCTCGAGATTGGTAGCCAAAAGAAAAACCGCATGGGTTTCACACAGTCTTTTCAAATCGTTGGGGTACACGATCTCAGTTCCGCTGCTGTCGGATACAAAGCAGAGAGTTATCTCGCTGGTTATGTTGTGATTTCTGGGAGACATTTGTTAATCAGTGGATGGTTTCTCAGAAAGTATCAATTATAGGCTGATTATGAAGACTAAATGGAAGAACGGAGTAGGGGATGTGACTTGACAACGCTTTGTAGGATGAAAGAAGAAGGACTAGCTCTCTCTTAGTCTGTTGGGGCGGAGGGCAAAGTCCACCAGCAGACAATTAGTGTCCGTCAGAGACAGAGGCCAAGCCTTCGAGAGATCACAACGCAATGAGAGAGCAAGCGAGAAATGCATATAAAGAAATGCCCTAATAACAGTAATGAGGAAGAGACGTAGACGATGAGGGCAATACATGAGGAAGAGACTAACCGATATCCACATAGGTTAGGTATTTTTCAAGATTATATTGAGTCTAAGATATAAACGGAGATATTCATTCAACTCAAAAGTTTGCAATAACACGTTTGCTCTGAAGATTCAATACGAAGGCTTGCTGTTTGCACTTTATTTTTCATTCAAGTTTTTCAGTTTCTTTTTTATTTTTTTTGTTGCAGTATATCTGTCCTAATTTGGAGTAGTAGCACTCCATGAGGATGAGATAGAGATATATGACTATTGGTAACAATTTTTTAGATATTTTATTCAGAATCAGTGAAAAAGAGCATCTCATCAAAACAAAGTTTTGCCTCCTCAACACTATGTTTTGCATGAAATGAAACTTCAATACACAGACACAGACACATACACATACACACATTACGTAGTCTTCATTGTTCACATTAATTTTAATTTTTTTTCATTTCAAAATAGAAGGGAAATTAATTCTTTTTCAGTTTAGTTAAGTTTTTTTTGTTTGATTTCTCGTCTGACACTTTCATGCTTGTTAAGAAGGAATTGGAACAAGTATTCTTCAGTCTATCAATGCCTTCAATGGATTTGACGAATATTGTGTTATACACCTCTCTCTCTCCATGTTTGTAGTTTGTTTTTTTTATAAGAAAAATCAAAAACACTTTCTATTGAAAATGATGTTTTATTGTTTTGTTGTAACAATAATGAAGTATTTATCGTCATATCTTAATATTATATAATTTGTTGATGCAAAAACAGTTAGAAGTCGTCAGTTTCGTCATCTAATACATACGTTTGTACATATGCTAATTTTCATTCACGTGAACTTGTGCACGTAAATATTCATTTTCCACCCACATGAAAACGCATAGAATGGTTGTATTCGCTTTTGCGCTCATAACAAAAACCCCAAAAACATTAGTCGGAAAGAGAAAGTCCGAAGGGCTTTTGAATTTTCGCCCTTTGGACTAATTTTCGATAAAAGATTGATACGAGGTACTTTTCTGATGCATGATAAGCCATGTGTTTGGTGAGATGCTTTGGCTACTTATCGTTGTCGAAAAACTGCTTGACAGCTGTCGCCCCACATGGCATACTGTTAAATTCCAAAAGTGTTTATTCTTTAACTAATATCAGTAATGAAAGGCTTTAGGAATTTTTTTTTCTGATATAATACAAGGTATAGCTGATTAGAGTCGAAAGTCGACAATTAAAGAGAAAAAAAAAGATTTTGTATAGAAAGATTAATAATCCTTTAATATGATCAATCATTCAGTCAATCATGATTGAACTTCATTTGTATTGCTGGTAATGAAAAGAAAAAATATTTTCCTTTTAACAAAATATTTGAGACAACCTTCATGTTTTTGGAAAAAATGTCACGCTGCCACTGTTTCCTTCCTACTCTCGCTCATGCTGTCCATGCCAAAGAAAGGACGACTGAACTTGCTTCAAGAAGTTTCAACCCATAGTTTCTTATCTTATTTTGGAGATATGACAGGAGAAAGTAATACATGGTTTTTCCAATCTATCTAACACCGGTTTCTCTCTCGATTTATCAATGTTCTAATTACGATCGGAGTATATACAAAATGAAAAATAACTCCACGAACATTTGTTTCATTAGTCGTTATCATATCTAGATTTCCTGCCCTCTTCAGCAAATTTCTGGGAGTTTGAACTTCTTATCGTATCACGTTTTTGGTCTATCTTACTTATATGGGAGAGTCTTCAAGATTTAGTATGCTCAGCGCTGTTATAAGCACTTGAATTGACAGGAACGAAATTGTCGTGAAGTATAGTCGTCATTGAAATTAGAAAACAGTATTCTTCGGAAGAATAGTTTGAATAAAGTCACTAATTCAGGTTCTATACTACCTTTTTCATATAACTATAAGAACTTGAGAAAACGAAAAGCAGACCGACTGTGATTTTTACAAACTAGATGTAATGAGGCTCAACATGCTGACTGGCCGGGTCGACTACTTCAGAACTGTTTGACTTGACCAGACCACAGCCGGATGTACTGCTCAAAACAAACATTTTTGTTAAAATTCTGGAGACGTATATAAGCTGAAGTTCCGACAATTATTTTATAAAAAATACGTTTTAGCTACATCATGAACTCTAGTCTACTAACAGCTTTACTATTCTTGCCTATTTATTATGCTTACAACGATCGTATCCTGAATATGAAGCAGTATATAGATCCTAGAACAGGTTGGTAGTAAAAATATTTTAAATTTGAGAATTAAAAGAAAAGACTGCCTCATGCTGGAATCGAACCAGCGACCTTCTGTTTACTAGACAGACGCTCTGCCCCTGAGCCAATGAGGCACACGTGTAGTTTAACAAAAGATCTTCTTGTCGGCGGACACTCACTATGGGAATTTAATATTTGATCACAAAAAGAAAAATTATTGCCTTTTCACAAGAACCGTTCCGGAAAACATCTAAAGCTATAATTTGAGAAAACATTGATTGGTGTGCATACTGGACCAAGTTGGGAATAAACCGGAAAGAATGCATGCATTTGCTACAAATGACAACAAAAATTGCTCCAACAACATCAGTCACTGAAGGTATTTTCGAAAACTTCCCTTCTCAGAAAATTAGAAAAGAGAAGAGTTGTAATTGATTTTTTCCAGCTCCAACTCCTTTTTGCGTGAATAAGTTCCGGAAATCGTCTTGTGTTCCAGATAATCGTTGCGAATCAGGACTTGTAAGTTAAAAGCAAAATAGTCGAACGTGCGTGCAGTGAACGAAAAAGCAACCGCTTAAGCATTTTGAGAAAAAGCGGAAATGAAAATGTACGACAGACGTGGAAGAGAATGCAAATCTAAATAAGCAAAATAATCGTTTGTTTTGATAGTTGTGTACTGAGATGCATGCTGCTCAATGCTGTCATCCACCACGTGGAGTATGTCCAACACCAGCTCAAATAGGTTTTTCTTGTATGGTAAATGAACATATGAGCTATGAAGCAAGATAACGATAAATAACATGATTGTAGGTAAGCAAGCCGACAAGCTGGTGTGAGAGCGACGAGGATTGCGGCAATAAGGATCAGAAATGTTGTCCAACAGGTTGCAAATATAATATTTGTATATAATACTGTATTGTTTGAATAAATATTAAACCAAGCACAACGTGCCTTCTGTGCATATCCATGAAAGGAGAAGAAGAAAGAAAAAAGAAGTTTGAAAAGCTCAATTGAAATAAGATGACATAAGTCAATTCATAATTTATATATTTTTAAGGAAAAAACATTGACATACGAATACTATATCAGCGTTTTCTGTTCATTTGCTGATTCATTTCTCTCCATCTACTATGGCCATCTCACTATTCGACTTGCCACCAAAAAGACGACAATTTATCTGAACATTTGACTTTTCTTTTTTTTTCTCTTTTTTCTCTTTTTCTTTCCCCTTTTTTTTCGTCTTTTCGTTGCAACAAAATATTTACAGAAATTTTCTTCATTTTCGCTCTCTTCTTGCTTCATCCTTCTTCAGACTAGATTTCTAATTATCAAATCGCTCTTTGTATGATCAAGTAAGTGAGTAGGGTTACTGATGCCTGTGCTACTGCTGTTGGTGGTGATGCTGCTGCTGCTACTGCTCAGGCACACTTCCTATATCATCGAGACGTGTACAGAATCAATTCATTTCCCTTCTCTCTCTATAACATCTTCTATTCCACTATTTCAGTTTATTTTGAACACTTATCTCTTTCCGTCTATAACATACATAAATTATATGTATAATAATGTAGTTAGTTTTATCAACTTTTTCGTTTTGGTAGGTCTCTTTGTGTTGGATTCCCTTCACTTCATTTCCCTTTGTTCAAATGAAGAGGAAAGAACATAAAAATATTTGAAAAAAAAGAAGGAAAGTCTTGAAAGAGAGCAGCACAACTGTGTTTTTTGATGACGAGGAAAGAAAAAATTGAATATCGTTGTGTATTGGCCCTTAATTCTCATGAATAATCTCATAGAATCATTGAAAATAAAAAATTAACTGCAAGTGATCATCTCAATTCATTTTCATAATGAGATATAACAGTATCTGGCAGATATACTGAGCTGCATACATGCATTCCATTTGATTTAGACTACTCCAATGTGATGGTTGTATGGAATGTTTGCCATTTTGCTTCTCATCCACTACCCCAATTCATTCAATACGTTCGTTCAGTTCTGTTCGTTCCTTCTTCTTTTCCTCCTTTTTTCTTTTTCTCTCTTTTTCAGTCTCTTTTTTTTTACAAAGTTACTTCTTTAGATACAAGCAGGCTCATAAGTAGTGTTTATGACAAATGGACTGCTCAATCCGTTTTTCCTCTGTTTTGTATTGCCAAAAGAAGGGAGAGGAGAGAGAGAGAGAAGAAAAAAACTTAAAACATTCAAGACTTATTTTGTTGTAAGCTGTACACCTCCGTGATTCCGGTAGATACGAGAGACAATTCTGACGCCTTTTATGGATAAATCCACAGATGTTTTTTTTGCCTTTTCACATTGTTTCTATCGTGCATGCGTGTGATTGTAAGATGATTAAGAGATGAAAGTTTGATAGAATAGGATATGGTTGGGCTGATAACATGATTTGAGGAATGATAGAGAGAAAGTAGTGAAGATCTTTCTCTATTTTGTTCCTCCTTTTCTCTCTCTCTCTCGGTTGCATAATCATCATAACATCTCCTCATCTATTATGGTAATTTTCAATAAACATCACAAAAAGAAAGCAAGGAAGGAACATATAAACAAAGAAACGTAGATCACCGAAACATTTAGAAAAGATCCCTTCCTCTCATACATTATTTGTGAGAAATTACTTGAATATCATTTTCATAAATCACTAACTATACGTATTCACGTAATAGATATATGATCTAAGAAATGAGAGAACAACCAAATGAGTCGTCTGATCTTTCAAATATGATTTCACCAATTCAACCACGACGACATTTTTCACACATTTTTCATCTCATAGACGTATGCTAATGAACTTCGACAGAGCTTTTCAATTATCGAAATCAAACTTGTATTATATGATTCTCATCATCAAACTTAATTGATTCCACTACGAAATGGATAAAAAGTTTTTTTTTGTGTAACCAATCGAACTACTTCTTGGAAATCCGAATCTTTAATGAGAGAATCTTAGTGCGTCTGGTGATTGCTAGGACACTTTGAATTGAGATTAGGAATCAAAACATACACACACATACACATACACTCAGACACATTCCGAAGAAGTAGCTTAACATTTAGAATATTTTATTCCGTTTTACTTGTGTACAACGACGTTTTATATTTATTTGAAGTATGAATGGAGACTGATATTTAGAAATAGAATGTGTATGAGAACGTCGAATACAACTTTTATGAAATTAAAGATTTTCGAATAAAATTTGCCTTTTTTGGCAATTTAGAATAAAGTACACAGAGAGTTTATTGGACGTTTAGAAGAAAACAGTCTTTCTTTCCTAAAATACATTTACATCAGGTCTCATACCATTTAAGCTTGATTGTGAAAACCTTTTTTTCCACTTTCTCAACATTCGTTTTGAATCAACCCAAAGGAATGTGGAATGTTGTCAGCTGAAAGTGTTTTTGAAACTGAAAATTGAGAGATTAAGCTGCCCAAGTTGTTGCAAAAGATTTCCTTTGCATAATTAAAAACAATAACTGAAATGATTTTTCATGACCAAATATAGTTTCGGCCCCCTCTTATCCCTTTCGTAGGTTTCTTCAACTTCTTCTCAAAGGAAACACTTGCTTAAACTCTTGATCTGCCTTTCGACTTCACTTGTTGAAAGACATCCTTTTCTTGAAAAAGGATGGCTTTTCTAACTTGATTATGATTCATGTAAATGACTTGTAACTCATGTCATTTGACTATAGGATACTCCCATGAGACTCTAGTGAACTACCGTATTTGGAAAAAAGGCATTTGACGTCATATTGGTGATGATATTTTGAGAGTATGCGGATGGTTATCTATATAGTTGGAAGAGAAGTGAGATAGAAGTTGTGTAGGTGGGCTGGAGAAGAAGAAGGTGACCCAACCCTTCAAAACTCACAGCTACAAATCGATTATCTCAAAGACATGCAATTAGGCGAGCTTTCAACCTTCTGAGCTTAACAAGACCATCTATGGTAGCGAGAATGTATACATTCAATTACTTAGAAAATTCATATCAATTAAAATGATAATTAAAATGTTTTGAACGTGGAAAATGTAGTAGATGATGTGTTCATTCCCACTGTGTCCTCGGAACGATTCATGAGATACAATCACAAGAGCAACTAATTAGCTATTTGATTAGAATTTTTTTCATATATAAACGCATAGGACTGGTTCAATATGAAATCCTACTGATTTCTCCAGCTATGACGAATATCTGTGAATAAGTTATGTTTTTGCTGAAAATCACTTGACTACCTACAATGAGAATTTCTTTCTTTCAACTTGGATCACACCTGCTGATATGTATTCCGAACAAGCAGGGCCTTCACCCGCTCCCAAACTCATGAAATTCGGAAAAATTATTCTCTCATGTGCCGGCTCATTATTCATATGTCTCCTCTTCCGCATTACTTCATTATAATAAAACTTAGCAACTTATCACGTTTACTACGCTTTTTGAATATTCAGCTTCTTCATTTTCATTCATTTCACAAAAATTAATATTTAGCTTTTCGTCATATAGGATTATCTGCTTATCTGACATGATATCATTCTTTTTGAATATTCATAATATCTCTTTTTACCATACTAAGCCTTTTCTCTTTTTTCCCTTATTCGTCTTGTCTTTGTTCTCTTCACCAAATGGGCGGGTCCACTTTCAGCTTATGCTCCGCCCAGTGTTAGCCTCCCCGTTCCCCTCTCTCTCTCTCTATTTCTCTTATCCTTTCATTTGTGGCAGCATAAGCTTCTCCATATATGAAGCGAGGTTCATTTCACCTCGTCTGAGCTTTGAAGATAGCAGCTCCTTTTCCCCATTCCTGTGAACGTCCAAATAACTCTTTTCGGAAGAGGCGTTTGTATAGCTAGCCATCTGTGAGAGAGCAACGTGAGTTTCTTTAATATTGAACAATAACGTTCCAAAGCCATAGTTTTCATTAATATTTAATACTATTTTGCGCTTTAACCTGAACAGTCAATCAGATTGAAGTTGAGCTTTGCGCCAAACTTTGGACACATCAAGCAGCGATAAGATATTACGTTTCGCTCAATTGACTATTCACATAGCTGCAATTAGTTTGCAAAAACTATTTCTATCCTTCTCAGAATGTGGAAAGCTTTAAATCGGAAGCTCGTCTTATCTATAATCTTTCACCTTAGATGGAACTCACACATTGACAGCTAGTCGTTCTCTAAGCTTTCGATCTCATTCTTCTCCTCACTCCCTGTCTCACTCTCTCGCTTTCTCTTTTCTACAAAAAACCAATCTTAATCTTCTCATTTCAAACGATATTTCTCAACAACAAATAGCTCCAACTAATCCGGATACATTGTCCTTTTATGTCTCCAATTCTAATATATCTTACATATTTACCGTAATTTAGAAAAAAGCAATTATTTTTTATATTTATACGGACACAAATCGACCGAATTAGTCAGAGCAGCTTCGAGCTAATCGGCAAAGAAATATTTCTCAGCTTCATCTATCCGTATGGATATTTGTCCAAACATGGTCAAAGGCTTCAATATACTTCTCAGAAAACGAAGTTCCTCTTTTATCAAACAAGGAACTGAAACCATATTTCTGTTTCTTCGAAAAAAATATCATCGTTTTATCCGGCAGTCTTTGAGCGATTAGAAACATATGAATTCTTTTGTCAACAGGTTTCGGTTCAGACATTTCAGTTGTCGAGCTCTCTCCTTACGAAAGCTCTCCAGACTATATCTGTAATCCATGGCACACGCAACACGAGAACGTGCAGGTTGTTTGTGTTCTGTCTCGCTCCCATACGCAATCTCTAAACATCAAACGTTTCCTTTAAAGAAGGAAAAGCTTTTGGAAATCAGTTTGTCTTCCTGGTTGAGTCTACTTCTGCTCTCTCGTTATTCCTTTTCACCGTGAAAAAAGTTTGTCTTCTAATTGCCCACATCTATTTCCTGTTCTTCCTAATACATGCTGCTTTCATACTCCAGATTGAACTTCACATCTTAACGAGGTTCTAGAGCGTTAATGACTTTATGATCTCTGGCACACCTGTTAATTCTTTGAAGAGGAATTAAAATTGAAGATCACAGGGATTGAATTCAGAATGTCAATGAGCAGGCTGGAAAATCACATGAGAGCTGATGAAGAATGAAAAAATGGAGAGAGAGAGAGAATAAGAAAGCCCTCATCTGTCAGTCTAATGTATCGCCCGAGCCATTTTCCATTTTCAGCTGGAGGTACTGAGAGCCCTTCTTCATTTCAGGATGTACCATATCCTATTTTCTTCATATTTCGACAAATCTTCAGACCTTTTCGCCAAAAATTTCCTTCACGAAAAACCATTGTGTGAAACCGCCCCCAGACAATCGTGCCCAGCAACGAAATTCAACGAGTGAACCCACGCTCTCTAACCAAAATCTATTTCGAGTGTGATGAAAACCATGAGTGCTGATTGTTCTTTAATGAGCACAAAGGTCTCCACGTTACAGCAGGACGAAGGTGACTAGAGAGGAAGAAGGAACCTCACTTTTTTACCCAACTTCTTCCTTTTTATAGTCAAAATCTATTTTTCTTTGGCCCATCATTCAGCCAACTGATGCATACACTTGTTAGTATTTCCAAACACCTGGAAAATCCGAGAAGTACCTTTATTACATATTTCATAGTGTTTTTCCGTCTGCTTTTCTTTCACTTACTTTTGTCTCCAACTTTCTACATCTTTACTTTGTTGCTCTTTCCAGACTTGAGGATGAAAACGGCAATTCTTCTGCTCCTGGGATCCGTCGTTGTTGTTTTGGCTACCAATGATCAATTCTCCGGTAAACTTTCTTCATTATAACCATGAATGAGAATGAACGTTTAAGAAATGGAAAAGCGCAAATCGGCTTATATGAGATTCGGCCGCTCTGATCCCGATCTTGTCAACGCCGCTGCTGATGATATGGATGTGCAAAAACGGAAAAGTGCCTATATGAGGTAGAGAAGAATGGGACAACCTTTCTATAATTCAACATTCCCTAGATTTGGAAAACGTTCTGATCCTGAACTAATTGATGATGAGAGTATGGACATGGAAAAAAGAAAATCAGCATTCATGCGCTTCGGCAAGAGAAAAAGCGCATACATGAGGTGAGTGTGAATTTGGCTCATCACACATTCCGCTGAAGGGAAAGAAGAGATGAACTTGAAACAAACAAAATTTGGAATGACGATTCATTTTTTCAGATTCGGAAAGCGATCTTTCGATGATAACGACGATGAAATGAGCATGGAAAAACGCAAATCTGCTTACATGAGGTGAGTGAATTATTCAGAACTTAGTTGACGACGAAAATTTTGAAAAATACTTTGTTTTGTATTCGACAGACCGTGACATGTGAATTTCAGATTCGGACGTCGTTGAGGCATTGATGTACCCGTAAAAACGAGATCATAGGACTTCTATTTCTTTAAAGATCCACGTAACATCTGTTGCTGACGTTCCTCTGAAATAAACAATAAAATGGGAGAAGCCAACGATTATTTGCTATAATTCCTTATAAGACATGTTAAGTTCCTTTCCGCACAGTACATAATATCCAATAAATTCATGTTGTTAACTTACTTTTTTTCTTGTATTGTTCGAAGAGCGAAGACGTCTCTGTCGAAGATTTTGTCTGAAATCCAAAAGTAGATTGAGTTGAATAAATAACTTGGAATATTCCAAATTTAATCAGCACGCCTCATTTCACCAACAGATAAGGTTTATACTCTGCACGTACAGGAGTAGCCCAACGATCTCTTTCATGTTTTTTTACTTCTCCCTCTTTAGATATGCTTCTAAACATTACCGTAGGATTTGTTAGAGAAGACGGCTTTTTCTCTTCTTGTCTGTTTACCATGTTTGGCTTTGGGCTAGCTGATCTTGACTTCTAAAGGTTCAAATGACTGCCATTGCTTCTCATTTCAAACAAACCGGAGATTTCACGTCACAATTGGAGCAGATGAATATCCATCCTAAATCAGTGGCCTGTTTCAAATCAATATTAGGCTGATGGCATCTGTCAATTTGCTGTTTAAAAACCCGAAAACGGCTTCCACATACTTGATGTGGTAGTTTGTCTGACAAGGCTCACAACACACAATCAAATTATTCGGCGTGCTTGTTGATGATTCGCAAATAGAACAAACCTGGAAGGGAAACAATTAGATCTGAATTTTAGTACCTTCGAGACGAATGGGCTCAAGCAATCTCCAAACACCCTCGTGATTGTTTCCATTAATCCCAACCTTGGCTATGAAAATTTGCGTTGCAAAACAGTGGAGGACAAAAAAAACTATGATCGTTTAGAGACTAAGATTCAAGCGAGAGATTGTGTCGCCTATGTACACTTAATGTGTCTGAGTTCCTGTGAGCACGATGTGGAATTGTAGAACTCATAAGAGATCAAAAATTACGCGATTGTCTCGACATTTGCTACTGCCATCTAACTACAAACCTTCTCAGTTTCAGAATCGTCATCTTCTCGTTTCTTTTCCTTAAATACGGAAGTTGAGCAGAAGAGACGAGAGAGCAGGAGTTAGAACAAACCTTGGATTTCATACCAAAAGATAAGAGCTTTTTCTTCTCAGGATTATCAGATTTTGGTGGCTTAGGCTTTTCCAACTGTGTTTTTTTGTGCATTAGAGCCTTGAGTGTTGCTTCATTAGTTATTTCGTCACCGCTATCCCAAAACTCATCGGATGGCTGTTGTTGAGCTGCTTCTATCTAAACACAATTTACGAAAAGTAAATTGTTCCTTCTTCATATTATTACCGTTTTGAGCATTTCTTTCATTTGATCAAGGGCATCAGGTTCATTGGACAAAAGTAATTTACTCAACTTTCCATAATAGTTTTCTCCAAAAGGGCATGTACTCTTTCTTTTCAATCCTCCACCTGTCACTGTCAAAGGACCAGCGACAGACTTCGGTTGTTCCATGTACTAAATAAGGAAATACGAAACCTTACTATAATCTAAATCAAATATTTCAAATGAATAAATAATCAGTATTTTGAGCAAAACGTCAGTAATAAATTGTTTATTGATATGCGCAAGATTGAGGCGGGCTGTGAGACCACTTGAGTGAATAATCGACAGTGGCGGGATGAGATACATCTTTAAAAAAGATATGATGTTTCGGAACTATAATACATAAGATGGTTTGTATCACTCCACAATCTCCAACGAAAATGACGATTTTGCCTGATTGGCCGCATTCTTCTACAAATGAATGTTTTCAGGTTTCATTATGCTCGCAAGAAACGTACCTCTCGGGAGACCAAACTCTTGACTTTTTTCATAGCCGTATTAGGTGTGTTCTCTTGTAATTCTAGTACGAACTGCATTAGATCTGATGGAACCGGAGAAGAAGGACTAGTCTTGCTTCCAGCTAAGAAACACAATTAACAGAAATAACAGGATATTCCCTTACTCAAGTATGGATGATTTAACAACTGATCGATAGTTGCTCGCTTCTCCACATCTCGTTCCAAACATAACTTAATAAGATATTATTCCAACAACAAGCTATTTTCCATGTTCTCACCTTCAACGTCTCGAGTAAATCATTATCTTGACAATCGTCAAATTCAATTTTATACGAAGGATTTGTGATTGCAGCCATCTAATCACAACGGATTATGTTTTCGATATCGAGGGGAATAGTTTACCTTCATACTTTGGTTCTTGATGTGATTGAAAGGAAGAACACCATATACCATGTTATACAAAATACATCCCAGTGACCATACATCTGATTTCAGAGGCAGCTTAAAAGACAAATAAGATAATAATATTCTCAGTACATCTGTATAAACCTTATATTTCGACCTATCAGAACAGGAAAAACTGAGAGACTCGGGAGCCATATAACTCAGTGTTCCCATTTGAAAATCCTTCAATACTGATGTCTGAAATATCGTCGGTTTTCTTCACATCATTTCAAATACAAAACCTGATTCTTGGGAATAGACGAAGCTATGCCGAAATCTATAAGCTTGAGGTGACCTTTGACCAGCAAGAAGTTAGCAGGCTTGAGATCAGAATGAACAATTTCTATAAAACATCTGTTTAACTAAAAATCAAAGAACTTGAATCACTCTTGTCATGAATAGCTTTGACGCATTTGAGCATTTCCTTCCAATAAAACTGAATGAAAGAAGAGTCTATGCTCTCCTCTTTAAGCCGAGACAAAAGATATGTACAGAAGTCGGTTTCTCCTTTCTCCAAAACAACATAAAGTAGATTTTCGCTATCCCTAACTTCACTGAAGAGCTCAAAGGTTTAAGTAAGTTCCAAAACGAAAAAGACTTACTAATCATGCATAAAAATAACGTGGTTAGTACCTTGAAGATCTTCTAATAGCCTGATTTCATTCAAATAGGCTTTTCGAAGTTCTTCTTCATCACCTAGGTCTACAACCTTGATGGCATATAATTCATGCGTATTCTCATCCATCGCTTCATAAACCTCAAATGCCGAAGCGATTAGAAAACTAACAAACGGATTACACTTACCTTACAGCTCCCTCCTTTACCTAATAATTTAATTTTTAAAAACACCCTGCCCTTCACCGTTATCGTGTCATGTAATGATGGTACAGAAGTTGCAAGTTTTTGACTGATAGGGGCAACGACGGGCTTGGCCTTTAAAACTTATGATAAACAATATTCTATTCGTAGCAAACTCACACTTTCGTAATGTGCACTCTGACTCCGCTTTCTCAAACTATGACTATTTTCTTTGTCCCCTTGCCTGAATGTTTAGTTGTGAGCAAAAAGTTTGAATTAAATTACCTAGCCTCTCTTAAACGAGCAGCTTCCATATCCCCTTCTTCAAATACACGACGACTATTTGAGCTGGGCACTCTTGGAGGAAGAGCAGTAGAGTTTGATGCTCTGGGTGGTCTAGCCACTGAGCTAGAAACTGGAGGATTGGATGGGACTATCTGCAAGAAAAATAGATCCAACACAATCAAGAATGATTACGCACATTACTAGAATCTAAGAACTTGGTTCCAGCTGGAGCTGTTCTGTTCGCATGAGATGTCATAGAAATAGAAGCCAAACTTCGATCACCATTGTTCTCATCTACAACTTGTTTAGGAAACTATACGTCACTACTTTCCCTACTTTGAGAAGCTCTCTGCAGTTCTGATAATTGTTTCCTCTTCTGTTCTTGTATTCGTTTCAGTTTTTCCACAAAGGACTCGACCATGCTGAAGCATAACATATAGCAAAAAAGAAATAACAACAGCAACATTAGGAAGATATGAATAACGAATAACGCAATTCCAAGACTCGAGGCGAGAACACAGAATTTTCGATTTGTTCAGAAGGAATAACAATAACGACAGCATGAAACATTACAAACAATTTTCTAACGGTAACTATGAAAGCCTACAATGACTAAAACAACAATTATACATAAGGTGGCATATGTTCATCATCTTCACCCTCTGCTTCTCGCAGAATTCGTTCTTTGTAATCCATATATCTGATAGGATGAATATTTATATATATCATTAAAACGATCTTACCTGTATTTTTTATTGAGCGGTTCAACTCTCTGTAAGTGGCTAAGTAGCCTCTTCTCTACTAAATCAAGAGCTTTTCGAGAAAAAACTATAGTTTCATATTTCAGTAAAGAATAACAATTGAGGCCGTAAACTGGCATGGCATTGAAAGAAGGAACACTTTCCAAGCCAGGGACTAATCCACCCGATATCTAAAATTGCAGACTTTGATTATTGAATCATAAGGATATCCACTTCGTCTGTATCATTCACGAACAAAACTGAATAGCCCCAGTTCCGCTTATCAGCCAAATCATGTAAATATTGAGCATCAGCTTCAGGTAAGTTATCAAAACTGAAAAAAAAAACATAAGAGAGTTTCATTATAATTCAAATGAGACACAGCCGGTTTTACAACTGCAGACATGAAAATGATATTTTTATGAGAACTGTCCACGTAAGCAGACAAAAGCGGGAATTCAGAACTTATCTTACCTGTCCACGACATGAAGATCATCTTGTGCATGCTTGATTGTTAGTGCAGTACAGAGACCTAGAATGAACTTGAATTAAGATATTTGTACGGGTTGTTGAACCTTGGATACGAACAGAATCTGGGAGCATATAAAACCAAGTTCTAGGACCTCGGACACCATGGGCGAAACCTCCGTGGATGAAATTGGGCGCTCGCACAGATCCAACATGAGCTCTACCAGTTTTCTTCTGAGGCCAAGGTTTCCTTCCTAAAAATGCCAAACTAAACAACTTCTGAGAACATTACAAACCTCCTCCAGGCATTTCTGCTCTTGTTAACTGCTTGGTTAATTGTACATTTCTATAATTTAATTGCCAATTAACATTTCGATGGAGTAAATCGAGTCGGGGTCTAACGCGGAAGACATCAGGATGTAAATCAACTATTCCAAGTTTTTTCTCTTCCACACCATCAAATGAACACACCCAAGCCTATCAATTTGGTTAGAATCATCAATTTAAAGCAATTCCTACTTGAGGAACTTCTGTGAAAGGATTTCCTGATTTCCTCCACAACTCCCTTTTGGAATCATTAATAGAACTTAATCTCTCCTCGGCCGCAGTGCTCAAACTACGCAAAGAGCTGCGAAGTGCGAAATCCAAAAGGTTTCTGCCTAGCATCTTTACAAAAGAAAAAGGTTAAATATGAGATAACATGAAACAAAAGTATACGAACAGTTCGAAACTGTAGAGGTTAATTGAACAAGAAGCAATAGAAGTTTTATCCTACAATCTACAACAATAAAAATTAACAATAACAGTAAAGGTTCATAATATACATCTAATCAGAGTTGTTACGAGCTTGTTGTCCTCTTAAAATAGCTTCTTTGAATAGCCTATAAAAATGTGAGTAGGAAAGTGTGAAAAAACTTTGCGTCAATGTCACCTTAGTAAAAATCCAGCACTTTCAGGAGTGTCGTCGTTTGCTGGCACTAAATATGTTAAATATGCTGGATCGGAGTTCGTATCCACAACTCCAACAGTAGGAATACCCATTTTAGCAGCTTCTTAACACACGAGAGCGATGTAAGAGTAAACTAACAAGAAAAGGTACCTATTATTGCGGGATGTGAAGCACCCATGGATGTAAGAGTTGAAAGGAAAATTATTGTGTCGGGTAATCGGACAGAGGAGCCAATTAATTGTTTTGTATTTGTCAATGTTCCTTGTAGCCATTTACGTGTGTGAGAGAACTGTCCTACCTAAAAAGAGAAGAGAAAAGTGAACCAGTAGCTATATCCTCCACCTCTTGAGCAGCTCGTTCAACATCAAATATGGTAGCTCTATTACTTGTTACAAAGAGTATAATACCACCTCTCATGGCTACATGAGCAACGAAGTTCAAAGCTCTGCAATTTTACAAGTTCATGAAATTCATTTCTCTTCAATCATTTTTATAATAAAATGCACAGGCTCAGGATCGCTAATGTCCTCAATGTACAGACTTACGTCTCTACGTAAGTTCAAAGTGTTTGTCATCATAGCCGACCATGGATGGGATTCGAACCCCAAACATATATCTTATACCCATTCTCTTACCCATACGCTAAACATTACTCACCTTTCCAAGTATTTCTTTGTAATTTCGAGGTCGAAGACACATACACCCAGTCTCTCACCATAAAGAGCCCATTTCATGTTGTCATTCAAAGTTCCAATCGAAAAACAAAAAAGTCATACGGAATTCAGATGATCTAAATACCTTATGACCATAATGTAGACGAGCATTAAACATATCCTCAACAGTAAACAGCTTTCCTAACCCGAATTTGTCCTCTTCTTGCAAAGCTGGGGAGATAAATTCTCTGAAAAATAAAAAATATCATCAATCGGGAAGAAAGGACGTACTTTAAGACGACAGGTTGAACAGACGCCTTAACCAAAACTTCTTTGTCCGGCGTTGACATGAATTTTTGTTCTTTCTGGGAAATAAAAACCTTTTCTGGGATTCTTTAATGATCATTACCTCGGCAGATAAAGAAGAGCTCTGCCGTAATCCATGTACTCTGGAAGATGCGAAGATCCTTTGTACTGCTGGCGTTAACCGCTTCATCTTAAAACAGACTTTCACAGGGAGGGAACGAAAGGACGCGCAGATACAAAACGATTACTACGTCTAATTGGCAAAACAACAAGAACAAATGAAAAAATCTTTATAACCGGATGTGAGTGACTAATAAAAACTCTGAAAAATCAACAAGCTATCATATAAGTTAAAGGAGAAGAGCGGAATAAAACGAATATACTGACTCACGGTTTCTTAATATTAATATTAGATCACATAAATAGCCCATTCATTCAAACATAAAGACACACTATGAAAGCCGGAGGATTGGGAAGATCGAATCGTCGGACATAACCCAATCAGCCTTTTTGTTATCAACTTTTCCACTTGAAAGTAATCTCAAGACAACTATGTTGTTCTTGCATAACTTTTCCAACGATCTAGACTCATGATAGATAAGAAGGAGTTCATAATTAATTGCTTACTCTGCTTCCCGAGAAAGAGTACTGGCCTCAATTAACCTATGGAAATGCGCTTTGGCCATTTCAAATAGATCAATGGCTTGCTTAAAAAGCTCACCATGATCCTTTTCAAGGAGTTCATTATATCTAAAAATGAATATATGAACTCAGGTTTCAGTTGCTACAGTCTCACTTGCTGATGTTCAAATACTGATCATAACTTAAATGCAATGGTAACCCGAGACGTGCGAAAGGCGCCATTCGATGTTCGAAATGAATTCGATCAGTCTTTGGTTCCCACCGTGGTACCTATACAATTTTATTGGAACAATTGGTGCAACTATGAAATACCTTGATTTTCCCCCATTTGGTGAGCCCAGCAGTTGCACGTGATATGCCATTAGCTAATGCAGCTTCCCCAATCACTTTTATTTTTTTACAATGCTGTTGCTCCATTCTGAAAAATTAGCATATTACGCTACCGCGTTGGAATCTTTTTCATTTCATTCTATGCAGCCCTTGATCGTGTCGTGTTCAACTTACTTTGTTTTCAGATTTTCCTCTAGCTCAGCTTGTCGGCTACTCTTCTTCTTATTTTTAGCTCGAACTTTTTCCACCTCCATTTTGTAATCGTAATATGTTACTTCCAGGATTCGCTCGATTGAATTCAAATGCCATCTACAGAGAATTTCTCCATAATACCTAAAAAACGAAGAAAGTAGGGGAGGAAGTTTGCTAACAAAATTACCAGTAAAAGTGGGAGTACTCATAAGGTGCAAACAAATCAAGTTTGAAACTCAATTCCAAATGGTAATTTATTATGTTTATTAGGTGATTGAAAACGAAGCTGAGCAGAGGATTTTGTGGATGTCCTTCTGTATTAGAAACACTGATTTTCTTAAAGAAAAAGTCAACTTACCTAAATCTAAACCGTGTAAAAGGCTATTACATCTTCTATCTAAATGCTCGGCGGTGCTTTGTGCAACTATAAGCTCATCGATCGATGCTGATAGTTTTTCACGTTGTCGTGCAAGATTCATGCCTGTATTATACTGTTTCACAGAGCATAGGAAAAAATCGAACCAAAGTTTGCAATCATTGTTAAGCTGGCTTTCGCCATATCATCTAAGAAATCTCCATATAAAGCCACACACTCTTCATCTTGGCTGACTGGATTGCTAAATCGGCTTGATACGATCTCATTCAATGTAGAACAACCCTACCCTTCTTCAAGAACCAAATGCCGTACAATCTTCCGAACAGAACTATCAATCAGGTTCGGAAGAGACACAGAACCCA
This sequence comes from Auanema sp. JU1783, assembly GCA_943334845.2. Taxonomy (NCBI): domain Eukaryota; kingdom Metazoa; phylum Nematoda; class Chromadorea; order Rhabditida; family Rhabditidae; genus Auanema; species Auanema sp. JU1783. The sequence continues at coordinate 764,012 of CALQYR020007214.1, read as the reverse complement.
AAACAAGTTCATCATGAGGGAATAGGGTTAACTAGAAACAATAACATGCAAATGATTTTTCTTAATCTTAACCACCTGTAATACGGAACGACTAAGTACGCAACTGTTATCCATGCTAAAATCTTTGAGGAATTTCAACATATCCGAAAAATCAGCAGCCGCTTCCGCGGAATCAGCGGCGATGCGATGAAGCCTATACAATTTGAATGAGGTTCAGTACTTATTGAAACACACCTGCAGGAGAGAAGGTATAAGTAGTTCATACTCTCATCTCGAGAAACAATGCGTGTTTTTCGTGGGAAGGAGCCAGTCAAATATTGTTTGTTGTAGTCAGGTTGGAACACTCCAAGCCATTCAAACTTGCCTGAAACAAATATAGCAAGAATTTTCAATTATAAAACTAACTATCTCCATTAAGACTAGAAGGCGCTTCCAAGCCTAACTTCCAAGTCTCTTTAAATGCATTCGAAGTACTCTTCAACACTTCTGCTTTGGCAATAGCTTCGGGAAGTGACGGTCTGAAAAAAATATGAAAGCCAAAAACAAAGTCATTAACTACTTAGTTATTTTGGAGCTTAAGCCTTGTTCTTTTGTTCGAACTTGAGGGATGATTAGAAGGAAATACTCCATTAAAGACCGTAACCAGGTAAATCTGAGAACAATAGCTTCCGAAGCAGGAGAAGTGCTCTGATAGCGATAGAATGAATTCCAGTTAAAAATTGAATTCTTACTTTGGCTCCTAGAACATCTTCGAATGATTTCAATTTGGAAAGCTGTTCATCAATCATGTTTTCACAAGGCACAACATACGGGATAGACCCATTAAAGTCCTCCTTAATGACACAATCATTTAATGAACGATAAAGGGTAACTCACCTCTTCAAAAACCATGGCGTCATGTAATATTATACGAATCATCGAGATTAAATAAGAGAAAGTTTCAGCAAGAGTTGAAAGAACAGGATGATAGAAAGAGTAAGGTTCACTCAGAAGCACGTTTGAATAAAGCTTTAAAAGAAAAAAAATAACTTTAAAAAGTAAGAAAGACTAACTGTATTGGCAACGTTTCCTCCTTCCAAGTAAGAAACTAGGCAAGCCATAGTGGCATCAACTATTGTCAACACTTCTCTATCATTAACAGTATTGAAATAATCCTGAAGATCGATGTTACATCTCGCATTATTTTAATCACTTACTATTGACTTCAACTGATCAACACCTGATTTGCGGATATATCGCTCCATCCCGATGTCCATTTTGGGATCCATAAGTTCTACTGCGCTCATGGCATCGTTCAAGCGAAAGCCATCCATAAGAGCTACCTCTCCAAGTGCTAGACCTAAACCGGAAATTGGTTGCTATTGCGTTATCAAAGAGTTACCTTCACAATCTTTGAAAAAATCATCTTTGATATCTATTTCAGCATATTTATCAGAAATTTGTGAATTAGCCAGTAACTCCCGCAGTTCGGAGGCCATCTGAAGTTGTGTGGCTTAACGTAAAGAAAATCAAAAGACTGCAAACGATAGAAAAGAGAAAAAACTCTGAACAAAAAACAAAACAGCACCGAAGTTATTAATGTTTATATACACATCATAAAACAATACATACATACAAATCAAATACTTGGCAATTCCAATCGACCGTCTTTATTGAATGAAACACCCTGTGTTCACGAGATCATTAATTTCCACAACATCGCGTAGGGTAATCGCTGCAAAATTATTTGGATCACACATGGCCATTACACTGGGAGGGCAATTGTGCCGGGCTAACTGTTCCCGCACTGCAGAAAAGTCTATGAGGGAAATGTCATGCGGCTCGGAAGCTTAAAAGGTGAACGTAGAAGAGACGAAGAAACTTTATGTGAAATACCTAGAAACTTTTTCATTGATTTCGAGGCTTCATTCAGAGCATCTTCGAATAGTTTCGTATCGAGTCTATTGTACTTCATAGCTTGTTCCTGAAAATCAAAAAAAAAACTTTGAATAAAACAATAATACAATTACCTTAAGCCTGGTTACGTCTTCTTCGGTAAAATCGGCAATTTCGGATTCGGCTAGATACTTTCTTTCCATAGACTCTGTCCTAAGATCGCGTTCGGCAGTCGACATCTGATGAATATGTTGATAACATGTAAAATCACAAGTTCCTACCTCTAATTGGTTTTTATAATCGCCAAAGACAGCACTGCAACGCGTTTTCAAATCAGATGACGTACAAGCCTCGACTTCTCCTCGCTTTTTTGCCAACTGGGAAGAAAATAAAAATAGGAAAAGAGTGAAAAATAGAACCTGCTTAAGCCTTATAGTTTTCAAAGCTGATTTCGTGGCATTGAAAAGATTTTCAGCAAGAATCATTCGGCGATGATGGTCTTCACTAATACACAATACAATAAGAGCAAATCGAATGAAACGAGCCTACCATACTTTGTTGAACTTCAATATCTCCTCTGTGGACATTAGTTGAGGCTTGGTTTCCTCCACAGGTTCCTGAACAGTTTTTGAGGTTCCAGGTTGTTCATCATCCGAGATTTCAGTCTGAAAGCAACAATTTGAGAGAAGATTTTTGATCCCGAAAAGCGAGCATAATCTCATTGTTTATATGAAGTAGTTTGTCAGAGTAGCTTAGACTTACAGTTTCATCAGCTTTGCTCATTTTTCATAAAGAATATCAGTTAGGTCACTGAAGTAATATTGAATAATTAGTACGGCCGTCTATTTCAAATGGAAAGGGAGAGAAATCGGCGCTTTGTGCACCAAACGCAACGCTCCTTGTAAACAGCGTGCAGGCGAGAAGAATGAAGCCAAAGAAGCTGCTCTGAAATCAGTGTTAGGGTTTCGGTTAAACTTTGAAAACAGATGTTCTTACGATGCTATTCTCGAAATTTTCTTTTCCACAGTTTTAAAAAGTGTCAATATGCTGTTCAGTTAGTACGCAATTATATATTTAGTTGTCCAAATAGTTTTGAATTACCGGAACGAATTATTCACAGTATTGAAATGAATGCAACCATAATATTTTGACCAAATTGTACCTTTCTTAGTTTACTTATTCGACATATGATCAAGAAGATTGTTTTCATTAATAAATTCATATAATATATGCTAGAATCGAATAGTTAACTGTTTCCCTCAATATGTATCACGTAGTGTACATCATTCATCCTGTTGAGCTATAGACAACCGCTCTGCAGATGTACAATGAGATTGGAATGAAACGCAGAAAACGACCGCTTTCCACGTTCACCAGAAACGAAAATGAATATGTAGATGTCTTCGTCGGATACGTGGGAATCCCGTGAAAATTTGAAAAATAAAAAGATGACTGATGAGATTGCTTATCATCTCAATGATCAGTTCTTAAGAGAACCAATTTGATCCAAATGCTTCTTCACTTTTGATGAAGGGATACGTGAGTTCGTCGGAGCTTATTAATGGATAAGTTCCATTATTCGATGAGTACTTCAAAAGATTTTCAAAGTTCAATTAAATACTCTACGTTTATAAACCCGCTAGTATAAGCGTCTCTGTTTTACTAAAAGATGAAGTAGCGAATATTCAGCAACCCCGCCTCCTTCTGAGGAGAGCTCTCCCGGGCTCCTAATCGAGACGTGGTTAGTTCTTTGGCTATTATAAATCTCATTGAAAACATTCCAAGATAGTTTTCTTAACTCATTATTAGCTATCTTCACCTGTCGGACTACCTCCCTCCCCCTCTCAGAAGATATTCTATGTTGTAGCCTTTCTCTTTAAAGCTGCTTGATACTGACAGTCTGTCTGTGTAGCTGGAGCCGTTATTGTCTGAACGGAGCTCTTCCTTCCCTCCGAAAACTATTCATTGTATCTTTTTTCCATCGTCTCTTCCATCACCTTTCGCCAATGTGCAGATTTTCTGAAGTGATCCTTTCCCTTCTTCTATTTGCAATGTAAGTTTGACGATGTATCATAAGCACTCGAGGTTATCAATCTCATGTTCTTTGCCTAATTAACAAGAAATGAACTCATTCGCTATTTTTAAAAATTCCAATCAACAAATGCATAAGCAGGAAAAACATCGCGAGCACCAAAATATGAACAAAGCGTTTCAAATATTAAGTGAATCAAGTATTCTTTGATGTTATTTCTTTGTTCCATGAATGCAAAGTAGAGAATCTTTTTTTTTTGTTTCTCAAGGAAGATTATTCCATAACTTATTTTTCATGAAAATTTCTTGTTCCTTATGGTAAGCAAACTCTTTCACAAGTTCTTTGTTTACCTTCAACTAGCTGATAGTTGTTTTGAAGTCAGAAGAATATATTGCTTGAAGTATCGAGGAATACATATGTGAAGTATAAACTTCGTTCATGAACTTCAGGGATTCATTTACCATCATGAAGTAAAGCAATTCAGACTGGTTCATGGCAAGCCACCGAAGAATCTGTCCCGCATGCGAAACAAGAATGGATTGAGAAACGACGCTTCTGTAATTAGTAGTTATTCAATGACTAATAATGGACAGCAAATCACAGTTTATGAGGCAAGTTCTTAGTTCTCTTAATCAATGAACTTTTCCTTCGTTTGTCATCCGTTTTTTTTTCCCATTTCTTAGCTACGTTCACTAATTCGTAGTTGAAATTAGCTGAGTTTTCAAATGTTAACAAGCTCATAGAGCAACTTTGATTTTATCCAATTTCAAGTACCAAATTTCTCGAAAGAGTAAAACCCAATTAAAGCATTGTTCGGAAGTTCTCGACGGCATAGCAAAGTCTTAGTTTACGTAAATTTGTCAATTAATTTTGATATCTGGTCTCAGCAAAGAGGTATTGGATTTTTTGAGACGATAGAGATAGAGAAGATCTTCTATTTGATTTGTCATTATCCTCTACACCTCATCTCCAGCTGAAAGAAATACTATGGTGGAGGACAGTTGAATCTGTTCTAAGGAAAAAGAAAGATATGCCCATACAAGGTGGCTCTAACATCAATAACTCTTCATGCTATGCTTTGTGTGAATGTGAAAGCAGTTTTTGGACGTAACTTACTGGAGTTTTCTGATTTCTTCGAGAAATTCTGTCTTTGTTATTAAAAATTTCCCAGCAAATCATTTAGTGTGCTTAAGAAATTAGCATTTAGGATGGCTTAGATGATGAGAAAAATGGTACTATGGCTGAAGATAGAGCTATGGCGTATGAAGAGACGACAGACAATTCAGATCCGGATGATCTTGATGACATTCTGGCTGAAGCTGAATTTGAGTCAATGGAGTAAGTCTTTTAAACGATGAAAGTTTCTCCTTTCTTAAAAAAAAATCTTTTTTTGAAATTAATTCCGTGGGCAACGAAATATGAGTTTTCAGGATTCAGTCAACTACGCCAGTTCCAACTTCAACGCATAAAATAACGACAACTGCAGAGATTGCGAGAGTGCGAATGTCGGTATGTACTGGACTTAAACTTCTAGAGTGAAGCAGCTTTTTAGGTGAATGCTCCTATCCTCCAACCACAAACATCAGACACAGAAATACTAGAGCACTTGTTGAGCAAAGGATATGATTGGAGAGTAAGACCTCCTGGACAAGATGGTAAGTTTGTCGTAGACTTTTTGTTTTATTGCGGGATAAGCCGTCAAAGAGTTCGAGAGAAATTACGAGCTTAATTTAAGGAACTTTACATGGTGGACCAGTTGTGGTTTCAGTGAACATGCTTATAAGAAGGTTTGTTGAGACTAACAACTAAAGTACAAATTCATTTAAGTATATCAAAAATAGACAATGTAAATATGGAGTATAGCGTTCAATTGACATTTAGGGAAAGTTGGAGAGACATACGATTACAGTAATATTGTAGTTCACAGCTTAATCACTCATATTACTATCAGATACGAAAAAAACGAATACGGAAATATGAAAGATAATGTTCCGGATTTTCTCATTCTGACTGCCGGACAGCAGATTTGGATGCCAGATTCCTTTTTCCAGGTTTCCGTTTTGATCCAGGAACAAAAATTTACATTTAAAAGTTTTTAAGAATGAGAAACAAGCTTACAAGCACATGATTGATAAACCGAATGTGCTTATACGAGTTCATAAGAATGGAGAAATTCTTTATTCCGTTAGGATTTCCCTAGTTCTTTCCTGTCCTATGCATTTACAAGTTCGTTTAATCCATTATTATAAAACTGATGAAGAGATGTTTAAGTTCTACCCGATGGATGTTCAGAAATGTCTTATAGATTTAGCTTCCTATGCTTATACGACAAAAGACATTGGTACTCTTCCCATGGTTAATTCATTCATAAAACCAATTACAGAATATGTGTGGAAAAGCGAAGAACCAGTGCAGCTTAAGAAAGGATTGAGCTCATCATTACCTTCCTTCCAATTAAGGAATGTTTCGACAGGCTATTGTACGAGTAACACAAACACAGGCGCTTATTCTTGTTTGAGAACAACTCTTGAGCTTCGCCGACAGTTTAGGTTATCCAGCCGTCAATATTGCTTCGTTGAGTACTGACGTTTCTTATAGTTACTATCTGCTTCAACTATACATTCCATCATGTATGTTGGTGATTGTGTCTTGGGTATCATTCTGGATTGATAGAAATGCTGTTCCAGCTCGTGTCACTTTAGGAGTTACAACACTTCTCACCATGACAACCCAAGTATTTCCCTCTTCTTCAATCCAAAGCGCATTCCATTTTTAGTCATCAGGTATAAATGCTAAACTTCCTCCTGTGGCCTACATAAAAGCTATCGATGTGTGGATTGGAGGTTTTTTTTACCAATTTTTACTGAGGGTTTTTATCCTTTCTAGCCTGTATGACATTTATTTTCGGGGCTCTACTGGAATTTGCTTGGGTGACGTACATTGCAAACAGAATAGATGGAGCCCGAAGTACGAGTTCCACTCAAAAAATTAAAAAAAACTTTTCTTGAAGAGAAAGAGGCTGAGAAAATGGCATTACTGGCTAAGAATCAAGCGGTTTGGGTTCCACGTGATGTAGCTGAACAAGAACGAGAAGTGGAAAAAGCATTGCAAACAGCAAACAACCGAAAGTACAGAAGAAATGCGTTGACCAGGTGACAATTGTCGAAATAATGAGTCTGAAAACGTTTTTCAGATGGATTGAGAGGCACACAGAATGGCATGATCCCCCGAAACGAGCAGATTTGGTCTCAAGTAATTACAATGAATAGATGTGTTTTCTTAGTATATTTTCAGGAGTTCTTTTTCCTCTGTCATTTTTGTCCTTCAACATTGCATACTGGACACACTATGCTCAATATGAACAATACGAATCTCGAAATTAAATTATTGAAATCGATGTTATTTTTTTCTGTTAAAACACTATTTATGATAAATCCTAACAAAAAGAGAAAAAATAGAAGAAAAAATGAAAAAAAGAAATGAAAAGCTCACAAAGTTTTCATCTCGCAATTCTAACTTGGCTTTCGTTGCAAACGTCGAAATTCTTTCTGTCGAAAACAGTTTCTCTCCGTCTCCTATCACTGCTCTTTGACTTCTTGTCTCATTGAGCTGTCCATATTAGACTAGTTCCAAAAACAATATTGTGCATAATCATGATTTACTCAACTTCATTTCGTCAGCGTTGAACTTTGAGTTTTCAAGTTCTCAATAGAATAGCTCTCGTGGAATTCAAAACATTTGTTTGCCAGGTAGTTTGATTAGTTATTAAATGATCAGTGGCTGTTTCGAAAAGGAAATTTCCTTGTTTCTTTATCGGACTTCTATTCAGAGCGGAGAAATCTTTATGGCTTTCAATAATTAGCAACCGTATCACAATACATCGTGGAATTTAAAGCATTTGATTATATGTTATTATTAGAAACAAAACTAGAGAACTAATTAACAAAAGCGTTAGGACCTAAATGATAAACGTGATCATCTTCTTCTTCTCGTCTAGCTTTTTCTCGCTTTTGCCGTTGTTTTACTAAAATATATGTCAAAACTATTACGCTGAGGATCAACAATAGCAGAGCTACTCCCAGGGATATTGCAAGAGCAATTACTGTGCCGTTACTATGAGAAGGAGTTATGGTATGAGATCGTACGGTGGTTGTTGAGAAATTAGTGGTTGGAATTGTAGTGCTCACCCAAGTAGAATTAGATTTGGTTGGGTTAGGCTCTGTTGCGACGGATGTAGTAGGATTAGGTGTGTTCGTAGAAGATTTTACTGGTGGAATAGAAGTACTACCCGGATTCTTTGTTGAAGGCTGTGTTGCCACAGAAGAAGAAGAAATAGGTGTGTTTGTGGAAGATTTTACTGGTGAAATAGTGGTAGAACTAGGACTTGGCGTAGAAGATTGAATTGTAGCTGATGTGGAAGGTTCAGGTGCATTCGTGGAAGATTGCACTGGTGAGCTTGAAGTACTACCCGGATTCTTTGTTGAAGGCTGTGTTGCCACAGAAGAAGAAGGCATAGGTGTGTTTGTGGAAGATTTTACTGGTGAAATAGTGGTAGAACTAGGACTTGGCGTAGAAGATTGAATTGTAGTTGATGTGGAAGAATCAGGTGCATTCGTGGAAGATTTTACTGGTGGAATAGAGGTGGAACCGATTGAGGTAGAAGTTGGTATTGTAGTAGAGATCGTGGTTGAACAATCAGTTGGCTTATCCGTTGTTTGTGGAGAGACGAGAGCTCCAACTGCAAACCAGAGTTTAGGATTGTTATTCTAATACTTACCATAACACTCATAGGCACTGTTCTTAGAAGCTCTCTTCGTTGGATCATTGTCTGTAGTCCATCCACCATCAATCCATTGTAAAACTCTCTCGCAAGTAGAAACATCGTTGTAGTCCATCGAATACTAAGCAAAAAACATAATAAGATTAGAATGCCTGAACAACTTACAATCAAGTCGCCGGGATTTACATAATTACCCAATAGAATACAATTTGTCAAACCTGTACATTTGAAATGCATATTACAAGTTTTCTTATCTGCGTCATAGAAGTAATCAAATTGTATGTCATTGTTTCTCTCTAGGTCTTTTGTTAAATCAACTTCAACACACTTATCGACTTGCCCTAATTGCACATGCGAGCAATACTTTTGAAAATCATCTGAATGGGCAATATTCTCGGAAATAAGAATATAACGAACCTGATGTTGATAACTTAATACAAAATAATAAAATAAGACAGAAAAACTTGTGATTCAGCTTCATCAGTAGAACGAATCATCTCTAATCGGTTGTATTATATAGTATCTGAAGAGTTGCTCAGTCATCTATTACTTCTTGCACCACCCCAAAAATTGTTGCTGAGGAATTTTGGTTGATAAACACAAGTATCGGCAGATTTTATGATTGATTTCACTATCACTCACCCAGTTACGAAATATATGACATTGGGATCCCACGTAAACTCGTGTAAAAAATTGCTGACAGTCTTCCATTCTGTCAATTAGTTACTCATCAAGCGGTTGCATTCACTACGCTTCTTTTATCAATCTTAATGACGAAGCACTTTTGCACGTTAACTAATCCGTAACACATGCATAAGTTTCTTCTGCCAAACGTCATATGCAAATCGGATTTTCATACTTAATGCTGCTTATTAGCGATCAGCCATTGACATGAGATCAAGGGCGGAATCCAAAGAACGGTACCGGTTTCCTGTATCAATAAATTATCTTTTTCCAAATAATCAGGGAATGACTAATTGACAAAACACAACTGTCTGAGTTTGTTTTCATTAGTCTCTCTCTTATCACTACTGTTTCACAGCTAGGCACCATGTGGAGCTGTTTCTTTCACTCTGAAGAAGGAACTAAATCAGTTTTGATTGCAGAAAACGGAAATTCTTGAAACAGTTTTTTCTAATCGCTCACTCTATCTTGGGCGACGCCTATTGTTGTCACATGTGACATACCGTTTTTACTGACCATAATTTCGTGATCTTGTGGGAGACTCAGTCCACTATCGCCTTTTTCGTATACTACTCCTACTCCATATCATAAACTTGACCATAAAAGGAGGCATTCGATTGAAATCAAAGAAGATGTTCAAACTATCCAAACATATAATTTGCAACAAATGACAGTTAAACCGATGACGAATCTGATTATTTTCACTAAAAATAACAATTTCAAAATCATATCTTCACCCATGAAACTGTTCTCAAGGAAAGAGTTGACTATAAAAACTGAGAATTAAAAGTCAAATTATAGGGTTTTTGAGTAAATGTTATCATGTTTGGGGTCTGTCATGTACTTGGGAACGTCTTGCGACTCAACGAAAACATATAGAAAAATGAATATTCAGTACATAATCATCTGAATCGACTTATCAAAGCTTATTTTCCATTAGGCTAGTAGCCGTTTGGAACGTTTAAACTCATTTGAGCAGATGAACTGATTTACTTAGATGTCGGCACATAAAACATTTTGTAAATTATTATAAAGTTTACTTGAGTAGTATAACTAATGTCAATACATTGATGAGAAGGCCAAACACTTGAAACATACTTGGCTATGAATAAGCTGTCGGCTACCTCCCTAATGAACCTCTTATGTCTTCCTGATGAGCATTGAAACAAGGCTGGACAATAGGCGATTAGTAACTAATACGCATTCACAACTCTCATTTTTCAACCGAAAGCCGAAATTTGAACATCATACGTGATACGAATGATATTGTTTTTGATTAAAATGAGGAAAGTTCTCGATAAATTAGTTTGAGTATTAGGTTTTTGAACTCTTCACACCTAACATACGCAGTTTCTGGAATATACATTCGGAAGATTCATTAGACTAAGCCTTCGGTAGTTTATGGGAAATTCTATTTGCCAGATATTCTGAGAATGAATCGGTTGTATTGGTTTCATATCGTATTTTCTACATCCGCTTTACACTTATTAATTCTCATTTTTTGAATTCATTCTCACCTTTTAATAATATGAAGAGAGCGCTATAAGTGGCGGATGAGTGTCGGTGGATAGCAATTCTTATGGGAAATGCTAGAAGCCAGAAGTGATAACACTGTTTGTAAAGGAGGATGATCATGTTATTCAATCTTCTTTTACGATTCAGACTTCTTTCTTTTACCCGAAAGCTTAACTATATGCCCGAAAACAAAGTTTTGTCTATATTGATGTATATTCTGATGATACTGATGTATGTGTGGTAAAACAACTTGAAATTGAGTTGGATGAGCTACAGTATTAATATAGAAGTTCGTTATTGTGAATATTCGTATGCTTCAGATATTGTTATGACTAGTGTTACTCTTATAAGCTGAGTTAAAGGTCCAGCTTGAATAAAGGAACACAAACAAAACAAGTAGCCAACAAATTTCCTGCTGGCATCCTGTTGGTATATTTCCACCTCCGGCTTACTTCATCATTTGATCCTGATAAACACCTTGTTGATACTTCTATTCTCTTCATCTCATAAACTAATTAATGTTTCAAAAGGTCGAACTACTTGTTGAATCGAAGATAAGCTTAAGCAAGTTTTACATGAAGATTAAACCAGCCATCTGGATATCTGTTTCTCTTTGAAGTGGATCTTATTGTGTCCTTCGTTGATCTCAAAAGCCACTGATTGGCAACTCAAATCTGCCGTCAAGGGTCCTCTGGTTCGCTATGGTATCTTGTCTTCCTCTCTCGCCTTAGTGATACCCTCACTCTGTATCCGGTCTTTTGCTCTCGGATTTGGATAGCAACTTAAGCTTGACCTTAAACACTTGTTGAAAAAGGAAGAAAGCTAACACAATGACTCTTCTTATGCATATATTTTTAATCCGAAACACTTGTTAGTGAATAGCATGCTGAGTAACTTTTCAAGCAGTTGAGCTATTGAACTGCAGCCTACGTAATCAGTAGGTGAACCTCCTCTTCAAATTAATCGAAAAGTTTAATAACTACTACATATTACTCTTTGTAATTTTTTTCAATCATGTCTAGTGCAATGATTATTTTATTCTTTTTATTCCATTATAACAGCTATATTCTCATCCAGTTTTTATTCTTCAATCTTTCCTCAATCATATTATCGTCTATCAGTCAGTGGACTCCCTCCGTCACGGAAGGGAAATATCCCCCAGGACACGAATTGTTTAATACAATACATATTAGAACATATGTTTTCATTTTTCTAAATTATGGTCAGATGAAGTTGGCTGATTCATGGAATAAATCTGTGATTTCCCAACCATAATCAGCAGAAGCCACAATGTTTATGTCAAGTAGCTTAGCTTAACATTTTCTTTTTTTGTTGATCTCATTCTCTCCTCCGATCCTCTCACTCTTTTACATGTTTTCTTCCAAACTCTCCAATTATTATTTTTACTCCACTTACAGTCTTCTAGAGTTATCCATCTATAGTTAGACGACTCATGATTCTTGCTCAGTTATCTCATCTACTTTCTGGCTTCATAGTTCTAACATCGGTTTTAATACTTCCCATATCCTTCACAGCTTATGGGTGAGAATGATACATACTACACATTTCTTATGACCAAAACTTTTCTTCAGGGTCTATCAATTCAAATTCATTCAATCCCCTTTGCCTTGTTTGCAAGTCTCATAATGACTGCAACTTGTGCCAACGACCCAATATTTGGTTCATCTGAGAGATCTTCGGCTGGACTTATCAAATCATCTACCGTATCCAGGAGCTCTTTCTTCAAACCATTTAGAGCCTAATGGTCCTGACTGAAGCAATTCAACTAGGTGCCTTATTTCGCGCTCCAATCCTAATCAAATCCACCGAGACAATAGGGCTCTAATCATATTGTTTGGCACAATCTAGGATGCTTAGATGGGCTGTCCTGTGTCTCTTTACTAGGAGATTCATTTCCTTTGTTTCGCTTACCCACTGATATCCTGTGACTCGATGAATTACCGAATGGTCTGAAGGATTACTTTTGCGTGCGTGATTTGGATGAGCTTCTTCCGTTCACCTCTTCCGTTGAGTTGGCAGTTCTCCAAGCCACCTCCACCTATTCAGAGGAAGGAAGAGTTCCCCATTAAAATTGTAATTTTCCAAAAACATGATAAACTTTTGCTTCCTGGTTTTGATAAGGATAATCTCTTCCCTATGCGATGGAATTTCAAACCGATATCCCCAACCTTCTTGGCAACTCCCAATTTTTCATTCTCTCTTTTGGGAGATGCATTCTCACTTCAATGTTTTCCACTGCTTGTAAGCTCAACGTAATCCATTAAAAATTGATACGATCAGCGACTGATATTGTTCTTCTACATAATTCCCTATTCTTTAGTATCTTTACATATATGAAATGTCATGAAGCACACGTGAGTTCCAACGTCACCAACTAGTAGATTTCTAATATTCTTTTTTATCTTTTACCATACATGGCCATTTTTAAACGCTAATCTGTCTATACTTTGGTCTTCCTACCTGAATAATCATATCTGAATATTCAGAATGTGCGGAAGTTTCCAAAACAACATCTGTAGAACTTGCAACCATTTGGCTATGATCCATCCGATCCGTCAGATCCGTTTTCCGATGGTTTTCATGAAAAATCTTTCAAAACCATTAACTTTTTCTCAAAAAACTAGACTTTCATCTGAAATCTTTCAAAAGTTGGAATACTGTATTTTCCCCGGGGAATTCCATCTATGATATAGTAGTGACTGAAGCATCCTTCTCCAAATTAGGTCAAACAACCATTTTTCTTTAAATTTCATATTTTCGAGTATTCTCAAGTTTTTTTTCCTCTGCTCGTATGAAAGGTTCTCATTTTTGGTGTGCAAGTGGATCTGGGAAACAATCCAATTAAGGTAATACAAAGATAATGTTTTCGAGAGATTATGACACAACTTCTTGGTTGTATTCGAAAGCGGATTAGCTTTTCTCAAGATGTCTCTTACTAATAAGGAATTGAACGATCAAAATGCTAATTTTCGACGTCAAGACCTATATGGGGAAAATCAATTTGACCATTTTTAGTGTTATCTTTTATTTTTTGAACAATTATGTCGTACGTTCGATGTCGTTTCCCCTGCTTCATTTCCTCAATTTCAGTTTTCAGTTAGACTACAGAAGGACATATATAGAAGAAATAGTAACAAAAGTATATTTCATATCACTTGCTTCAAACGATGAGTGAAACAGGAAAAGTGAGTTGCATATTTTTATTTTTCAATGAAGCATTCCTATAGCTTCAAGCACCGTAGCCAGCTCCGCCTTAAAGTAGTTAAGAGAGCCAATCATAGACCTCACCGAACGAAAAAGCTTGAGAGTCTTATTTTGAAGGAAAAACGTTCATCTTTTCGATTATAAAGTTTCAAAGTGAAAAAATAAGAGTTTTGGCATCTCAACATGATGTTCTGACCTTGACTCAATCCTAATACGATTTGAGCTGAGATGGCTTTCTCCGGGGAAAAGATTGCATTGTTAAAACTTTAAAAAACATGAAGGCGGGCTAGAGAACTACTAAGAATCTTCGTGCAGAAATAGTAAAACAAATTAAAATATTTTATGAATGAATCGTAAAGAGCTAAATGTTGATTTTTCAGAAATCTCCGGAAAAGCTTGTGATCGTTGACGACAATGATGAGAAGTCAGGAGAAGAAGAAGAAGGGTCGCCTGAATTGACTTCAGACAATGGAAGATCATCTCCGGAAAGAACAGTTTCCGGAATTTTACCACGCTTCTCTGTTAATCACATTCTATCGCCACTGGATAACTTGGGTATGTGTTTAACAAATGAAATGAAAATCATTAACTCATCGAAAAACGTTTTTGAAAAGAGAATGAAAGCTTACACTAATATGGAAATCCACTTAAATATAAAAAATAAAAATAATTTTTTTTCTACAATAATGATCAATGTGCTACCGTAGTGATGATGTTTGCAAATGGAGACTGAGAAGAGTTATTAGGAAAGAAATGAACTGTGAGAGTTTCTTCTCTCGGTCTCTCGTTCTCTTGTGAATCTCCCCGCTTTCACTCCTCAGGATTTTCTCTCTCTTCCTGCATCACCTCAATGTTAAATATGGTGACAAAGATATTTCGTCCTCTGTCACTCTGTGTCACAATCCCTGTAGAAGTAAAAGCATAGCAGACGAATAGCTGTACCACTTGAGACCTCAATCTTCTTAAGAAGTGGCTCCGGAGAAGCTTTTCATGAGAACCTTAGCCTTCAGAAGGACCCTTTAGATGCTCGTAGACGAGCTTTTCGTTTTGCTTCACAACCACAATGATGACAACGGCATGCCCAGGATGAAGAAGTAGTTGGTTTTCTCCTACTCAAATGCTTCACAATCATTATCGATGTAGTCTTGAGCTATTACATGGCCACTCGCTTCTGTGCAGTCTGAAGCGGCTTCACGGTTGCCGCTCAGCTACCTCTTCTCATCCACTTTTATCATCATCTACTCATCTCTCTGTCTTCTACTGGAAGAGAAGACGAGAATAGTTGAGGTTGTCCACAACGTATGTATGCTTTGACGACCCCATGGACCTAAAGAAGAAGCACACTTCTGTAGCACTCTCGTCGTCAACTCAGTGGTCCTCTCCTACTTCTCCAGATTCTGTCTCAGCTTTCTTTTCCACGTGAAGTTGCTTCATCAACCAACCTCTACAGCTCAAAGTACCTATAGAGATCAGGTTGAGGCACAACGAGGATTACTTCAAAGTAGAAATCTTGAATAATCATTGACTACTGTTCCTTCTTTTTTTTCAACTCAACAATCTCATACAAAATTCCGTTCAAATCATTTTAAACTTACAGCTAGAGTCCAGCAACAACTTCTCAAGATGACTTCATCTCCATTGGGAGAGCATTCTCTTCCTTTTGGATATCGGCCTCCACCAGGAACATTGCCAACTTCCTACTTTGGAACAACTCCTTTCCAAGGGTATCAGAGTGATTTCACGAGGTGTGCAACTGTAGCTTCCGGTATTACGAAAGATTATTTTAGTTATATGACGAACACTTCCAATTGGTACAACAGCAGTGATCCAAGATTCGCAGCCCGTAAGCTTTTCATGATTCACAACACAATCTTAAGAATAAGAACTAAACGTCTGTAAGCACGCTATAGAAAATTTTCATTTTGAAATTGAGTGCGTTGACAACCGGTTGCATTACTGATTATGTTTATTCTTTCGTTTTTTTCCATTTCAATTTTTCAGTTTTACCATGTGGAATTGATCCCTCCAGAGCCGCTGTACATGGGATTCAGCTTCCTATGTCGCAAAGAAGAAAGCGAAGAGTTCTCTTCAGTCAAGCTCAGGTATTTTCGCTTCTTCTCGAAAACAACTTTAAAATAATATTAGTTATTCATACGAAATATCTAAACATTATCTTCTTCTAGGTTTATGAACTCGAGAGACGATTTAAGCAGGCTAAGTACTTGACAGCTCCTGAAAGGGAGCAGCTGGCCAACGCTATTCATTTAACTCCAACTCAAGTACGATTCTTCACTCGTGATTCTCAATTGTTGCCTCGTATTCAGGTTAAAATTTGGTTTCAAAACCACCGCTACAAATGTAAACGACAAGAAAAGGAGAAAGCTATGTCAGGAGCGACTGGAACATCTAACTCCGGTAGAGACGGAAGCACTTCACCAACATCCCAAATTGGAGATGACGAGTAAGACTATTTTGAGAACATGTATTTTTCAAATCATTCCACTAGACTTTCAACATCGGGATTGAAAACGAAAGATGAACTTCCGAACTGCTCCGAAACAGAAACAGCTATAGGAGATGTCGCAGCTCCCAACAGTTCTGATCAAAAACCAATGATGTTCCCATCGGTATATTAATATTCTAGCGCATCATCAACCGGACAACGCTCATTATAGGTGCCACCTTCAATGTATCCTACCCAAACCACATTCACATTCCCATTTGGATCTCAGCAGTACTCTGCAGCACAAACAGCTTATTATAATCAGATTCGCGGTGTTGGTTGGTAAATAATCATGTAACATATGAAAAAGATTCTTTGTTTTTGAAAATAATTTGCATTCCAATTGCCTTTGAAGTCTTGTGCCTAAAGAAGACTTTTGTTTTTAAGTTTACAGCTTTAAATTACTTCAAGAGATTCATAAATTCGAAAAGTGTTTGTATCTATGCGCTTTGCTTGTTAATCCAACATCGGAACATGGCTAGAGGGCTTTAGTTATGTTATCGATTATTTAAAATTTAGAGGAAGAGCTTATCAGAAGACTTAATTCTTTCACTCTATCTCCTGTTCCAATTTTGGATTGAGGATCTCTCCTGTTTGAAATTTCGAAATCTGCCAACGATCCTTGTCTAGTTCAGATCCCTAGTCCGTGATCGGGTTATCTTTATATATGATGAACTATAAATATAATATTATTATTTCAACTATACATATACACGTAAGCTTATCGCTGAAGCAGTTAATCGAAAGAATAATAATGATTACAAACTATGTACATGGGAATGAGAAGATTACCTGTTAGTGACATGTTGTCAATGGATAAAGAGTTATATACAATGTAAGATGAGAAAGGCTAGTTAAAAGAATTTACAAGAATATGTACATATGAGTTATACCTACTCTACATTCTATGGAACAGGGTTGCTTGTTGTAGGATGTCGACGAAGCACGTGAACCTTCAAGTTATATGGATGGGAGAATGCATGAGAACAATGCACGCATTTGTACTGTTTTTCACCTGAGAATTCAAATCAAAACAAATTTCAATATGAAACTCCAACCTGTGTGTATCTTCATATGAGCTTTAAGATTACTTTTCAATGCAAACTGCTTTGTGCATCCAGTATGAGTACACTTCAAATTTTTTTTTGTTTTCCTCAATATTTCTAGAACAAACCGCGAAGGACTGAACACGAGTGTGTACAAGCATATGTCTTTTCAATTTAGTTCGTTCGACAAATTCTTTCTCACATTTTGAACATGAGAATCGCTTCGGTTGATGAATTAAGCGGTGTTTACGTAAGGCAGTAGCCGAAGACAAAATAGAAGAGCATCCCTTAAACATCATCATCTACTCACAATCAATTATATCAAGAAAACCTCATGTGGACACGGAAATTTCCCAATCGCAGTCATGGATGACGGTAAAACCCTACACTTGCCGTTTCTAAAATAGAACCATGATAAGAAAAATTGTACAATTCATACGCTGAAGGCTTTTCCACATGAACTGGCAGAACTATCTTGACAATATCTGTTGTGGTGTTCGAATCCTAGAAGAAGCAAAACTATATGATGTAATCAAAGAAAATCAACCTTCTCAACTTCTGACTTTGTTGCGGAAGAGGACAGATCATTTTCATATCTGCAACAATCAGAATTTTAAAAACCCTCTTCTTCGAGTGAGGCAACCTTTGAGCTAAATTGGCTGACTCCCATTTCTCCTCTATATCGTCATCATCAATTGATCTCAGCCAACCCCTTCGATCATCCTTACAATACATTGAAAACCAAGTAGAAAATCTTTTGAAATACCTTGTTGCTTGTAGAAGGGGCACTCCTTTTGTAGTAGTTGTTTGATGATGATAAGCATACATCTAAAAAACGAGGGACTACAATGAAAAAAACATTTCTATACCTCTTCCAGCCCAGTTCGACAGAACTGTTCGAACCTCCTTCTTCATAGACGGGTTATTTTCTCGCCGAATAATTACATTAATCTTCAAAATAATAATTTCATTAAATATTTTCTTTACATTCCGAGCACACCAGTTCCTATTACTTGATATCGGCAGTACACACATTTCTACTTTTCGTTTCAAATGTATTGAGAGGTTGCTTTTATCTATTGCTGTCTGAACTCACAATCATAAATACCTTCCGGAATGATTACACTGTTTTCAATTGTTTGACCTTTCATCATCATACTCTACCCTACTACACATGTTTTGTGCAACCGAATTATCGTTTCACCTGTAGTTGGGTGTTCCCCGGAGTAGCTTTCCGTACTCTTACAATAGGATGCTTCACAACAGGTACTGTCGATAACTCCTCCCCAGTTTTTTCATCGACTAACACTTCACTACTATCAGCCTAAAAAGAGTTTTCAAGTTAAATTTCCCATATAGATTCTCCTTGTTGAATTGATTTTTTACAAGTTTTCAGATTTTTCGATGGTCCTGTTGCCCATTCAATATTCATTAATGGAAATGACAAATCTAATTTATTTTTCTTCTATTTTAAAGGAAAGATGAAACAATTACCAAATCATGAACATCATACACCGGCATCATCACTTGCTGAGAGAAATCTGTAGGAGCATCCAGAGGTAACATTCTGAATTATTTTTATTGATCATGCACAGAATTGTTATGTTGATATGGCGTAGAAGCTAGAGTCAATCAATAACAAACTTTATAACTCCAGAAAAGTAATGTAAGGAGATAAGAAAAAGCTGATTAGGGTAGATCGAAGAAATTGGCTCATGCTCACAAAAACAGTAAGAGAGTACGTAATCTGGTTGTGTAGAGTGAACAATTCGTGAAAAAACAAAGAGATACCTTTGACCCCTCTACCTTGTTGATTCTGGTAATCCGATGAAGTTAGAGCTTGCAAGCTTTCAAACTTTTTCAAATGTTCTAATTCCTAACTTTTTAGACCTTTAAACTTCTTTGAACTCGCACGCGACGTCGCCCGCATAGGTCATGTACGTGATCAAAACTTATCTTTCTATTTTTATTATTGAAGAGTGTGTATCTAATATTTTTTGATCGTTAAAAATTTCTGGATTATTCTGTTACGTAGTTACTCCAACTGCAGGTGTTCAACTTCTCACTTCTTTAAACTGAGCGTTTCTGATAATACATATCGTTATTGCAGAGTGTGTTCATGAGCGGATGGATGTGATGGAAGATGAGAATCGCAGGAATTATTGAACAAAGTTGGTTTCACTTCTCCGGAACGTTCGAGTGTTTAAAAGCTGGTATGTATGTTTACATTCACGTGAAATCAGGAACGGGTATACCGGGTCTTGCGTAACCTGCATTGTATACTCTACATCCTGAATTTCATGGTTTACGTTGACTAAGCTATTATTATTCCTAGTGATAATTCCTTCTACGTACAGGATCAAAAACAGAACAAAAATAAACTGAAAGTAAACATTACATACCGGTCTTTCTTCGTTTGAAGCTTCCGGGGAAGTAACACCAACTGGCATATAAGGATTTCTCACATTATTGCTCTAGGAACTTATTCCTCATAAGGATCAAAATGGAACAAGACTCAACATATATAGATGTACAAGTTTCCTTATAATTTCGATGATGTATCTTGTACACCTTCCTCTCTATATATGGGTGGTCAAGCTTCCACACACACACTTCTTCCTTACAACACTCCTTCCTTACAACGAAACCCTATGTCATATGCAAACTTAATGGTCAAAACAAAAGAAGCTACGATAAGTAAAACGGAGATGAAAAGCCATGCAACAGTGATAGCAGTTGTTCAATCTACCGAGAAAAACCAATTGGAATTTGTTTTGGATCTCGGGACTTTCGAATGATAAGAAGAATAAGGAACTGGCCGGAACCTTTACTGAAAGCACATTTCGCGAATGGAAGATGAAAGCGAATCAGAAGACGATGTTTAATTTTTTCAGATGGTTGTTTATTTGTTAAATGATGAATGAAGAGTTGATATAAACGTATTTATGCATAATTTAAAAATCTGTTGTATAACAGTATCGAATATCTATTTAGGCGTCAGCACTGAAAATGCGCTAGAACGCAGTTACCCGATCGAGTACTTATCGGGTCTCGGGTAGTACCCGAAACCATTTGTTTTATTCGGGTATTACCCGAAATTCACCCAATTCCATTTTGAGATTCGAGTAATACCCGGAGTCCGCTCGAGTGTCTCGGGGAGCAGAATTGCCCAAGCATTATAAAGAGTTGGATATGAACGGGTTCGTCTATTTACATACACAGTTTACACTCCGATCGATTTTCTTTCAGTCTGCTGATTGACTCTGATGACGAATACATGGAAGTCTGCACAGATGACGTTAGTGATGCGGTGGTTCCTTGGGTCAAGCAGTTCCAGGTAATCTATTCTTCGTTTATCAGTTATTCTCTGTTCTAGACTATGGGGCGGAATTGCCAAAAGACAGCTCTGAAAACTCTCGTGGAAACGCTTGGTTTTCAACATATCCGTCAGCTCAGACGTATTATCGAACCGCAGCTTCAAAAAGATTTTTTAGCGGTGCTCCCCCGTGAGGTAAAAGTGTTCTTATCGACTAGTTTGAAAGTTTCCTCTTCAGATAGCCTTATTGATACTGTCCAATCTTACTCCGGAAGATATTTGTAGAGCTTCCTTAGTATCCACAACATGGTACTCTTTATGCAATGATGATTGGCTATGGCGCATGAAATGCGACGAGAACGGGCTATTTCGAAGCCTTGTGAACACAACACCCAGGTACTGTATTTTTGTAATCAGAGTTTAACGCCGCCATGTTACAGTGTTCGAGTCGAGGGGGGGTGGGCTTCCACTGCCTTTGGGAAAGTAACTCTAGAAATGGAGCATTTATCGGGCTCTGCTTTGGAAGATCGTCGTAAAGAGAGGGAACGGCCGTTTGGACCGTTAGTCACTTTTAAGAAACCATTTGTTTATAATCTTTTTTAGTATCTACAGCCTCTCAAAGTATAAATCGCTATTCTTGCGGCAATGTAGAATCAATGCAAATTGGAGAAAAAACCCAATTGGTGGAAGTTGTTTGCTTAGAGGTCACGAGGAGCATGTTATTACATGTCTTCAGGTATCCTTCAATGAGATCGTCAAATTCTATAATATATTTAGATAAATGGAGATAGGATAGTTTCTGGTTCAGACGACAATTCGCTGAAGGTCTGGAGTATATCTAAAGGAAAAGTAAGAATTCCCCTCTTTATCATGATCTTATGACTTTCTAGTTGTTATTCACTTTGGTTGGACACACGGGAGGCGTTTGGACGTCACAAATTTCCAAGGATGGACGGTATATAATGAGTGGTTCAACGGATCGAACTGTCAAAGTTTGGAGTGGAATTGATGGCTCTCTTCTTTATACTCTCAATGGTCATACGAGTACAGTTCGTTGTATGAGTTTACATGGAACTATGTAAGTTCATGAAACTACCAAATCCTCACAAGGCCGACGTTTTCAGCCTTGTCTCTGGCTCACGTGATGCAACTCTTCGTGTTTGGTGTGTAGTTACGGGTACTTGCTTGCAACATTTAACGGGTCATCAAGCTGCAGTGCGTTGTGTTCAGTTTGACGGGCGGCGGGCTATTTCTGGTGCTTATGATTTCAATGTGAAGGTATGTAAAGAGTTTGTAACACGTCTGATGAAAACATTGAAGGTGTGGGATATTATTACTGGAAAATGCATTCATACTCTACAAGGTCATACCAATCGTGTTTATTCACTTCTAGTAAGCTTTCATCATTGAGCTTAGTTTCATATGTTACTTACAGTTTGATAGCGAAAGAGAATTAGTTGTCTCTGGCAGTCTCGACACAACTATTCGTGTCTGGGATATTAGTAGAGGCGCTTGTTTGAGTGTTCTAAATGGGCATACAAGTTTAACCTCAGGAATGCAATTGCGGGGAGACATTTTGGTGTCATGTAATGCCGATACTTCTGTTCGGGTTTGATTTTGTCATCGTTATTAGTATTGAAGTTTGTTTATTGTAGGTTTGGGATATTTCTAAAGGTGCTTGTGTCCATCGGTTGGATGGCGTTAACGGTCACACATCAGCTATAACTTCACTACAGTTTTTGGATGATAGATTAGTTGCTACAAGTAGTGATGATGGCTGTGTGAAGTTATGGGATATAGAGAAAGGTGAGATTTTCTACTGAACTATGAAGGAAATTATAATTCTCAGGAGTTTTTATACGTAATATAATTTGCTTAAAAACGAGGAACAACGGGGGTTGTGTTTGGAGATTAAGAGCGGCCGAGAACATGCTGGCATGTGCAATAGGGTCCAGAAATGGTACAGAAGATACAAAGCTCATCTTATTCGATTTCGATGCATCATTCGCATAATTTGTTACTGTTACTTTTGAGTTGTGATATCCTACTGGTATTTAACAGAGTCCTTTTCATCTGTTCACTGTATATTTTTGTTTTTAAACGTTCATTAACACTCCTTTTTTTCTAACATTTTCAAATTGTTTATTTTTCTAGTCTCATCTTATTGTCTTCTACTGTGTTAAAGTTAGTTAGAAATTCCATATCGTGATCGTCATGGCTGGTTCATGATCTTTTCCCTGCTACTTTACCTGTAGCTGTGAATGTACATACACCAAGATAATGTGTAAATGAGTGTGCTACATATTGTTTTTCGCTGTATCAATCGTCTTTCTTTCTCAAGAGTTTTTTTCGAAATGAATCGTCCTTCTTGTTTTTATTTAACTTTTCAAGTTGTACTTCTCGATCCATTTATATGATCTCTCATGCTATCGTGCTAAGCTTTACTCGTAGGCACCTTCAGTGTATGGGCACGAAATTTTTGGGTCATCTCAACTTCTTCAGATATCTTAGTACCATCAAAAAAACTGAGTTGTTAGGGACCCATTGCAATCCCATCAGGATGAATATTTCAGAACGTCAGGAGTTTAAGTAATACATTTTGCACTCAAAGTACTAAATTCAATGTTATAGAGCGATTTTGACAAAACCTATTCATATTTTAAAAGATCTTTTCGAGAAAAATAACTATGAAATTAGGTAAATTTATTTAGTTTGAGTGGTCATTCTTATGTTGTCAATGAAGGATTGCTGGTGGGGCAGTTAGAGACCTTTTGATGGGTAAGGAAGCTGCAGATTTGGATTTTGCAAGCACAGCTACTCCTACAGAAATGAAAGTGAGCAAGAAGTAGGAAATTTCGCAGAGAATTTGTCTTCAGGCGATGTTCGAAAAAGAAGGGATTCGTATGCTTCATAAGAAAGGAGAAGAACACGGCACTATAACCTGTAGGATCGAAGAAACAAATTTAGAAGTGACGACTCTAAGGTACTGCTCGTTTCATTTCCATCACAAACAGCACTAGCGAGCGGTTGAGTTCAGCGTGGAGCATTTTTAATTTCCATTCAGGATTGATGAAATTTGTCATGGGAGGAAAGCAGAAGTCAAATATACTACAGATTGGCAGCTTGACGCTAATAGAAGGGATTTAACAATCAATTCTATGTTTTTGGGTTGGCTTGACATGATGTACAGAATTAATTGTGTTCTCCACAGATTTTTCTGGCACAATTCACGATTACTTCCATGGCATCGAAGATGTGAAAAACAAAAGAGTTGCCTTTGTTGGCAATGCTGAAGCGAGAATTCAGGAAGATTACTTGAGAATTCTGCGGTATCAACAGTCCAAGCTCGTGTTCATTCCCTTCGTTTTCAGCTATTTCCGTTTCTTCGGCCGAATTTCAGAGAACAAAATTCACGATGCCGAGACATTAGATGCAATCAAAAGAAATAAGGACGGTTTGAAAGTACATTACGGCGAATAACAAAATCGACTGAAAATTCTTGTCTCTTAGGGAATCAGTGCTGAAAGGATATGGACTGAACTTAAACGGATACTCATTGGTCGTTTAGCACCCGATGTGAATTTTTAAAAATTGTTCCGTGTTTACATCAAATTTTCAGGTAATGGAGTGTATGATGATAGAATGTGGCCTCTCAGAGGTATTGGGGTTGCCTCCCCCCGAAGAGTGTGATTTCGAACGATTCAGACAGGTATTCGAAGAGTGCAGATTTACCTAACTTGGTTTTTATGGTTTCTCAGGTATTTGATAGGCATTCGGGAAAACTGCAGTCGATGACTTGCTTGGCAGTTCTCGTGAAGGATCCACAAGCAGTTACGAAATTCCACAGATACATGAAGGTTGATAAGCTTGAGGGTTTACGTTGCGTTACAAAATATGTTTCTAGTGTTCTAATAATGAAAGTTACCTGGGAGAGTTTGTTTCAACCAAACTTGAAGAAGCCTCGAAGCATGCCGAGAATCTTGAGTGGTATCAGAAAACTATAAGTGAACTGAAGAAACCCAGTAGTGAAGGAAGTTAGTTTAATTAACTAGATTGATAACTCTTCCAAGTTTTCAAAACTAATGCTCACGACTTCACTGTCCAGTTATTACTCGCTTCGTTAGGCGAAGTTGGTATTGTTCAAGAGTTAGAAGATTGGCAGATGCCAGTGTTTCCTGTGAACGGTTCGATCTTTTGTTGATTAGAATGGTTTCTAAATATTCTTCCAGGATTTGACTTGATGCAAATGGGAGTTCCTAAAGGTCCAGCAATGAAAGAAGTGTTATCGGAGGCATACGACTATTGGCAATCGGTATTCCTTTTCCTGTGATTAGCTCTCATTTTTGATTTTCAGACGAAATGGTCTGTAGAGAAATCGGAATTGTTAGAAGAAGTGAAGCGAATTGCAATGAAGGTGAAAACAAAGAGAAAACGGTCGCCCAGTAGAGATCGGTCATCAAGTGAGGGTGTTCAAAAGAAAAAATGATTCAAAAACACGACCTTTTCTTTTGTTTTTTTAACCTTGTATTTCTGTTTCAAACAAGATATGTAATAAATTGACAGCTTCGAATCGGGACTATTTCCATCGTTCATGTGAAGCCAGGTGTACGTTGTCTCTTATTCGAGGATGAGGAGGAAGAAGGAAGCGGTTGATTACTTTCATTGTTTACCAAGAATCTAATTATACATTTGCCCCTGAGCATTGGAAGCCTTTTGGTGGAAGCGATGAGCGCATGAAATTTTATTGTGTGCTTTGTTGCATCAACTCCTTCCGGCTTGCGAGGTGAATAAGTTCAAACGACGAAACATAGCAGAAATTAAGTAATGAACAAGGAAAACGTGCTAAAATGAAAGATGAAAGGGTATGGGATGGGGTTAAGACTGCAAAAGGAATTAATTCTTTTAATGGAAAAGTAAACGTCATATCAAATGACGCACCGAGTTTCGTCCAAGCTTAAACTTACTGGCTATTCCTTTGTACCTTGGTTCGACGGACTGGGCTTTAGGATTTTGTTTTCCTAGAGCTGGTCGCAGGAAACTTATACTTGTTCGACTTTTTTTCTTTTCATTTATCTTCCATGACAGCTATGTTGTTGTTATGAGAAAGCTGATACACGATTCTGCTGCTATATTGCAGTCTTGGAGCACCACATGATTCGTTATCGCTTGTCTTCAGATTTTATTTGGCATTGGAACTAGTGATGATCTGCATTAACTCGCACAATAGTGGGACCATTTCGGAAGCAGGATCTTTTGAATTGCCCTTATAGATTGAAAAGAGAAATTGAAAAACCCTGAAAACATTGATGTTTTTCGCACATCAGTACAACGTAGGAACAGATGAGAAAGACTTCCATAAAACGTTGAAGAATATGAATAAGCTCTTTTTATTGCTTGGTCGTTTCTCGGCCACTGAAATGACATTCAAATGTGATTGAATGACGTCATTGTCGGCTTCTCCACGTCGTCTTCATCTTCAAGAATCGTAGCTTTTGGTCTTCCCGATTGCCTTGTTCCTCTATTTCGCTGTCTTTCGTTTACTGATGGTGGAGGAGCACCGAAGCATCTCTCATACATTTATTTTATTCATTTTATGTCTTCTTCATAAACCACATGTGTCGACAATCGTAACCGACAGCGCTTCCTTAATTGTTACCTTTTTGCAAAAAAACGATTAAAGATAGTAGATTCGTTTGCAAACGATGATGAAGTTTTTTCCTCCTCTTCCTGGAGTTTAAAACGTACTAATGGAACGTTTAGATAGAAATGATTTACACGCTAATTGTATAGAGAACGTTATTCCATCTCTTCTCCTTCTCTTTTGGGAGTTCTACATACATATGTTACTCAGTAGATCATCTACTTCTACGGATACTCTCATACTAAGAAACGCTTTCAATATTCTCTCTCAAGTGAGCCTTATGAAGGGATATTGCCATATGGTATATCCATTTTCTGGAAACATATTGCATCTAACAAATCGGATACCACAATCTCTCGTTTCGCTCAAAAGCTTTTTTCATCTTTCAACTATATTTTGTGCATTTCATATATATCAACGTTTTAACCTCACTATTCCTTTTACTTATAACTCTTTAGCAATTTATCTCTTGTGGTAATAGTAGTATTCTTGTGCTATGTGTAATTCTAAAAGCCCTCTGGAAAAGAAATAATGGGCTAGAGATAAGGTGGTAGGCGTGCAACAAGAAGTAGCAAGGGTAAATGAGGGAGTCTACAGCTTAGACTTACCACACCCAGAATGAGAAAGAGAAGAAAAATGAGAGAAAAGCAGAGAAAGTAGATGAGGAGCACAGAGAGAGAAAAAAAAGGAGACGGAGTGCAGGAGGGATCTTGCCTATTGATTTCCATCTGTTCTTTCTCCCGTTTGCTCTCTCTCTCATTCACTTTCCTTCCCTATTCCTCTAATGCCTCAGGCTATGTTGAGGTATACTCATGTGTCTGCTAGCAATGGCACATGAACAGCTTCAAGCAATCTCTTTCATTCTGTCTGCTTCTCTCACGCTTTACCTAATTTCTTTAAGTCTTTCTTGAAGTTCGATTCTCTTGGTATCTCACTCTCTACGATATCCATTGCAACTGTCTGAGCTAATACTAGCTCCGACGATCAAAAGTCCCACTTATTTCATGCAATCCACCCTTAAAAGAAACGACTATAAAGAGATACAGATCATAAAGCTCAAACGAGTGCAGTCTTTTGCCAGTTCGTTTCCTTTTTCAGATTTCTAATTTACATATATTCTGTCTCGATAGAGTATTTCCTTTGAACGATTTTTGTTTCCTTTATTCTATAACCTTTCGCATAGCCGATGCGTTTGGCTTAAATTTTGTTTGCCAACGTTAAGCTTCAAAACATCACTAGGATTATTTGGCAAAAATTATTTTGAACGTATTTTAATCAAATAATCCATTTTTCCTGTATCCAACTAACCATTTGTTCGATTGAAGCCTAATAGTCATCAAGAAGTCTGTTAGTAAATGGCAACAAACGAAAACTGAATTTGTATCGTGATTTCAGTCTACGAAAAGAAGCCATAAGCTGAAAACTTACTGACCTGTGTCATCATACGTTCTGCAGCGTGGGCATGGACGTGAATGTGCATATGTGTGTGTGTGTGTGTGTGTGTTGTTATCATCAACATGTGATTATCAACAACAGTGTCTAACATTCACTGTGAAGCTCTTTTAAGAACACATTCCATTTTTTGGTTTCATATTTCTGACAACATTTCGATCAAAATTTTTCTTATTTCCACGAATAATTTGTAGCTTTTATTCATGAAGCGGATTAGTTTTGCATTTTAAATCCAAATTACGGTTTTATATTATGTTATATCCGTGTATGAAGAGAGTAACAGAGAGAGAGATAGATATATAGAGAGAGAGGGAAGAAGAAAGAGAGAGAGAGAGAGAGAGAGAGAAATAGAAAAAAGAACTCTCTTGCACACAGACTCTTTTAATTTCAAATTTGTGTTCCTGTCCTCTAGTTTCATATGATGAGAGAAAACACATTTTTTCTTTGTATTCTCATTTTATCACCTTTCGTTCATTTATATTCTGTTTAAACATTATTTGAATATTTTCTTCTAATTCTTTTTTCTTTTTTTTTTTGATGAAAAAATTCAATTGAAAACTAAACTATTTGAGTACTTTTCATGATTATCGTGCTAGAATTTAGCATAAATAGTTATATGTACATAATTGATACAGATGCTGTTACAAAACATAAATAACTGAAAAAGGAAATAAGTTTTGTGGTTAAGTGGACTATTTGAAAAATATGAAAGTTTAATGAGAATGCAACCGCCTTTAATGTTTATTATAATCTAAAAATGAATGGTTGCTGCTTACTACTACGTTCACGTCATTCTCACGTATGCTAATTACACGTCATCAGATGTACGTTGATTGCATGCAATATCAAATTGGATCATTCATCTAATAACCAGTTAACAGACGATACTACGTGTCATATAAACAACCATATAGACATTCTAGATGTTCTCTTATAGTAACATTTTCTGAAAATGTTAAGATGAATGAGTCGTAAGGATCTACACTTCATTAGTAATGAAAATGAACTCATTCATGTTCTCAAATTACCGTCCACTGGTTCTTAATTTAGACGAAAAAATGCTTTCCTTCTTCTTCTTCTTCCAAATCTGTTTGATATGTGAAGCTTCGCAACCATTTCGAGTCATCATGAGCCAGCTCGGAACGTTCGTGTCAAAAGTTGACAGGAAAACATTTAAAAAAAATCATTCTATTCTCTCTTATTTTGAAAGATGTCAAGCTTGTTTATTTCACAGCTTATCATATGTGCGAACATTCAGTTCTCTTTTGATTTTTGAGCTTCTTCTCTCACCTCCATTCTATCTTCATTGCCTTGCTAAGTGTTAAGTAGGTTACCTAACACACTGGTTGAGGCAAAGCTCAGCTGCTTTTCCAATGCCAATCAGCCAGATTACGAACGTTCTGATATCTACAACTCCCGTAAACTTTAATGATAAGTTCAGATTTGTTTTAACAAAAACTTCTTCAAACACGTCTGTCATCGTTGACTCCACTTTGTCAAAGCAGCCGCCCATTGCCTACTTTACATCAAATCTTTGTCATCTTATTTTTTCTTATAAATATTAATATGAAAAAGATTATAATTCATAAAATGAATGTCTACTGTAACAGCAAATGTAATTATTCATTCAAATAACTCGTTTTGCTTTCATGGTCTTCGACAAGATGAGATTGCACAGGACTGTTTTCAAGCTTTATAGCTTCTACTACTCTTGTTCGTACCTGAAATGGAGTTTTGCACCTCGCTCTGTGTGCCTTTCAGTTCTCCTGCTCATTCTAATTCTCTCTCTCTCTCTGGCTTTCAATGCCTCTCCTTCTATTCTCCCTTCTGAACTCTTTCCCAGGTTCTTCCATTATTTTTTGTCGTTTTCTTGTCATTTCAGCTTTTTGCATCCATCGATTATATGCTTTTCCGGTTGTTGTCTTCAACTCTGCAACCGTTTTCCGCTTATGTCACACAAATAAAAGGGAAAAATGATCTTTTGTCATCTTATAAATCTTCAAAAAGGTTTTCTCTAGTTTCATTTGCCTCACGATTTCTCAGAAATAATTTTTTTTCAAATCAAAACAAAATTGAAATCGTTGCTCTTCATAATTTCCTGCAAACATTCGTTTCTCTCATCAACTTGCACGTCTTCATCATCATCTTCATCATTCTCTCTTTCTACCCTCACTTTCTTTCATATTTCAAAGGAAACCTCCATATATGGATGTATTTTTATTTAGTTTCCTTTTCGTAATTGTCTTTCTCTCTCTCTCTCTCTCCCTCTCTGGCTTACCCTCTCTTGTCGTAGCATTATAGAAAGAACGTTTGAAACTCAATATGCTTTTTAAAATGTAATCAATAACCAGCTTGAGCTGAATGATCGAAAAGACAAAGTTTCATTTATAATTTGAATACAGTTTGTTATTACTCAACTATATTAATACTTCAATCCTTTTTTGGGATTCATATAACTGAGATTCTGAATTTCATTTAGCTAATAGACTGAATGAATTGGAATTCTTTAAATATTCACTTATTTGCTGCCTTCTCTTTACATTTAATCATTGAATTTTTAATAATTGAATGGAAAAAAACAATTTTTGAAATTCACAAAACGTCTGAGAACTTCTCATTCTTCATCATCACTTCAACGAAACTTTCTAAAATCATCCTTCATAGCTCATTCTTTCTTAAGTTACATCTTCTGTGGCAGTTTCGAAAGATAATGATGAAACGAGAGAAAGAGAGCATACTAGATACTTTTATATAAAAATAATGGAAAATAAAAGAAATAGTGGGAGGGTGCAACTCAGATGTCATGAGGAAATCACAAAAAGAGAGAAGTAGAGAGGCAGAAAGAGAGGTTTCTCAGTGCTTCTCCATGATTGCCTATTCATGGATGAGATTGAGTCTTTCCCATCCATTCATTTCCTTAACCCTCTCTGCTCTTTTCATTTAAAACTTTTTTTTCGTTCATTTTTATCACAAACTATTATCTATCATCATATGGGACTTAAAACAAAGCTAGTTTTACCAGCGAAAGTGCTTTCAGATAATATTTTTTTCCATATTTTTGTTCCCACACTCTCAGTTGTTTGTCCGAATTAGCATAAATGAATACACGTCAATGTACGTGGAAAGCTTCTTGTTCATCTTCATCTTCATCTGCTCCATTCTCGTCATCCTTCATTCAGTTCATTTGACTTGTAGTGAGCGTTTGCATTCCTTGAAATATACCAAAAGTATATTTTTCCTTAAAATATCTTAGTGTATCTTATAATTAATTCATTATGATGCACTAAAGATGCAATATCAACATCGATGAACAGACGAAAATGAAATGGAAACTACCGATTGGATGCTTTCAGTTTCATTCGCTTCATTCGCTTCCTAACCTACTGCATCCTCTTTCATATATATTTTTTTCCTGGATACCTATGTGTGTGCTCGTATTCAGCTTATTTGACACTAAATAGATTAAGTCTAGATTGCTATAGCGACGGTTACTTTACCAAAAGGAAAAAAAGGCAAAAAAAGGGGAAGTGTGTATGTGAAGGACCTCCTCTATCACACAGCCCACACACACACAGCCCATTTGGCAACTCACTCATATTCCTCTCTCAATCAGTTTTCGTTCGCAGTGATTTTTCATTAACTCAACCTTTATCAAAATATAGTTCATCTCAATGGGTGGTTAATATAATTAATGCTGTTTTTCAATAGATGTCCATGTTTAATTCCATTTTCCTAAGTAATTTATTCAAGTTTTATTCTTTTGGAAACAAAAGAATAGCCTCTTAGCCCATGTACACGCTTTTGGACAATTATTTTCAACAAAGAATTGCTAAGACATCAAAAAAAAGATGGAGACAAGCATTAAAAATTCGCTGTCTGCTCTTAATTTGAATGAGGAGGCAAAAATGCTTTTTTTTTCAATGTCAGAGTTTGTGATGAAGATTTCCTGCCTGCCTCCCTCCCTCCCCTCACGAATTAGTTGAACACAAAAAGAAGGAGGAGTAGAAGTCGTTCCTCAAAATGTTCGTCTCTCCCTTTCCTTTCCATAGATCCATTCGTAGCTATGTTCAGCTGTCGTGCTACAGTTGTTTTTGATTTTAGCTTCTAATTAGATTATTAACTAACACTTCCCTTCATATAGTCATGTTAGAATCATATTGAATAGGAATTCTGTTTCTTCTGAAACAATATGAGACGTCAAACTTCTGTTCTTTGAGGGAAATATATTTTGTATTTTCCGCTAACTTTCACTGAAAGTTTTTTGTTTTCTAACATCTGAAGTTCGAAACGAGAAAATGAAATGTTGTGTTGAAAAAGTATTTTGAACTTGTGGCTGTGTGGGATGTTTCCATAATAATCGTCTGTACGTTATCGTTTGTTTTCTTTCTCCCCCCTCTCCCTCTCTCTCTCTCTCTCCCTCCCTCTCTCTTTCTTTTTTTTCGGATATTATTAGGGAAGTTTTAATTTGCGGCTATTAAAGTGCCTCTGGCCATTTTGGCTCGGATTTAGAAAAAGCTGTTTCATTTATTTATTAGCTTTCCCGAACTGCTTCAACATTAGTTCTAACAGCTGAATTTGTAAATGAGGGTAGAAAAATGAAATAAAAAGAAGAAAATGAAAGCAAATGAACACATTGCTGCAGCGCATCTTACTGCCATCATCCATTGCAGCTTTTCAAACTTCTCCATCAACCCAACCTGATTCCTGCTCCTCTCCTTCTCCGAGACACTCCTTCAAAAACCCTAATTCTCTATTTCTTTCTCAATTAATCATATTTTCGAGTTAAAAATGTTAAAAACAATTCATTTTCAAATTCTTTTTCCACGTTAAGCACGAAGTGTATTTCCTGTTGGAAGCGATTATTAGATTAAATTGGTTAAACGTCATACCTCACAAATTTCATTTTTGAAATACTTTTTTTCACACGAAAAACTTCTTTCGATATTTAAAACAAAACACTTGTAACTCTCTTTTCAACTTTCCTTCTACTTCATTCTTCTCTTTGTGTTCTTTCTTAAAACGTTGCGTGATGTACTTCTCTCCTTATT
This sequence comes from Auanema sp. JU1783, assembly GCA_943334845.2. Taxonomy (NCBI): domain Eukaryota; kingdom Metazoa; phylum Nematoda; class Chromadorea; order Rhabditida; family Rhabditidae; genus Auanema; species Auanema sp. JU1783. The sequence goes on along the minus strand of CALQYR020007214.1, from coordinate 730,895 downwards.
CTTTGTTGGACCTCTCTCTCTTCTTCTCTCTTCTACGTTACTACTTTCTGCTTTTATACAACTTTAATTCTTCATTCCAGATACGCTCTGAACTCATTAAGCTGGTACTACAAGCGCGATTGGGGTGAGGATTGAGTTTAGAATCCTCTATCCCCATCATTGATACCGTTCGCTGTTCCTGTAAAGGAGCGCGAAGGTTTCGACACGTATTGCACGTGTTGGACGGGGTGCGCATGGCGCGCGCCCCGCCCTTCTGGTTGATTCTCCTTTCCCTCGTACCAGGTAATTGAAGAAATTCTTAAACAGTAGTGATGTTACAGCTCTAGTGTCACATTGCATGCTAATCCTCATTCTAGTCCCTTCTTGTCAATAAGTTAAAATTTTTTTCCAGGAAGCTTAGCAATCGGTTGTTTCGTTTGTAGCTCTTTTGATGGAGAAAATAAAGCTTGTGAGGATCCATTCAATTCCACATTGGAGAATAATAGCAAAGTAAGTTATGTTTTCTGAACTACCAATTCATTTAGTATTATAGGAGAGAGAAGCTGGTTCGGTAGCCAATTATCATCATCCATGTTGGGCTTTCAAGAAAGGACGAAAAGGTTTATTTCCTGCTGATCATTGTATTAAAATAAATGGATATCGAGGTATCATATTCGCAGCAATGCTCTCTCAATAATCTTTCTGTTCGTATTTCAGCAGAAAACTCTTCCAAAACTATGATAATTCGCACTTGTGCTCTGGATTCAGGCACTTTGACTGCTGATACAGGTACTGTACACGTTATTTAATGAAAATCCACACGTGACTACAAACATCAAACGTTATTTTTCATTTCGCAGTCCTCAGAGTCGGTTGTGTTTGATCGTTCTCATACTCATACTTGAACAGTCAAATTAAAAGAGAAAAAATGGCTACAAAAAGCTTGTTACTCAAAATGAAAATGCATATTACAATAATAAAATATTAAGAAAAAAAAACATATTTTATTCTTTTGCAGAAATCGTGCGTATCAGTCATTGCGGGCATTTCAAATACGAGGGTCATCATTACTCTGGCTGTGTGCAAGCCTGTGATACCGATGGCTGTAATCCAGCTGTTCGTTTACCATATATAGCCAGCATATACCTGCTGCCAATCCTATATTTTGTATTCCATTTATAGTATTCTATATATGCATATATATATACTTATATATATATATATACTGTAATAATAAAATGATGTTCTAGCTCTGATCGATCATCCAGTTAAGCCTAATTGAGAAAAACAAAAAAGTTTCCACTAACTAAGCTCAAATTATATCGTTTTTGGATGAATTCCATAAAACATGATTTGTTCCCGTTTGCTGATCTTCCGAATTTCATTTTTGTCAAAGCTTTCTTGTGCATTCATTCTTTATCTTAACCAATTACCATCACTATCACCCACTTGTGCACCATAACCATATTCCCATCTGATATGTATAAGCCTATATGATTCAGATTTTAAACAACAACACACAAAAAAAGAATTCGTTTTGTTAATACATTATGTGATAGTTTTATGAGATTTTTATGAAGTTTAAATCGTTTAGATTTTAAAAATCTTTTAAACTATGTGTAATATTAATAAAATTCTATTTGCATAAATGTTTTTATTGGACAAGCCATATGATAGGTTGAGGTTGATGTGTCGTTCTCGCTTTCCATACTCTTTTCGCATACTTTAAGCGTCTCATGCGTATGTTTTATAACCAACTTTATTTCCCTCCATTTTTATATATATTGAACCTCTCTATCTCATTCCCTCTCTCTCTGTCAAAACTTCGCCAAAAAACAAAATGCAATTGACGATTTTTGCATTCTCGTCAGCCATTGTTCTGAATGTTTTGCACACGATTCTGAAGAATTTTTTCAGATCTTCATCATCAAAGTTTCAAACTTTTTTTTCGGCACAAAGACAGGATATTGGTATGTTGTTTTCAATAGAAATGAATCAAATGAAAGAAAGGAAAAATGGCTCTTCCTCATCCATGCCTTCCCTTCCTTGTTCTCTATCTTCGTCTTCATTTCGTCGTTTTTGTCTTCATCTTCTCCCCTTCGTTTCCATCTTCATCTCTCTCTCTCTTTGTCTTCTTCTTTTTTTTCTTTTTTCGCTGCTGCTGCTGCCTCTCTTTCGCCTTCATTTTTTAATATTTTTAATTCCGCCTCATGTTCGTTTTTCTTCTTCCCAAACTGAACAAAGTCATTTATTTATTTTTTCTCCTCCATCCAAATCTTTCTTTCCTTTTTCTTCTCTCTTAAATTCCCTATTTTCTCTATTCAACGGCCTTATTTTTGCCCTTTTGTTATTCTCTTTCTGCTTTTGGCCTCCGTCCAAATGATGTAGGCGTGTCTGATCATGTGCTGGGTTGTTGTCAACTTCGTTCTCTCAATCGTTCGCTATGTTTCAGCCAACATCTGACTTTCTTTTCGAAATAGCTTGTTGAGGTTTTTTTTTTCTCTCTTTTTGTTTCTCTTGTTTGTTGCAATAGATGATCCGAACTGATTGGTCAGATGGCACGTTGTCACATGTTGAACTGTTAACTTGTAATTTCGAAGGCATTTCTGTTAACATTCTTCCGTTTTCATTGCATTTTCTTTGAAGTTGAGAGAGTCAATAGAGTGGTTGAAAAACATGTTTTTCAAAGGTTTCTCCAAACGAAATATCTTAACAAAAAAAAAACATTTTTTTTTCGGAAAATACGAGAAGTAAGTGATGCATCGTCTTCTTTCATGATAAGAAATCTGCCCAATATTCCACATAAACATTCTGCCGGATTAGGAGAAGTAGAGAGAGCATAGAAATAGCATTGTGGGAAAGAGAGGTACTAGAGAAACCATGTGTCAGGTGGAAGAGAAAGGGAGGAGTCACGAGGTTTCCATCTGTTTTTCTACCGACACTTCATGTTCTATTTACTCTCTCGCTCTGTCTATGTGATGATTGCTACTGCCATTTCAATCTCTGTATGTTCAGTTCATAATCTTTAATTTTCTTATACATTTTTATTCATTCAAACTTTAAGCTTAGCAGCTTTACTCCATTCTACTATTTGCGCTTCTCAGCAGTTAATTCGAAATGACTCCTTTGGCTTCATTTGCTCGTCTTTTCTCCGAATCGTTACGGTTCTCTCCCAATCCTTTCTTCACAACGTCATATTCCTTGTTCTTTCTCGTGTTCGTGGACGTGAATGTTCTTTGTAAACTTTTTCCGGAAAAAAAATACTCATGAACTTCCGGAGGTTACAGAACTGCGTCGCGAACTGATACTACTACTGAATAGGATGAACGTCGGTCCAGGTTACATCCACGAACTCGATATTATGAATCCTGTCGGACCTATCGATTCTGGAGATGAAAAGCCCGTACGAAAGTCATCCAACCAACATCATCCAACTTATCTGACAATGATCAAGGTTTACTCGGAAATCTTCCAATTTTACATTTTTGATATTTAAGAGTGCAATTCTGGCTTTGAATGATACTAAAGGAGCTAGCAAAGCAGCTATTCTTAAGTACATTGCTCGAAATTACGAGCTTGGTGAGAATCTTCCAGTGGTAATAGAGACTTTCATCAATTTTATATTCTCTTCTTTTTTTAGATCAATACTCACATCCGCAATGCTCTGAAGAAAGGTTTGGATAATGGAGAAGTCAAACAGGTAGCATTGCCATAAACTTCGGATTGTTTGGAATCACATATTCAGACTAAGGGCCATGGAGCTTCTGGAAGCTTCACTGTCGCTCCAGCTCATAACATGAAGAAAAAGGTCGAGAAGCCTAAAGCTAAGGCTAAGGCTAAGACTGTTAAGGCACCTAAGAAGGCCGTCAAGGTATGAACGGCTTGGCTGATGGAAACAAGTTTATTATTTCTAGAAAACTGCCAAGAAAATGCCTACCAAGGCAGCAAAGGCTCCAAAGGCTAAGAAGACAGCCAAGAAAGCTTCAGTTAAGAAAACAACTCTCGACAAGAAATCTAAGAAGATCTCCAAAAAGCCCAAGGCTAAAGTGGCGAAGAAGACTGGAAAGGTCGCCAAGAAAGCTTAAGAAGCTGTTAACGTCTACTTAAGAAGATTACTGATGTAACAGTTGTTTTTGTACATAGTTGTATAGTTGGTTCGGTTTCCGGTTTATACTAAGCATTTGCGTAGAATTTTGTTCTTTGTAATTCTTTTTTTGTTTGAAATGTTGATGTTGCGGGATGACATCCATTTTTGGAATAGCAAATCCATAGAGTCTCCCACCTTTGGCAGCCACGCCAAAACTTGATTTTCAGAATTGATGAAGAAAAACTCTGAAAGTTGTACAAATATACCTCTGCATATTTATTTGTTCAAAAAATGTTTTTTGCTTTTAACTTTGAATAAATGAGATCAAAAGCACAATGAGATCAGTACCTGTAGCATAAACTATCACTGAGAGTCTACCGATATAATTGTAGAAGAAATAGTATTAAAAGATAAGGAATTTCTAATTCTAACCCAGGAAAATCTCAAATTCTCGACTCTATCAGCTTTAATATTTCATCGGCTACTAGACGGTGACCTAATGCATTTGGATGGAATGCTCCCGACTGTGATCCTTGCATTCGCGATGACTCGTCAAGTGATCTGTACAGTACCAATCATGTGATTTATACTACGAATAGTGAAACTACCTTATGGCTGATATACTGGAACACACTCCACGACTTGCAAATATTGATGGAATCGACTCTACGACCGTCCAGCCGAACTCTAAGCCTTTCCGCAACAGCAGCCGATTGAGTCTTTGAAAGAACTGTCTCTCAGCTTCAGCTAGTCTGTTTGTTGTAATCTGATAATCATACTTTTAGATTTCTTTTTTCAAAGTTACTTGTTTACCTTTCTGAACTGCTCACAACTTGCGTCGATCACTTCCTGTTCGTTTCGAGTAATATCATAATATAACGGTAGAACAACCCTTTTAGTACCAATAGCCCGTAAACGAGATGAAATTTGGTCTAATAGATGAGCAACAAAAAAAAATCTGGAAACAATTGTTTTAAAAGAACGTGTTCTCATACTGCTATCACCTCATATCAAATGATTTAACTTCTCTCTCTTTTTTCTGTTTCTGCAGAGAATGTAGTACTTCAGCAAAGCCAATGTCATTCCCTCCAACAGTCATGAGTACTAAATCAGGACCTCGACCTCTGATATAAGGGTAAGATTATGATTTCGAAAAGAAATCATACCTCGCATTGCTCATTTTTTCTATTGCTTCCAATTGGCTCAATTGGCCATTTCCGGGTTTCAGAATACCCCGATCAGCTGATGCGCCTGAGCAAGCTAAGAAAGTTAAGTAGACTGATTGTGCTGTTTTTCTTTTCGCAACATCGTCGGCAACGAGCCAGCCAAACGAATGCCTCGATCTCCTGCACGTATCTGAAACAATTTATCTTTTCTTTAACGAAAATGAAAGAACTATTTCTAAGAAGTTTACAATTGCTTGTTAGAAAAACATCAAAGTATGTCCGCTTGTTTTTAGCTTCACCATCAGAAAAAAGAAGCCGTTGTGATTACGATAACTCATTACTATCATCAGGCTTATTTGAAATGAAGAAAAAAACATTTCAAACACTTCCAATAATGTTTGTTATTAATATGCAAAATACCGTACCGTCTATCCATTTCGCAGGTGCAGTCAATTCAGCAGGTGTATCTGGGTTTCCTTCTCCAGAAGCAAATGAATCTCCAATAACAACAATCCACGTTGATTCTCGTCGAGCATCAACTGATCCTGTCCCGGTAATACTTCCATTCGAATGTCGAACTCGTAGTGTGCATTGATACTCATCCTGAAAATGGGAATAATAAGGACAGAGTTGTGTACATGCAATAGAAAACACAACCGCTTCTATCAATTCTCGTAAAAGAAATGAAAACATCGTACGTGAACACGACGTGGCCGTGTTTATCACGTGAAAATGACGTGTGAATGTTGATATTCTTATCTTCATTTGTTGAAACAGTTCATAAAACCTCCACTCACGTCGGTGATTAAATTAAATTGAGCAGAGCATTGAGATCCATTTCGAGCTTGTACAACAACACCATGTCGAAGGAGTTGCCATTCGAATGTGAAGTTTTGATTGTCATTCACTTCGTGACATACAGTAAAGACAGTACTACCAAAGTTCCGATAGAACTCCGATACACTATTCAACTGCAAAATGCCATCACTTGTATTATCCGGCGATGACATATACCGAACATCGAAGACATGAGTATTGGGCCGTATCTGAAAGAGTTAATCCATTTAGAAGAAAACCATGAAAAGCAAACATACAGTGGAATCCCACAAATAAATCATAGATGATGGCCAGTTGTTAATCAGTTGGAAGAAAAAAAGAAAAGATTCCGTTCCCAGCATAGCATGAATTTTCTGAAATGATTCAGCTATCTATGGTGAAAGGAGATAAAATGGAATAATTGTTATAATTTATCGGAATTATTCAATAAAAACATAGACAACAAAGACCACCCTAGCTGAAAATATATCTTATCACTCAGATGTGCTGATTATTGTAAGTGGTTTTGAGATGGAGATGATATACCAACTTTAAGAGAGGTCATTCAAAAATATTTATACTAAAAGAAGAATACGTCAAATGAGATAAAGTAGACGATAAGGAAAGACTTACAGTTCTTTCAAACTGTGGAATTTGAACGAACACCATTTGTGACTGCAAAAAAAACAGACAGAGAGAATGGCGAAAGACTACCCAACACACTTTCTACTTACTCAACTCAGATTATAACTTCAAATATCATATCATACACACAAATCGTTGTAACTATCACACAATATTATAAACTCACTCTTACAAAGTCTCACATCACCAACCAGCAGGAGCGCTTGCGGTGGGTTGGACCACGGCGGCCACATCAAAGGAGCCGCCTCGAGACCAGAGCGGTAGGGCTGGCGCCATGAGAGACATGTCGCCCTCAGCTCTTCATACTCATTCTTCTTGCCATCTTTTCGGATTGTCTTCTTCTTTTTCTTTTGCTTGTCCTTGTGAGCTTCGGACGTCTAGTTCTTTTCTATCTATTAGAAAAGAAGTTGTTTGATGACTTCTGTTTCAGTCGGAAAAAGCTAAAAGGTCCCAGACTGCCGAACTCGTTTATCAACTCAATCCGCCAGCAACTTCATCACGTGCCAAAAGCTCAGAAAAAGCAAGGATGTGACTATTATCCTTTCGAACCATATTTCGCTCCCCTAATATGTAAAAATTCAATTCCTTAAGTCACTGATGCGTGGTGAAACAATAACATGGAAGAAGCAAACAGATAAAAATCAAATGAACAAGGACACATTTTTAATTTCTATATGCTATCTCTTGAAAATAAAAATTCGGCAATTAATACAAACTAATTTGAAAATGATGAAATGAACTACCTGAAGTTGAGCGCTCAGCTTATTTTTAGATGCTCAGACTCCCGTTTCCAGATTATTGCGAAGATGTCGAGAATTCAATTCCGAAATTATGGCTTGGAAAATTATATTAGAAGATCTGATGATGAGACGAGAATTGATGTAACCGGCTGGTAGACAAGCCGCCTGTCTTATGCTCAAAGACATACTTCTTCATTCATCCATTCTCTCCAACCACCCGACCAACCAACCCAGTCTTTAAATCTTCAAAGGGCGCCGCCTTTTCTAATTGTAAATTATTGTCGGCGTTTCCAAAACATCCAAATACAAGCTGTAAATCAGCATATAACTTCGATATGAATATGGCTTAATAGCCTCAGGCGAACCGTTCCCTATTATGATGTTTACAAGAGCAACATGTGAGTCTTTTAGAGTATTTAAAAGCTGCAATATAAGGAGGATATGAAATACTCGTAGAACTGGCTCTTAAAATTTTATAACTGCCATAAGTAAACGATCAAACGAAAGCCATAATATCTAATACTTTATCAGTCCCTACACACATACAAGCAACATTAAAATAAAATCTGTTATTCAATTAACATGCATGTTCAAAAAAAAATTATTTTGTCATTTTACTAAATTCATGCATTTCCTTCTCAGTGAGGACTTTATAGTAGGTGGCCATTGCTATCTCCTGAACAAAGCAACTATAAAGTATGATATGACATTTACTCACCTTTTCGATTTGAGCCTTGAGTAACATATCCGATAAAGCAATGCCATTTGGAGTAATAACATATTCATTATCATCAATGGCACTGTGCAAACCAGAGAATGTATCTCTCGGTTTGAGTACTCTGGATTCGCGCTTCGCACTTCCTGAAAGGTATTTATAATGAATTTGTGCAACATGCAACACTCACTTGGTGAGGAAATACGACTAACATGACGTGGAGGGGTTTCAAAAACTGAAAAAGTATTTTTGTACATGAGAAAGAACTCAAATCAAACTTCGAACACTTGCTCTTTTACGGTCCGACCTACGTAAACGAACAGGAGATATTTTTGTCACAGTGCTTACGTGATCATCAGCTTTCTTGAACATTACTCCGCTTTTGCGTTCTGGTGATACACCTGAGACAGAACTGGGCTAAGTCAACGTCAAGCAACTTACTATCAGCTCTTATTGAGCAACAATCATCAACAGTGAAAGTCTGGCGAATAGCTCCACGATCACGCAACTTATTGAAAACATCGAAATCATTCGATATCTCAGATTCTGCTTCACCTTCTAAATAAACTAAGAACGTTTGAAAAACTAGCAAATTTTACCCTGTCTGGTTAATATGGGGATTTCATTTGAAGGACTCGATGTTTCAGAACAAGGGCGTAACGCTTTGCGCTGAGTTTTTTTTAGAATAGGTGTACTTTCTCGGCTTCCTCTTGGTGGAGATCGGGCCAAAAACTGTAAGTGAGAAATTGGATTAAAAAAAACTCAGAAAAAACTACGTTCTCAGGCATAATGGGATCAGTGGAGAAACTATCTGGAATATTGAAGAATGAGGAATGCAGTGGAACGGTTCTCTGACCTTCCGCAACTGGATAGAAAACGGTTTCCGTTACATCAAGAGCTTCAAAATCATCTGTCTATAAAGAGTAGAGAGTTAAATAAAATATACTCCAAAAAACCTCATCATCAACTTCATCACCAGCCGTATCCACAATAGTCCAATCGTATTCTGTTTTACTAGGCACTATCGGAAAATATTAAGAAAACAAAGATATGATTCTTACCTAGATCTATGAGAGACTCATACATGGCAGAAAACTCTTCCTTCTTGTATTGGATGGTTCTCAGTAGTAGGATGTCTCCTTTGGTTAACCAATTAGTGTTTCTAACATTCACAAAATTTGTGAAATTCTCCTGAAATTATATCTCTTTAATAAGAAACTTCATAAATTCAGCAAACCAGTGAGTGGCTTATCATTTGGGGAACAAGTATTTTTTTAAAGAAAAAGGCTGTTTTTCCCATAGCCCATTCATGTCTTCGAGCACAGCACTCGTTGAATATCTTTTCGGCATCATTGTCCGACAGTTCATATAAACTTGTATGACTGAAGTCTAAAAATAAAACCTAGCAATAATGACTACTCTACGAACTTACCCAGAGACAGATCAATGCCATTTTCTGCTTCATCATGTCGCCTTGGCAAGAGGTGATCTTTCAATAAATTTGCGACTTCAAAAGCCTCTTCTCCTTTACAAGAGAACGACATAATTTTATATATATTAGGAATTAAAACAGCTGAAGCGAATTTGCATACACAAGGGAATTCACTTTTTTGAATTTGAGATTTTGAAATTAGTGAGATCTGCAGTTACGAATTCAAATCGTGAGAAATGTATTTTGTTTACGGTAAGCGTTAATGCAGCATCAAATCTTGAAACTACCTATAATTAAGGGCTTTTTACCATCATATCTTATTTTTTTTCTTTTTTTTACAACCTTTTACTAACATTCTATCAACAAACTATTTTTTATGAAGCCCACAGCAGAACTAGTAAGATGTAGAAATCAGTCTGCAGTCTATTGTGTCATCTGTATTACGAAAGATTACTCAGCTTTTACTGCTCATTTGCATATTTCGTTTGTCACCAGGCTCCTTTATCTATTCGATTTTTTATTTTGTTACAATCATGTGATACCTTTGCCAAAATTGTTTTTTTTTAAAGGACCACCTTTTAGAAAAACGGCTTTCCCTGATTTACGTTGCCCGGTAGTTCTTGCCGCCTTAAAGTTATCGTTTCCATGAAATAAAGGAAAGTGGGATTTGTTACAGAATAAGACTTTCACTATTTTTTTGGGATTTTAAACACGCGGATGAATAATTTTTCGATGAGCTTTTGCCATAAGTCTTCGTGTGTACTCTTAGTTCAACCCAGCCACTTACACAGCTTCCTTCTATATGCCTGCTCTGATTCAAAAAATAATTAAAATTATTGTCATTAATACAGGTAGTTGTTGCAATTCATTATCGGAACGATTCTGCAAGCAATGGTCAAAGGGATATTTTCAATGTCGATGGCATACGTTGTGGTGACGGTCGCCATGACAACAACTCTGATGGTTTTGTAAGGGTGAGCTTTCGCTAACATACTTTCTCTTGACCTTGCGATTACACGTTGTAATTTCATATTTTATTCTTTTAGATTTCTATAATTTTAATTTATAGGTAAAGAATGGAGGATCCTGAGGAGTTGTTCATGGATAAAGATCAACCTATAAGCGAGTTGCGAAGGAATAAGTTTTTGAAAAATACTTCAAAGAAGTACCCAAGGAGTAAAGGATATCGTTTCTTGCTTTATGACGATGAATTCCAAACTAAGCTGAAAGATTTCCGAGATCAATTCGGTAGAATGAGATCGAAACATCGCAAGACGTTAGAAGAGTTATCTTTAAAAATTAATTCTTTGGAAAGAAGACTGAGTAACGCCAGGTCAGCAAGAGTAAGCATGTTTTTATAATATCCCTCATCAACCTAAGATTTACAGGATGCTTATATAGATTATCTGAGACTAAAATACCCTTTATGGAAACCCATGATATCTTCCTATGCTGGTGTGCCTCGCAAAGAAGTATTATTTAACGACGAAAACTGTTGAATTATTTTATGTGATCTAGGAACCTTCGAACCCATTGGAATGTATCTGGGAGAGTGTCATGACTCGCAATGGAAACCCTCCTCACAGTAATAACCCGATGTTCAACTGTTATCAAACTCAGAAAGAAGTACAAGAGCTGGCAACTCAAATGAGGGAACTTCAACTGAGATTGGCTCATTCTAATACTTCAAGCTATCCTAAATCATCCGGTAATTTTTCAATTTCGTTTCGACTAGTTCGTGGTTTTAGAAGCTGTGCCTGCTTTTCACAATAATCATGTGCCTCCCAACTTCTATGCTTACGAACAAAGTTTGAAATATCCACCTATGGCCAATATGCACGACTCGCCGGAGAGTAAAGACGATCATCTGTTGAATGGTAAGAACTATTCAGAAACCATACTAATGCTTACTTAAAGAAATGTCTGTCCCTCGACAAAATCGTGAACCAATCGTTGGTCAACGTACTGACCCGATCATACACAACATAGAGAAGGAAACAAAACACGAAGAAATTATTCAAGAACGAGTGGTAACGTTTCCTTCGGTCGCAGTAGAAAAAACAGTTGATGCTCCTCAAGTTGTTCAAAACCAACAAAACAATCGAAGTGACAACCTCATATCATTTCTTTACAAAATCATTTTCATTTCAGATAATGTCCGTAATTCCAATTCACAAATTATGAATTTGCTCTCAAAGAAAGTTGAAACTAGTGATGACAGTGATGACGATATTGATAAAGGCACTAGTCATCCTGTCGACAATAGGAAACCGCCTAATCAATCCGAGTATGTATCTCTTATTCATTCGGAACTTACAAATGCATCTTCCAGACCAGACAAACCAGCGGATACGAAAGGATCTTTATCAATGTATTTGAAGAAAATAGCTGATAATGACAGTTCAAGTAGTGATGATATCTTTGCTCCCGTCAAAAGACTAGGAAGGATGGACAGTGATTCTGACTTCTTTGGATAGATGATTTATGAATAAATTTTGAAATAGAAATCTTAATGTTGATCAACTTCTGTAATTGAAGTAAAATCCGAATTTACATTCGGAGAAGTCGAACATCTGATTCACTGTTTCTTCTTTTAAAAGTTCTCTAACCGAATTCAGTCCAGAACAGTGCAAGGTCGGAACAATGAAGAACGGAAAACAGAATGACAGAAATCAATCGAAAGAAGATCGCGCGAGGAGCAATCTTGCAGATATTGTTGTTGATGAAGCTTCAATGTTATTAAAAAAAGAATTTCCCTTCAGCTTCTGCTTCTACGTCTTCCACTACTTCATGCTTAGTGGGCGTGGCCTATATAGTTTTGCATGCTGTTTACTAAACGTTAGTTAAGCAACGGCGTCATAATTTTTTGAATGCTAGTTTTTTGAATGATTCCTTTTCGAATTAAGTAATCGTTTGCTTCTTGTTCGGTGCAATTCTCCATTTCTTCAATTCTCTCTGTCATAAATAGTTTTTATTCCAGAAAAACGTATTCCTTAGCATTGTAGGTAGTGAATATGGAGTCAGAAAGAGCTAGCACCAGTCACTCGAGAAAAAGATCCCGAAGATCAGACTCCAGGCGTACAAAGAGAGAAAGAGAAGAGAAGCGAGAAGAATCAGACGAGGATGGAGAAGTGAGGGAGCCACCGAAGCCAAAAATACTCTCCGCTCGTGAATTGGAGCGTCAGAGACTTATTGAGGAAGAACTGATCGTAAGCCAACAACTACAGTTAGGGTCTATCATTACTATTCAGAAAGAAAAAGAAGAGGAAGGAGATGAGCCTGTTTGGTCCATGAAAAGAGCCCAAGAAGAAAAACCTAGCAGAGTCTGCCCATACTTAGATACAATTGACCGGTATGAACGTTAGGCTTCAAAAAAACCTTTTTTGTTAATCTTTGCAGATCCGTGTTGGACTTTGATTTCGAAAAGTTATGCTCGGTATCATTATCACATCTGAATGTATATGCTTGTTTGATTTGTGGAAAATATTTTCAAGTGAGTTTTCTTCTATATCCATTCACGAATTGTTCTTTTTGTCTTCAGGGTCGAGGAACAAACACCCATGCTTATACCCATTCCTTGGACACCGATCATAGAGTGTTCATGAATTTGCAAACGTTGAAGTTCTTCTGTTTACCAGATAATTATGAGGTTCAAGACCCTTCTCTGGATGATATCAAAGTAATTTTTTTCGACTTGATCTGAAATATACTTCAATTCAGTACGTACTCCAACCCACATATACAAAAGATTTGATTGCAAGTCTCGACAAACAGACACGTATGGCTAGAGCTTATGATGACAGCACATACTATCCTGGAGTTGTTGGATTGAATAACATCAAGGCTAACGATTACTGTAACGTTATTTTCTCCGTATGTGTTTTGATTGCCCGTCAAGATTCAGTAAAAGATTTTTGTAGGCACTAGCTCAAGTCAGCCCGCTTCGCAACTATTTCTTACAAGAGGAAAATTATGCCAAAATAAAGAGACCTCCTGGAGATATTCTTTCTGAGCTACCAAAACGTTTCGGAGAGCTTATAAGGTTTGCAACCTGTATTTATAGTATTAAAAATGTTTTTTTTTCAGAAAAATCTGGAACCCGAAAGCTTTTAGAAAGCATGTATCCCCTCATGAAATGCTTCAGGCCACTGTTCTGTGTTCTGAAAAAAAGTTCCAGTTTACAAAACAAAGTAAGATATTACCGTTCCATGCACTGTTAGTTATGCTGAGTTTAGGTGATGCTGCTGATTTTATGAACTTCTTATTGAATACGCTACACACAGCCTTGAATGGAAATAACAAAACGAACTCTTCAATAGTTTACAAGTCAGAACATCCAGTTAAACATGAAATCACTCAGTAACTTCAGAGCTTTCCGTGGTCGAATGCGTCAGTATTCCAGAAAAGTGATGCCAACAGAAGCTACTGAGGAAGAACGTCGTCAGTTACTCATTCTTCCTGAGTATCAAGGTTACACTTTTTATTTTTCTCATTACTTCTTTTTTTCTGTTTAGAAACTGTAAAAGAAATTCCCTTCTTGTATTTAACATTGGATCTTCCACCAGCTCCTTTGTATCGTGATCAACAATTGGAGAACATTATCCCTCAAGTGCCGCTTCATGTTCTTCTCGGCAAGTTCAATGGTATTTTGGAAAGGGTGAGTTCCTGATTGTCTTTGTTGGTCATAATCTAGTTTGTAGGAGTACAAGACTTACAAGGAGAATATAATGAAAAGGTTCGAGTTGCTGCGACTACCAGAGTATTTGATAATCACTTATAAGCGATTCAATAAGAACCAGTGGTTCGTAGAGAAGAACCCAACAATTGTTAATTTCCCAATCAGGTAAGATAGCTTTCTTATAGACATGTAATATCATGTCGTTCAGTAACGTTGACTTGTATGATTGTCTTGCACCTGAGGCACAACAGTCACATAAATACACAACATATGATCTGGTAGCTAACATAGTTCATGAAGGAACTCCCGAAGAAGGAAGTTACCGTGTACAGCTTGTGCATCAAGTAAGCTTAATGAATCCAAGTTCTTTAACACTTCTGTTAAGGGATCTCAAAAATGGTTCGAGTTGGAAGATTTGCACGTGAAAGAAATTCTCCCTCAAATGATTGTGTTAGCTGAATCTTACATACAGGTCGCAATTTGAGTTACCCTCTGAAATTAGTATTGATATTATTTAGGTGTGGAGATTGGATAGAACTAAAACTAGAGAACAACGTATGGCCGAAGGCACTGACGAGAACCCGATGGACATGGGTAGTTAGGGATTCCAATTTTTTGTTTTTTGTTAGTGATTTTCAACTTTGTAGATAACTTCCTTGTTCGGTAATTTATTTTCATCTCATTGTTTGATCTTGTTAATCGTTTAAAAATCATTTCAATAATGAAACCCGTCTTCCTACTTCTGATTCGAACACAAAAATAACCGCCGAGTTGAAATTATGATAAGAAAGTATGAGCTTTTTCAATTTCCCATACATGTGAAGGAAATAATTCATCAAATTATATGTATAGATTAGATCTCGTTATTCGTAAGAAAGATAGTCATGCTGTGTTACTTGTTTTCCAGCTGACTCGGAAGGAAGGTTGACCTTCATCTTTCGTGAAATTTTAGCATCTTAGTTTCCCTGGAAACCTTGATCATCATTAAAAAATTGTTTCTTGGTTTTAAAATCTGGATGGAGTTGATCAGTGGTGATCAGCTGTCTCCTTTGTGATCTCAGTGTTGTACTTTGTCCTCTTCGACGTGAGGCTTTGGTGAGTGGGTAGGATTACTTCTAGTTGACCTATCCAATCTATTCAAATTGTCTCTCTAGCATCTGTATCACGTTATATGTTGTATGTACATGTGGTGAGTTCAGTTGTGTTTGTTGAGAAATCATATGGAGCAGCGATATTTGGCGAATTTTGTGTTCCTAAACAGTTTCTCGCTCAACTTGTATTGTAAGTCAAAAAGAAGAACGAGTATATCATTACGTTCCGTTGGAATTGTCATTTTTTTTTATTTTTAGCCTCAACACTATCTTCTCTTTGTTTTTTTGACGCAGAATCCCCTTTTCTTGTGATATTTTGGTCGAACGTACAATTCTTATCAAATTGCATTTACTTAAATGCGTAACAACGGAAGCCCTGACTCACTATGTTTCACAAAGTTTATTCAAAACGTTCTTTCATATAATCAATTTGATTAATTTGATGACTGCTCATACTCTCTGTGTTTCTCCTACTCTTTAAGCACTGTGTGGGATTGTTCTTGGGTCGTTTTTTGCCTGTTTACCAGCTGTTTCGGACATTTTCGAGAAATTGAGTTGCGTGAATACTACGAGCGATTGCTAAAAAGTGTTTTTCTTGTCTTTGAACTGTCAGAGTTCTCTTCTTTATGTGTCTTTGACGTTAGAGAATCATGTGCTCCCCATCGCTGTATGACGTCAATGGGATTTCTTCTCCTTAGGTACAACAACTTTCGCGTGTGTAATCCTCTAATCTGTGGATTTATTTGAAGAAATTAAAAGAGTCAAAGAGAAAAGTGAAAGAGACAAAGTTTAAAGTCGTTAAGTAAATTATCATCGTGTGGCCAGCTGTAAAAAACAGATAGTGCTGTTATCATATTAGTTTCGTAGCCTATCCATATGCGACTGACATCATCATATCATTATTAGGTTTTCTATGAAATTTTTGACTAAACGTGAAAAGATAAAAAATTCAACAACAATTGCTGACAGTTGAAAGCTCTTTTCAAAACATTCCATAGTTATCATTCATTGATGCACCTCATGACATGCGGCCGCAGTCGATTTTTCCCATATTATTTGTCAAAAAAAAAGCTCAAACTTTAGTTTCTCTGACCAGTGTCTTGTCGTTATTGTCATATTAGATAGGCAAATAATCGTTTACCGCATATTGACAAAGTCATTCATTTCGAGCTTCAAACATCATCGAGCTCTCATGAAGTTTTGTGTCTCTTTCACTCTCATTCTCTTTCTTCTATTGTATGCCCAACTCCTTTTTACTAATTATAATCAATACTGTTAACCTGTTAATCTCATTGACCAGAATTGTTTGAAAAAAAATGAAAATCTTCGAAGTGAAACTTGTTTTTGCTATAATTTTGAAGAACAAGAAAAGAAAGAACACCATGTATGTGTATATGTCATCTTCATCTTTATTACAGCAAATTGAACGATCACCTTGCTTTCTCGATTGGAGACGCACGTGTCTTCTGTAAAATAACATGTTTAGACAAGATAGAATAAACATGATTTATAAAATATTGTTCCTCTTTCCTCTTTAGCGCCAATCTCATTGCCCAACTTTAAAAAATGTATAACATGACCTCTATATAGTTTCTGACTCATTACGACTACGTGACTTACGTGGTCTTTTGCGCTGCTACATCTTCTGCTCCACTCTCATTGTACGTTGTGGCGCACACTAGAGCGGTTGAACTTCTATTTTCAAGTAAATAATCCTGCAATTCATTCAGCCATTTGGTTATTTTAGCAAAGTTCATCTTTAATGGTTTGTTTTGAACTATCGATTGTAGTTTTGGAATAAACTAACATTTTATTGATTGATATCTAGAGTTAGAAATAATAATTTTTTTCTCATTACGTTCATTAATGAAAGCTAAAATGAATACGAGAAGAGAGAGAGAGAGAGAGAGAGAGAGAGAGAGAGAGAGAGAGAGAGAGAGAGAGAGAGAGAGGGAGAGAAAGTCGATCTTCTGATTTTTCATCCCTTCGTATACTAGCTGCTACACTTCTGATGAAACTGATAAGTGACCATAATTTGAATACAAACAATTATATGAATTATTAAAAAAATCACGTATTGAAAGCTGAGGTGTGTTTATTTATTCTCATTATATGTCTTGAGCTAGTAAAAGCTGAAGTGGTTTGGTCATATGCTTCTTATAAATCGTTGAGACTGCCTCTTAATCCTTCCATTTCATCAGTTTCGCACAGATCTCACCTAGTATATATTTTTTATTATTATAATTCTCTAGTTTTTATGACAGTCCGTCCGCCGTAAATAAACAGAATAGATTCTAATATGACGTTCATTTCATTATATTCAAGCTAAATGATGCACTTTGAGTTTTGATGTTTAGTTTTATATCATGGACTTATTATGTACTAAAAGCTTCTTTAAACACTTGATGATCTTTAACTATCACTCTGAAGTCGCTTTTCATTATCATTAATGAAGAAGACGGCCATATGAATAGTAGCTTTCACTTTTCGCTCTAAGCTCAACCGACTATTTCGTTTAACATTCATGAAATAACTTCGCGTGTCTCTTGTCACGTAGCTTCCTCTGTCCCACTCCCCACGTGATACTTACGTGAGACTTCATGTTTATTAATTTTCTGCTGATCTTTTTTCTTTTGTTTTCTCTTCTTTTTTCTTCTCTCTAAATACACAAGTGACAGCTGAACGGCTTTTGGCCAATGACTAGAGGAAATGATTGAGTAAATAAGTGAAACTTTGAACTTTACTATTACTCAAGATAAAAAATGATTTCTAATTTTATGAACAGGATGTTTTCATAACAGTTAGTTATATGCGTTCAGATCACCTGTCGACTAGTAGAGAGAGATAATTTGAGACAAAAATTTAGGGCAGAACATGAGAGATAGCTTATGTTCGCTAAAAAACTAACGGAAAACAGATGTGGATGTGGAAAGAGTAAAGGTAACCTGGAGGACTTTCGTGCATATAGAGATAACCAGGGTGATTGAGAGAACAAAAAATAAACTGGTAAAGATGCAGAAAACATATTCACTGATATGACAAGGCGCTTTTTCCTCTGACATATCTACATTCCTTCATCTGCCTACCCTCTTAATCGTCTTCAAGTCCCTGAAAAAGAGGTTTAGATAGAGATTACGGGGAAGAGAGAGATTGAGAGAAAGAGAGGTAGAGAGAGAGATAGTTTGTGTCTGTTTCACCTCACCGGTCTCAGCATAAGACTCGAAAAGCCATGTGTTAAGAATTGAGAGATAGCTGGCTATTCGTGGGTGCGGGTCGGTTGGTTAGTCTGTTCAGCTCTGTGAGCTTCATCCCTACTTCTTTTTAAACTAAGCAAATAACTTCTTCTATAAGTTCAGCTTCCAAAACACCTTCCTATTCAGATATTCATTGAAGCAATCGATAGTTACCCTTTCACTTTAGAATACTATAAATATGTTTATTTAATCAAATAAAACTATAATAAATCTTCAAAATTTGCTCGAATGCGTCTCTATTTTTTAAACTTCGATCAATATGTCATCTCGTCCTACGTTCGCTGCTCTCTTCCTCTCGCTCGAAGAGTTCAAAATTTTCTTTTTTCTTTCTGATAGAAATGATGATTGTTTCTATCTGTTATAGAATTATAAATATTTTCTTTCACCTCCACTGTACTTTAACCGTTTTGTTTACATTTGATGATATCATTTCTAATACCTGAGGCTAAAATAGATATAAGGTCTGTTTTCGTAAGCGAGCAAGCACACAAACACATAACATTGAGCTCTCCTCTTCAGCAGCCCTTCCAATGTTATTCTAATCTGTTCCGGAAGCATGTAGGATATGTACATCTCTGCTAAACAAAACCACTTTTTTCCCTTCCTCCCTCTCAATGCTGTCGCCCACCAATCCATTCAGTATATCATTTTTATTTTTTCAGCTTGTTCATAATCTCTTGCATTCGTCCATTTTGCCATGTTGTTCACGTTTTTTTCTGACATAGTTTAATCTCTAAAACCTTATTATTTAATAAACTAGCAGCAGACACGGTCATAACATTTGCTTTGCTCCAAATTCTCCTCTCAACAATATGGTCTTGAAATATCTGAAGTATAGCTTTGTTGCTTTCGTTGCTTTCTTGACGGCAGCTTCGTTCCTTCAGCTTTTTGTTATTCCTTTTAGGACCAACTGACATCGTTCTCTCTCTCACCCCTTTCCTTCTCCTTTTTTCAGCTTTTCGTATACGGAAAACATCATTCAGCTTCCACCCTCGATCCTCCATTTCTTTTCGATTTCAATATTTTTCAGTTTATTTCCCCCTGCTGCACTTGCTCATGTATGTCCTATCTTGAAACAAAACCTCAAAATGAAATTGCAAAACTAATTTAAATTTACAATATAGAAAATCAATTGCTGCAGCTTCATCGTTCTTTGATAATGCCACGACATCTGTTCTTCAAAACGAAACATATACAGATGTTCTCGAATTCAATATTTTCCAAAATTTGCTTGTTCTCAAGGTCATCAATTTGATGTTATTGGTTGAAGCAGTGCTGATGTGACGCAAGAGAGCACGTGTTCTCAGCCAATTTTACCAACTTATCTGTTTTTCGCTTTGTTTACTTTCATTTATGTCCTCGAGCTTTTAGTTCAAATACAAAATTTCATTGTTTTTCATTTCAACTTTCAATTTTCACTTTTCTTATTTATTTTATATTCTATTCTCAACTTTTTCATCATCTCATCTATCTGCAAAGAGAGACATCTGAATCTCTTTTCTGCTACTTTGAAACTCACAATTGATGCTTTGTTGTTGTCTACAACGTCATATTTCACGTGAAACACGTCACGTGGGCTCACGAAGTTTATTATTCAAAAATATTTGTTTCGCTCAGAGCGGTTGCTTCTTGTTGTTCACACCTTGCTTGCATCCCCTAATTTTGAAATTATTTCATTATCTTTAAACAATCACATGGCCATTCAATTGACCATACAGTTTAAAAACAAATGAGAGTCGAATAGATTATGAAGGAGAAAGGAAAACTGATAAAGCAACGGAAGCTACACCTCCTATTCCAGACTCCAATCGTTTCGTTCTTGTCTGTCTTACATTAAGTATTAAAGATATTTTATGTATTTTTTTGTTCCATTTTGTTTGACTATATGATCGTTTGTTCATTATTCATTTGATTCTTTATTTTTGTTTCTTCCCATTATCTCTCTTGCTCTAAGCAGCCTTTGAACTTCATTGTTTGTCCTAACGTTTCCTTATTCAGCAAAAGTTATCAAATCTAAATTTGTACATTTGGTTAGTTCCCATGTCAACAACTCCTTCAAAAGCAACAGAGTGAGTCATTCCAATCTTACAACACTCATTGAAACATTCAATTACAGGGATCTTTCAATTTTCAACCCATCATGTTCCTATGTCCCAGACGATCAAATATGTCCAGATCTACTGGATGGAATCTTCGCTCATGTTGCCCGAATCGCTCCAATCAAAAAAGCTTTAGAACTCAAAGTCCGAATTTACTTTCTTATCAGTAAATTCCTATAAACATTTTTTTATAGAAAATAAATGCACAAGCTGAACGTTCAATCACACGAGCTCTAGCTCGAAACAACCATCTGAGAATCGACATTCATGAACCTGCTCAATACAGAATGATTGGATTGAATCGCGAAAAAATCAAACACCCGGATCCAATTATTTATATTCAAGTATGGTATTTAAAACTCACGATGAATCAATACTCAATTACAGGGTTCGCATGTGCCAGCAGCGGAAGCTGAGGCAATTTTATTGCTTATTCTGAAAGATGTGACAATTCTCAAGCGTTTGTCCATAACAGTGGAGGATCCTGATTTGACGAATTTGGACCTCCTATTGGATCACGTTATTAAATGCGGTAATTCATTTCAAATTATTATTTTTATTCCCAAATTCGCTTCAGAACGTGTCAAGCTGGAAGTTTTGCAAGTTCACCGTCGCAAAGGTGGTCAGTCCATTCCCAAAATTGCTCAGCTCATCAAAGCTAATGCGAAAACTCTGAAAGTGATTGGAAGAATCGGTTTGCAGGAAGCGGCTGAGGGATGCGTGGAAGAGGTAAAAAAGAATTTTTATTTTCATTGAGTTAATGGACTCATGTTTGATTCGTACGTTACTTACTGACATTGTTTAGATGAAGTTGGACAGATTATCGCTGATGACTTTCGATTTGGGATTGGATGCATCATCTAATCGTATTTTCGATAATTTGGCAACCATAATTCGTTCAAAAGTTACTTTCAAACATCTTTCCTATACTTCATTCATAGGATTCGATCCAACTGATGAACTCATACAGGTAAGAATTTTCATACATTTTCTCATAACTATATTGTCTTTAGAACTTCCTGGATGCTTGTGGCGTTCAAAGTCTTCGTTTGACGATGATGAAAGGACCATACATCTCTCCTCAACCAGAATATATGGTGGGAAAAGTTCGTCGTGTGCAACATATAGAAATGGGTGAGGTTGTTGACAAGCCAAACATCTTCAACTCGCTCATAACTTATGAAAAAATTTTCCTCAAAGTTTTTCCGAATGTTGATGATATTCATTACTTCCAACAATGGTAATGTAGAGAAGAAGTTTCGTAAATCACTCAACAAGGGTCCTTCGACGTTAAAAATATTTGGTCATTATCATGGCTTATTTCTCTCTCTCTCTCTTTCTCTCCTTTCTCTCTCTCTCTCTCTCTCCTATTCTCAGAATTTTTACTTTAAATTTAACTTTTTTTTCAAAGAAAAGAAGATTTAGACATGCTTTACATTGACCCTAAGGGTGTTTACGTGTACATGTATCATAATGTATATAATATAAATAATATGTAAATAGTAATGTACATATCAAATGACTTGTTGAATTAGTTCTGTACGGTTAGCTCGTAATCCTAATAACAAGACTTTTTTACTTTTTTTTTCTAGAAAATTGGTAAAATGTTCTTTCATTGTTGATTTGTAAGAATAATAAAACTCTGATGAAGATTTGAATAGTATGAATAGTCTGATACATGATGAAGATCACGTGATATACACTGAAGACGATTTCACAGAACTGCACTACAAACCATAAACTTCACGAAAACAGAAGATGATTGATGTTTGACCTTATTTGTT